>OX596224.1:10261000-10593694 GCA_951394215.1 Glyphodes perspectalis
CATGAAAATATATTGAAAATTCAATAAGTAGGTATGCACCTAAAAAAAGGCACTTAATATATTCATACATACATTCGAACATAACAATAACATCACGCCCATAATCCCCGAAGGGGTAGTAGGCAGAGTCAAAGGGGCAGCAGGCCCCATTAACCACATTCAGCCAACTGGGCTGGGTTAGATGGAAAATTGTGAAAAAGTAGTGACAAGTAGCTAGCTCGTCCCCTACACAATCACATAGGTATAGGTTTTGAGTAGGCTCAAAACCCCATATACCATTAGTCGCCTTTTACGACATGTTAGACAAGAACCACAGTTGGGACATTCTTTTTAAGTCCCAGACCAAGGGACAAATATATTAATACATATATTCAATGTGTAAGAAAGTTAATAATTTAATTATTTAGTACATAAGCCATTTCTATGTTTATAATGATTTACGTTTCTTATTGGTCGTTGTAAGGCTTCAAAGTAAACAAAATATACCACTGAAATGTTATGTACATATATAAATAAATATTATTACTTAAGAAATACCTTCTTAACTAATATACGTCTACGGTCATTCACGGTAAAATTGTGTGTTTTATTTGTACCTTGTAATTAGTACCTTGTTGAGAGTTAAGATAGATATGTACTTTTTATAGTTTCAGTTATATTACAAAATAAAATACATTTATTAAATGTAAATGTTATTTATTTGCATTTAACAACAATTCGATTAAACAATTTTTATAATTATAACAGAAAAATACAATATTGTTAACATGTTACTACATCCATAAATTGATTTTTGTACATGAATACAGCTGAATAAATATAATCCATAAACAAAATGACGTTATGTCCATATATAATAACAATTCTTATTCAACATCACATTATTTATAATCATGTAACCCCCATAATCAGGGTAGTTAAAATATATATTAATATACAAAATATATATTTTTTTTTGCTCCTTACCTACTTTAAATATTGTTGTAATACTATGTTCATGTAATATGAAATCATTAATACATTTGGTCAATGTTAAAAGCATTCACAATAATATATTATAAAAAAAAACAAATACAAATTTAGTATGTTACCAAAAGTATTAGATCAGATTTGAATTAATTGGATCTCAGTTGATTGCATAAACTGATATATTGTGTTCAAATAATTTACTGGCGAAAATTAGTTAAATATTTATACAATTTTAAATTAAGACAAATTATTATTAATTTAGAACAGATAGATCTACCAGACTATCTTCGAGTTGTCACTCGTAGTAGTAACATTAAATTTTAAGCGATTTAATTTTTATAATTGTGGAACCTAAAGATGTAGAAGGGGGCAAAAATAATTGAAAATATTTTTGTTTACCACTGCCCTAATGTATAGAATGCAAAAATTACTCCATAAATTTATACACAACATGACTACATATATATCATTATATTCATGGGTAAATAACAACATTATCTTCCTACAACTAATATTAAATAGAATTTTAGAAATTCTTATTTTTAAGTATCAGCAAATATCATTAGAAGTAAATTGTGAATTTTCGTCTTTCTTTCGTTGCCTATGTATTTATTCAGCGTGTGATGTGTTTTCATACTCATACTCTGCATATCTGAAACAAAATAAAAGGAAGTTAAGTAAATAATAATAAATCTCAATATAGCTATTTAAAAAAAATCATACTATTAACTTCAAGTTTTGTATTTTAAGTTTTTAATATGGTACATTTTGTTGGCATTATTTCTAATCTGGCGCTTCGCCGGCCGCTGCCGCGGCACGCTCGCTTCGCTCGCTCGGCTCGCGCGCTTTGTGGTCGCAACACTAACCTAACCTAACCAATGTAAACATGTGGTTTCGAACATACAAGTCTCATTTTCAAAAAAAATATATTCAGAAGACTCCAGGTAGTCTGACCCATAGTTATCATCTACAAAGTGTTATGTTAACGTGCTTAATTAGAGTCCCGCTTAGCCATGATCTTATCCCGCTTAGATCATGTCTGACCTTTGTGTTAGACAAATTTGTTGTCTGACCTTTGTGTTAGACTAATTTGTAAGAACATAAAAGAATTCTAATTTATACTTACAATTTAACTTTAAATTTACTCTTATTGCGTTACACTTGGTTCTCAAGTATTTGCAGTTGCAGTAATTTAGTTTTCAACCATAATTGAGCTCTCCTTAGTCTGAAATAAATTAACAAATCCATTTTATTGTTTGATATATTGTTTATTTCTAACTCCTTCCAAAAAGGGAAATATGAAGTGTAAGTAGACATGAGAGCACAAGCTGGATTTCTATAAATATTCTACAGGTGATATGCATGAAATTCTCTTATTTTTATAAACAGATAATGTTACCAAGATTTGTGACATTTATCCTATAAAATCAGTTATTTTTTGTGAAATTATTGCATTTCCAAATTACCCATTGTATTGTCAGCACAATACATTACAACTCTACTTAAAAAATATAAGTGTAGAGTTTGCTTAAATTATGTAAGGAATAATATTTACTTACATTATATTGTGATGGCTCTTCGTTTTACAGCTCTTAATATTGATATTGGCCTGTTATTTTTGGTTCATTTTTGTTCTCCTTACTCGTCTAGAGATAGCCATACAAATCTGAAATATACAAACAACATTGTATTAAAACTTATAATAATAAGATAACTTTTATTAAGAAAAAAAAAAATGGCCAGAGCCTCGTTAGTTCCACAGCAGGGAGCACCACGTGCAGGTGAGGTTGGCACTTGGGATATGTATACAGGATATCTCATCATTTTGGTACCATCAATGAAAGGTACTTTAAATAATTTATAATAAGAAATTGTAATTGTTCATTTACAGACTATTGGCATGGGTAAAATTATGAGTTCCTAAAAGTAGTATGAGAAAAATCATTTAGGTTCTTATTTACATTAAAGTACATCTCTTTAAGTGCTACATCAATGAGGTATCTTGTATACTGGATAGGTACAGGATTAGCAGGAAATATGTTTAATAGCTAAACTGTAATTGAACTTCATGAGTTTCATGCAAAGTTTTGAAAAACAAAAAACACAATAAGTGAGCACATTGCTATTAGTTAGTATGGCCGTCCATATTTGTGAATCAATCCTGTAGATATAAAGTTACAGTTTGATAATGATTGCTATATTGCTTTACCAATATATTAATCACACATGTGAAAATGATCGTGCAAAATAAATAAAACATGATGTTTTATGTCGCTGGGATAGGTTATTATAGAACAAGTTACATGTTATTGGGGATCAAATTTTTATTGAAGTTTAGTTATTCAAGATTATTTGTGAGCCATATCAAATCTTAACTTCCCTGCGACACGTTAATCCCTTTTACTCCCCAACTAACTACAAGCACTAAAAGCAAGCAAGCAAATACTATATAAAAATAACAATAAGTACTAAATATCTTTACAATTCTACATAGATAAATATAAGATTTATTTAAAATGAAAGCAATAAATCAGCAACTTTTAATACCAGCGTTTGATTGATTAGCATAAATGTATGCGTGTGCAAATGCTTTGAAGTTGAAAAATGTTCAGCAGTAAGTATTATTGAATAATAGTGCATCTTGAATAAATAGTATGAATGTGAATACATGAAAAATATAGTGAAAAATATTACAATGGAGCATTATATCACTTCACCGATATGATGTTATCAGTCCAACGAAGGCACGTCGGAAACACCACTATATGTTGACACGTGATCGAGGGCAGGATTGGCCCCCCCAGCCGACTGACCAGAGGGAGAACAGGCGATCCTACGGAACGAACGAACCGAGGAACAGGTGGACGGTTCCGCGTGGACGACGAGCCGGCGCGCTAGGAGGTGCGGTCGGCGCGCGGCGAGGCGCAAAGACGGATAACTTAGGAAAAGTATTGCCTTCTAAGTGGGGAGTATAGCACCGACATGAGTGAAAATCATTGCCGATGTGACGCATATGTGGCATATCCATGGCTAGTCGTCTGCAATCAGTGTCCGAACTGAATGCAGCCGAGTTACATCTACATGATTCGCGTAACAATGGTACAAGAATACATACAAACCATACATGGTACCGGAAGAAATAATTTTATTGATAAAAAAAAAAGAAAAAAAAAAGGAAAATAAAAAAACGTATTAAATAATATTGTGAAGTTTTTGCCGAAATTGTATCAAGAACACGTTAGATTTAGTCCTACAATTACGTATCAGTCTAATACAGGTTTATTAAGTTACCAATATGATAGTTTATAAAAAGTAATAACACGATATTCTAAAAATGCGTTCAGTAGTAGTAGTAGTAGTTACAGTAGTAGTAAATGAGTTCAGGTCTTCATTGTTTTAGTATATAATATTGTTATATCGCACACCACGTTTAAACCAAGTAAGTCTGGTAAAATACGATTGAAAAAATACACTTTTTATTAGTTGACAAGATATTTTGGTATTGTTTTTTTTTTTTTTTTAATAAATGTCAAAGCATTTGTACAACTTAAATAATAAATCATGCCTTAATTAAGGATTAAGTAAATAAATCACGAATACGAAAAATCATACAACATTACTCAAAAGATGCATTAGTTTCCCCAAGTCATATACTTTTTGTTGTTTGAACTTTATATAAATCCAAATAACTCTTGTGTAATATTTTTTACTAATTAATGATAATACAAATAGGAAATGATGAAAATAAAAATGCATGGATAAAACGTGCCTTGGAAATTCACATCACCTACTTCCCGCACAAAATTGTAAAGGAGTGTAAATAAAGAGCTAGGAATACAATTCCTGGCAAGACCACACCCAAAGTGCAATAAAAAAACAAAAAAAAAAACAAAAAAAAACCATGGTAATGCCTATGGTGCCCTTTACTTACGAAGATGAAAAATTATGTACAAAAGAAGAAGGGAAGGGGGGAAATAGGTAATTTTTACAAAAACACGTTTCATACTTATCATGCTATGAAAGATGTTTTTTATGAATAATTCTGTATAAGTTGATTCACGAAAATACACAGTGATTTGGACGTGACTGAGGACCAAAGAAAAGCAACGGAGAAAACATATCTGTCTACTGTATGGATTGAACCAGGTTTGGTTACAGAGAACTAAACCACTGGATGATTAGTAGTGCCAGTTACGAGGCGTAGCAGATATGGTGTTGTCTTACAATCATAAACACTCGGTGCCACAGAGACACGTTTGACAGAAAGCGACCGTGTTTCGTGAAAAAATTACAATTTAAAATTTCACTATTTAAAAAAAATATATTTGTCAATCGAGATCAGGACATGATATAGTTACTGCAATCGTCGGTTAATTTTAGGAATTATACAAGTATACGTTCCTAAATTACTCGGCGATTTGGACGTGACTGAGGACCAAAGAAAAGCAACGGAGAAAACATATCTGTATACTGTGTGGATTGAACCAGGTTTGGTTACAGAGAACTAAACCACTGGATGATTAGTAGTGCCAGTTACGAGGCGTAGCAGATTGGTGTTGTCTTACAATCATAAATACTCGGTGCCACAGAGATACGTTTGACTGAAACCGCCTGTAATTCACGAGAAAATTTGTTTTTTTTTTGGTTTGTTATTTTCAAGAATTATACAAGAGTTACATATTAAATTTCAAATTTACACAAGTTTCTGGGGCGAAACTAATCCCTCATACATAGGTTATTATGTATTTTGAACAGAAGGGACGAACTATTATATTATTATTTCAAGGACTACATATATATTATATTTATTTAGTATTTAGATCTGACAAACGACTGAAAAAAAACACCGTCTACAATCAACCAGATCACAAGAACAAACGAATTAAAATACTGGATTAATGAGTGGCGACATTTACGTACGTGTACGTGTTGTTTGTTATACTATCACCTAACACTTGGTGTCATCGATCTGTTTGGCTGGCTGAAAGTGCCTTTATATTCTAAGAAAATTATCAAATTAAAATTTTAAAATGACAGATAAACACAAATAACGTGGGACGTTTATAAAGAATACAACTGGCTAAAAGCGTCTTTGTAAGAAAAAATCAAACTTCAGTACAACAAAAAATTCTCAAGTGATTAAACGAAGGCATGATTTAAGATTACATACATTAAAAGTTGCGAAATGTTAGTATGTGACTACTAATATTAATACGAAAATTAGTTGGATAGATACTTATTGACTGATCATGTTAGAACGGCTACACGAATCTGGATTTTAGGCAGAGATGAATTATTGACTATTTTTTATTACAGAAACCCGCAATCGTCTTTGTGCGATTTTTTTGAGGGCGGAGCCGCTACTACTGAATAGTTTGAAACTAAACTGAGACTACTCGTATTAGATTATTTTACGTTATTATTTATATGTATTTATATTTTGTTTATAAAAGTTATTGGTATTTAGGATTTGAAAATACTTAGGTAATTTAGATATGAATAACGACGAAGGAAAACATTATGTGCTTACTAAGTATTATCAAAACCATACAAGAATCAAACAATTTAAACATTGGATTAGCTATTGATGTCAATTATATTAAGGAACGTATATAGTTTGTTTTACAATCATTAATACTTACTGCTATAATAGCATGTCTGTTTGTATTGGATGATAACGCTTGTTTCCCAAGAAAATGATAAATTAAACTATAATACCATGGACATACAAACCATGTGACAGCAATTTTGATGAAGTCATGATACTTGATTATGCACTGATTCAAGAGCCTTTTACGTTAAGCGAAACTATTTGCCATATTAAATAAACTTGAACAAAATATTGGGACTATTCGATTTTATTTATCGTTGTTGTTTGAATTTATGATTTATTGGTGTAATTATTTAAGATACCTATAACCTACGAAAAGCAACGCAGAAAACATGTCTATAAACTCTTGATCGGGTCAGGTTCGTTAGAAAAACCTTAAATATTGGATTATCGAATGATGCCAATATCGTGTTGAGGATATGATATTAGACAATTTTGTTAGAAGATTGTAAAACAAATTGAATTATCAACATACATAAGAACATATTAAACTGAAAGTATATTTATTACATTCAACAATGGAAGTAAAATTTTTTCACCAAACAAATACTAAAAGACAGCCCTATAAAACATCAAATTTGGTTTTATTTTAAATTAGTATTAGTTTTATGACGTTGGGTAATTTTTCATAATGCATTATTGTGTCTGAATGTAGAAATTATTAGATTTTTTTACATATACAACGAATACACAACGAAGAAAACAAATGCATTTTTTTTTGTGAATTAAGCCAATTAGGGCCATTTTTAAATACTGGTTCTATAAAACGAGTTCTTTATTATTTCATTAAATATTTGTCACATCTAAACCTATTTGGTCAAGAGGTGTAGATGTGACAGAGGATTTCAGGAAAACGAGAACGACATTAGATGAGAGTGCTGCTAAATACTACCAAAATTTATTCGAAAAAACTACATACTGCTTTTCCTTTAAATATTTAGGCTAAGCATTGGAGACAACATATATACAACTCGTGAAATAATTGTGGTCAAAAACAAATCACCTAATTTGCTAATGTAATACTTATAATCTGTTTAGTACGTGTCAATGAATACTACTTATTATAAACAGAGTAAAAGTATTTCATTCAATTGCTCACATAACAAACGAAGACATGAAATGTTAAATTATTATTATTATCAACGTGTATTTAGTTGCGCGAGATTTTTATCATCAAATGATGCTTATTTTCATATAATAGTTGGTTTACTCGTGGTGTGCGCTGAGTAAAGATTGTTTTTTTTTATATTGGGTGGCAGTAATACAGATTATTTCAAATAAGAACGCACATACTGTGTAAAATACAACAATCTATAAAAATCACTGAGATTATTTTATTTGTCTACAATAAAGTTTGCAATTCGAAAAGTTTTACATATATGTGAAGAAAGATCATTTATCATATTCCATGTATTCCAAAAAGTACAAATATTTTTTTCTTTTATCAGTGTATTGAATACTCAAAATATAAACGATGTTTATAAATATTTCAGTGATAATCTAAGACTCACATGCCTAGGTCAAGTGAGACCAAGATTATATTTTGGAACCAACCAATTCTTTTGATAAGTTAAATAGTTTTCAAAATGACTTTTCAAACAGTGGTCAAAGGTGGTAAATGAAAACATTAAAATGCGAACAGTGTTGACATTGAGGATAGATTAGTAACATTACTAATTTATCTTCCTAATATAAAACATATTATCGAAATCAACGAAATATAAAATGTTGAGAGAATACCGTGTATAATTGAATTGTATAAATCTTTATGGACTTTTAACTATAGAATAAATGATAAACGGAGATGATAACACCAGGGATGAGTACAATGTTCTGTCGCACGTTGCTCTATGAGATAGAACGACGGGAAGACTGTATGGCAACACCAGGGACGAGTACAATGTTCTGTCGCACGTTGCTCTACGAGGGATAGAACAACGGGAAGACTGTACGGCAACACCAAGGACGAGTACAATGTTCTGTCGCACGTTGCTCTACGAGGGATAGAACAACGGGAAGACTGTACGGCAACACCAAGGACGAGTACAATGTTCTGTCGCACGTTGCTCTACGAGAGATAGAACAACGGGAAGACTGTACGGCAATACCAGAGACGAGTACAATGATCTGTCGCACGTTGCTCTACGAGATAGAACAACGGGAAGACTGTACGGCAATATCAGGGTAGATGGTTTTTTGTCACATATTGATCTACAAGTAAAATAATATCGGAACGAAAATTGTATAAATTTATATGCTGGATATTTTTAAATTTCGTATCACAATTCGATGCATTCCATAAAAGTAGGTACTAATATTTTTTTTCTTATAAAAGTATTGTTTCACAAATTCTTATAAATAAGTTTAACAATTTTCAAAATAACTTTAAAAAGTGGTCAAAGGTGGTAAAGTAAAACATTAAAATGCGAACAACGTTGACATTCGGGATAGATTAGTAATATTACTAATTTATCTTTTTAATAGAAAACGGATTAAGGTAGTATAAAACTTTGAGAATACCGTGTAAAAAGGTGATAAAGGAAAACATTAAAATGTGAACAATGTTGACATTGGAAATAGATTAGTAATATTGCTAATTTATCTTCTTAATAGAAAACGGATTAAGGAAATATAAAAAGTTGAGAAAATACCGTATATAATTACCGTGTATTGCATAATTTTTTATGGACTTTTAACTATTTAACTATAGAACATAATTATCATATGGTAAACGGAGATGATAACACCAGGGACGAGTACAATGTTTTGTCGCACGTTGCTCTATAAGACATAACATAGGAAAAGGTGTACAGCAATATCAGAATAGATGGCTTTTTTGTCACACATTGGTCTACAAGTATATGCTGGATGTTTTATTTTAAATTTTATGCTAATGCTATTTTTAGACTGATACGTAATTAAAAATAAGTAATTTACTATGGAATATTCCAAATTAACACTTTCTATTTTTTTTATAAAACAAAAAAAAATACGGCGGCTTAGAAAAAAGTGTATAAAAAACAAAAAGGTTATAAAAAAAAAAAAAAACAAAAAAAAAAAACAATAAAATTATTTCTTCCGGTGAGTATGTATGGTTTGTATCTATTGGTACATCACGCGAACCATGTTAATGCAAGTCGGCTGCATTCAGTTCGGAAACTGAATGCAGACGACTCGCCTCATCGGATACGCCGCACATGCGTCACATCGACAATGCATCACCATGTCGATATTATACTCCTCACTTAGATGACAATACTTTCCCTAAGTTACCCGCCTTTGCGCCCCGCCGAACGCCGGGTGCACCTCGGTCGCGCGCCGGCTCCTCGACCAACGCGAAACGTCTACCTATTCCACGGTCTGTTCGCTCGGCAGTCTCGCCGTCCGCCCCCTAGCCGGACGACCGAAAAGACTCCCGCCACACGAACCACGGCCAACTATAATGGAATTACTCTCCGAGTGACGACATCCACCGATACCACCAATCGGGAATATGTGATAATAACGCAACCAAAGGAATAGCTTCAATATACTATCATGCATACACACACAAGCTAAGTTAACAAAATGAAAGATATTCAATAATACGTCATTATTACCACAGATGAAACTTTTCTCGTTCAATGCATTCTGTGTATAGCGCATGTGTAGTGTAACTAAATAAAGACTAATACTAAATAACAACAAAAAATAATAAAGATAACGCACAATGTACAGTTGTGTCGGCATGATTTTATGATTTAATAAATACTAAATACAAGTTGCCCGATTCTGATTAGAGGTGAACAATTTTATATCGCAAGAGGCTGCACAAAGTCCGTCTAAATCTACAGTAATGTGGGAAGACAATATTATTGAGCATCAGTTTACCATCTATAATCTTGTCCCGGGACACTAAAACTTTTAAACTCTCTCTATCTTGAACGCGACCTAGAGCGACATACAGTTGCCCGTGACTGAATACGTCCGATCTCAAATCTACACCTACTCGACTGATCGTCTGACCCTGGCTTTTGTGTATAGTCATCGCGTAACATACTTGCAACGGGAATTGGCGACGCGTCATTTCGATAGGACTGTTTGGCTCTATTGGGGCTTTAAATAAAATGCGAGGTATTACGTAGTTACCCGATTCGCCTGGCTTTCGAACGGTAATAAGTCGCGGTGTGGTACTTACTACAATTACTTTACTACCATTTACTAACCTATCAGAGAAGCTGAGGTTCCGGACTATCATGCAAACGCATCCTATCTTAAGTACTAAATCGTGATCTGGAACACCCTTTGGTTGCAGTCTGTGCAGGGTATCCGCACCTAAGAATATTTCGTCCGCTTTATCACTAACAACTTCGTCAATTGAATAAAAATGTAGTGGATCCTGAGGCAATTTATTCAAAATTAATGAATTTATTTCTTTGACATTGCTATTATGAGTAGACAATATGGCTCGATGAGCGCATATGTCGGGTTCATTTATTACTACGCTAGGGAAAACAAAATCTATTAAGTCATTAACTTCAGTAACAAAACTAACTGAAGATAAATCTATTAAATTCAAAACTGATCGATCTACTTTAACTGATTGTACTGGTAATTGATCTGAACCCAATTTTAATAAAAAATTAGAAAAATCTGCATCACTTTTACATCGCTGTGACGTAGAAAGTGTAAAAGACTTAATTTTAGGCCAAATAGGTGAAGATTTGACTGAGCAATTAATGATGTCCGAATTGGTCTTTGCGTTGACTACAACCGGTGGGATTTGACGAAAGTCCCCAGCAAAAATAATAATTTTACTCCCGAATAACCTATCTGATTTCATGAGATCCTTAAGTGACCTGTCGAGCAAGTTTATTAGATATTTATGCGCCATAGGGGCCTCGTCATAAATAATAACAGTAGCCTGAGTAATCAATTCAGCTCTTTGATAGCCGTTCGTGATGTTCCAGTAACCAAGATCGTCGACGGGATTCAGAGGGAATCTAAACATACTGTGCGCCGTTATGCCGCCTTCGTAGTTCTGAGCTGCAATACCTGAACTCGCTGTACACAAAGCTATGCTATCCAAGTTACCGCGTGTGTGTGCTGTTATTACGTTCAACAATAACATTTTACCTGTTCCGGCAGGACCGTCTAAGAAAATTGCGGTGTCGTGAGTATCGCGAAAACTCCCGTCGCGTAAGAGTTTATCTACATATTCGAATACGTGACGTTGATCGTCCGACAACTTCGGAAGCCAATCCGCGACGAAAGCTGTTAAGAGCTTATTGTCGTATTCGATGCGCTCGCGACCTACCTCCGTGGTATCGTCTATGACCGCCGGTAATCCTTGTTCGACAAGCGACGTCCCATGTTTACGCATTAACCTGTCGATACAAAGTAAGCTAAGATTATACGCTCTATCTTCGTTTTCCGGAAATCGTTGCAAGATGTCTTGACTAATTATACGTTTGTATGTCTCCCAAAGTGAAACGACCCTAACCCCGTTAACTGCTAGAAGAACGAAAAAGCTACGCAACCGCGGTCCTGTCAAGAAAGTAGATGCTTCTTGCATAGCCATTTCGTACTCGGACTCATCGTTCGCGATCCCTAGAGCTTTGGCAGCTTCTTGGAAACTACTGCAAAGTGGACCGCCAAGTTTATACAAATCGCTGTAACCGCGACATGGTTGAGAAGCTAATAATAGACGCAAATAAAACTGTTCACCTCTATTAGGCGCGACCCAGAACAAACGGGAGACTAACTCGCCCCTCTGACGTCTTGTTATATATCTACCGTTGTTTAATCGGTAGATTTGTACGTTTTTGGTCAAGGGACGTCTAGTGTGAACAATAAATTGTTCATAAAAGTCTAAATAGGTTATATTATCAAATTCCTCACCGGGAGGACGATTAAAATATGTTAATAAATCCGAGCAGTCTCGGCGGGTGACTGCTTCAGTTTCGGTGCCCGGTTTAAAAAAGATGGATTGATGGCCGTCTAAATGTACAGCAAGTTGCTTGACGTTCGGTTCACGAGCGGTGATGTCAAACTCTAAAATCCTCCACGTGGCTTCGCAAGAACCAAGGTAACGTTTGGTGACATATTGCTCTATTTCATTATTTTTGTCACTGTCCGGGATCACCGCTACGCGTGATTCATCCGGACCTTTGGTCATATATTTAAATAAATATTTAACTATAGCACGGGCTGAATAAACTAAAAGATTAATGTGACAATCGTATTTTAAAAGTAAAGCGGCATTGTACGGGACCACCCACAAGTCACTAATGGTGACGTCTCTACCACGGTACTTTATTGTTCCTACGTTTGTGCTACTGCGTCGCAAATTAACAAAACCCCTATCATCGCAAAAAGTGGTAGATGTTTCACGTTTGGGGAAAAATTTTATACATTTACCTTTTTGTTGATTCCAACAAGGTAAATCTGTCCTATTGGGAGGTCCACATGGGCCGTGTATCATATGATCAATCACGGCCTTGCGTAGTCTACCTTCCGCTTCAGAAGGATCGGGAAGGTCTGCTCTAACAAATTTGTCAATGTCCGTATTTTGGACTGGGCCGCCGCCTTCTACCCTAAAACAAATGTGCGCATGCGGCAGCCCTCGTTTTTGAAATTCTATGACATGCATTATATATACACATTTACCGAACCATGCGCCAGTTCTTAGATCTTTTAAAAGTTGACTTAACTTTAGATTAAATACTCGAGCACAAATTAAAGGATTAGGCCTTTGACCTTGTGGAGTAGATTGTTGGATCTCGGGCCATTTTGGATTACATGTCATTGTCAAAAAATATGATGGAGTGCCTAATCTATTGACTAACGCAATTGCGTCCATATATTTGGTTTTCATGTATCGTGGGCCTCCAGTAAACGAATTGGGCAAATAAACACGCCCCGGCACCACGCCGCCCTCCCCTTGAATAGTCTCGTCGGCATTAATCTGTTCTACATTACATTCTAATTCTTGCAATGGAGCTGATCTAAGCTGAGCAGTATTTGATGAACGTTGCATGTTAGATATGTATCGGAGGCGCTCTTCAGAAATTCTACAAAACATATCTACTATCCATTCCTCCGATAGTCTGCCAAGTTCTGAGAATCTAGATTCTGACAGTAATAAGCAACGCACATATTTGTTTTGAGTTAATTTGGAGCCTTTATTATCTACTTTATTGGGTAACCAGCCCGGATTACCATGAGGATATAATAGAGGAAATTGAAAACTTTCATAGAGTGGATGTAAAAGGTCCACAGTGTGAGGTTTCCTAGCTCCAATTTTCCAAATCACAATAGCTTTGGGTATGAAACGTTCTCGTTCCGTACTCATAATAGCAGCTATTTCTGCTCCTAATGGCATGTCACCTAAAATATTACCATGGGTGCGTCGTGTAGTGGATTCAAAAATAAGATGGGCTTCTTCGGAAGCTTCCCGATACAAGCGTTTAAAACACTCGATATAGGGATTTACCTCGTGCATGAAATGTGTTATACATTGCACGATGTTTATATCTAAATTTTGCCCAGCGGCGAGGCGCTCCCGTTCATGACTATCGTATATGTACAACCCAATAGGATTTGTAGATTCAGAGTACGCCAAATCAAAAACGCGGTGGTAAATACGGCCCTGTATTTTCAAAAACGAAATACCTGTGTCTGGGTGTTGAAAGCCGTGCGATACACCCAAGGCGCTGAAGGCGAATAAATTATTATATGCGCGAGCGCGGTCAATAAACGCGCGCTGTGTATAAAATTCCTCCGTTAAAGGTTCAAAATTTTGTACGTTGTACGCTCCGGTCCCACAGCACCATTTTACTCGCGTTTTCTCCTCAATAAAGAGACGGGCGTGACAATAAGGACATACATAGCTATTGAATGAACTACTTTTAAGAGAATATAATGGAACGGACCCTAATTCTTCGGCTTGTTTTTGTCCTATCAAATTTTCCGATCTACGCAACTCAGGTTCAATGTTCCGTACAACATTGTATCGTTTAGACGATGCTTGACTAACTTCACTGTTTTCTTGTGTATAACGTTGGACTGCCTGTCTGTGAACATTAGGATTCTTTTGTGAATATCTAGTTACGGCATCTCTATTAACTAATGGATTTTTCAGTGTGTATCGTTTAACAGCTTTACGATTTACGGTGGGATTCCGAAGCGAGTAACGTTTTACAGCATCTCGGTGACGAGCAATAGATTCACAATTATTTACCTCGGCATTCTGATCTACGTTTTCAAGACGCAGAGGGGTATCGAGTTCTAATGATTTTACATCAATTTTGTCCAAAACCACGACTGGATTCATGCTGAGTTTTACATCATGATTTGTGATATTATGTTTTGTATCATGAGTAATTATTTTTTTCAAAACCACGACTGGTTTCATATTCAGTTTTACATCATGACTTGTGATTTTATGTTTTTCATCATGAGTAACAACAGACAATTGACCCGCCGAGGATTTTTTACTGTCGCGGCATGCGGTGGCTAAGAGTTTCCGTTTCGTAGGCCGGCCTCTCTTCTTAGCTGGTTGGGATTCTATCGGAGATTCTATTCGCGTAAGAACAACTACCGGTTGCAGCGTACTTAGCTTAATGTCATCGTAAACGTGAGATAAACTATTTACTCTATCCTGCTCTATTTCCGAATGGCCTAAAACCCTAACTTTATGAATTGAATATTCTTGGCCGTCATACATATGGTTCCTAAACAGCAAGTCAGCTAGATTTTTTAAAGTACCACAAGAAAATAAACGCGCCTTATTTAATTCGGTATCATGAGAATACGTATTCCTGCTATCCACCGCATGACTATTGAATAGATAAAACCTGTCATTAAATTTCCAAAATGAAATCGTGTTGTTATGCCCCGTGAAAAGATAGCTATCAGAATTATCAATGTGAGACGCATTAAAAACAACCGTTCGCAATAGATTCACTAATTCTAACGACTTAATGTCAAAAGTCTGCAAGTTATTAGGAAACAAACCGTTAATAATCCAGCTGTCTTCCATAGCACGAATTTTGACCGAAAAATTTCCTACACGAAATTCAGAAGGCAACTCTTCCGGTAATAAATAAACATGATGGGCGGGTTTTGAATGTAAGTACAACGCGTCACCACTACGCAAAATGGTGTCTATATCGGAAGTAGAGAACGGACTACGGTCTAAAATTACTGATAAAGAGGATGCACATGCCGACATTGCCACACATTGTGCGTTATTACCTCGGAAAAGTAAGCGGTCCCCTTGATGGGTGCTGCCTACAAAAAGGCAACATTGAAAACATGCGTGCAGTTATATAAATAAAAAAAGCTGTACAACAATTGTATACCACTGGACCACTTTGCGTCCACCATGTTAGAAAAGGAATTAAGGAGTGATATTTTTATGATAATGTAAAGAGAGATCGGATTTGAAAAATTTATTTAAGTATTTAAGAATTATAGTTAATTCATTAAAAAAAAATTTTTGCAATATATTGTCCAAATACAGTTTCTGGCCCCGGTTTCTTTACTCCATCAGGTCTGCGTCCACTGATTTTGTCCAATATTGTGGTCATAGGAATAGCATATTCTTTGCATATTTGTTACCGATTTCTTCTTCTCTCGAGTTTCATTCAACGCTTTTCTGAAATCTTCTTCTGTGTAGGTAGGTATGTCCTTTTTTTCTTCTTCGTTCTTATATCTAAAGAACTCAACTTAAACAGAAAAAATAAGAATTTAAGAAATTACTCATTACATACAAAGTATAATAGGGATTAAATTTGTAGTCATAATAAAAAAAAATCCTACAACACATTTTGTATTAAAAAATACAAACAAATCAACTGTAGGGAATTTATTAAAAAAAATGGACGCGATTTGCTTTTGTTATTATTCCCAGTCGGTATAGTTTGCGTCCATTGTGGACGCAAAGTGCAAGTTTTATAAATTCAGTGTAATAATTCGCGTCCACCTTATTTTAACTGCTAACTATAAAAAAAAATAAGCAAATTCATAATTTTGTTAAAACATTATGAATCTCGGATTGTATGGTGTTTTTTAATTCTTGTATTATTGACATATTATTTTCACGTAATCGGCTGTGGATTATTTCGCTAAGATTGTGTAGGATTTGTTCATTTACTTGCATAGACGCTGAACTACCTTGGTTATTTAATGTGTCTCCTAATACGCTTATATCTTCGATACTTGAATCGGTGATTAGAGTGCTCTTAGATTTTTTCCGAAATGTAATATTTGTTTGTCCATCTGATGGGGGGTCTTGCATTTCCCGGTCACGCGGACGTATTGGTGTATTCGTAGTATCTTTTTTAGGTAAGTTACTGCGGCAAGCTACACATTTCCAGGATTGTTTACTTTCTATTGACATCGTGTTATAAAAACGCATACTCGACACAGTAGTACATTCCAGATCATAAGACAGCCCACAAAGCATACAGGTAAGGAACTCTTTTTTGGGTAGTTTTTGATGGCAGCCTGCGCAGACAGATCCTGTCTGGGGATTATTCATTTTGGTGGATATTTTGTATTTACTCGAATATGTATTATTTTGCTCCCTCTAGCGGTATGTAGTGGTACTAGCTCGTTAAAATCAGTACTTAGCAATGTAGTATTGCTATTCGACAATAGATGGCAGCACTTGTATTAGAAACTGTGCTTCTTCTAGATTGTTCTGGTTAGGTTTATAGTATGTAGTTTAGTTTAGTACTAGTTTATTTTAATATGATAGTATGAATGAGTACCTTTTACGATATAGAAGTGGTTTTCTAGGGCTTTTTCAGACAATCGTTCTTCATTACACTAGGTGTAGTACACAATTATACTCCGTAAATGCTTCAAAAACACTATGACTGTTATCAAAACTTTCAACTTCTACAACTTGGCAATTTCTTCACAATTCTTTTGGATAACATTTGTCTTCATGAGTTGATCCACAAAGTACACTTTAATAGCTTTCTTTCTTTAATTAGAGCTTAATTACTATTTTTATAATTAAAATTATACTGTGTTGTTGTTTATGTGACGACAGCGCCATCTCTATCCAGCGCCATATCTATTGAGATTCCCCATAAATCTTCAGACTTCTTAAGTTGCAGGTCTTTAAATGTTTTTAAAACTGTAATGTCGTTGATGTGGTAAAAGTTAAATGGAGAGGCACATTCGTCCACATATGTTTCGAGAATGGAATGAGCAACATGTGGGCTAGAATTTAGTGAGCGGGTTGTTGCAATTGGGATATTGGAAAAGTATGATTCGAAAACATTTGCAACTTCATCATCAGAATTAACATATTTACTATCAACTTTTAAAGAGAACTTGTGAGTATGTGTTTTATTTTTACAAGTCTCTTTATTTATAACAATCCATGTTGCTTTAATTTTATTATTAGAACTCGCAATCTTGTGCCTAAGATAGTTAGATTTAGCAACTGAACAAATTTTCTTAAACAATTTAGAATAATTCCTGACATACTCAATTACTTTAAGATCTTTCGAATGAGCCTTAATATCATATAGCTCGAATAATCGGCGTCTACTTATGTAAATGCCTTTTGTGGCCCAGTCACTGAATTTACTTTTAGAATTATCTATAGTAATTTTTTTTTTGGTAAAAATGCTCTCAAATTCCTTTTCAATAACGTTAAATAAAAGCTTATATGAATCATTCATATCCTTATTTTCAAATTGTAATAATGCGACTTTATTTCCTACATTCTCTCTAAATCTATCCACGCGGTACGCTGTAATCGGCCTGCACATAAAAGTAGGTGAAGGGGTGGCTTGACGGTGTTCCATTACAACAGTTTGTCCACTATGATCTGAATTTATAAAATTTAATATTGATTTGTCAATTACATCACAATTACAAAAAATATTATCAATACAAGTTGCTGTCGTAGGAGTAATCCTAGTAGGTTCATTAAATAATTCCTGTAAATTAAATGTTCGAAATAAATTTAAAAACATTAAAGAAATTTGTGACTTTTCTAAAAGATTAATATTAAAATCTCCGCAAACAACAATTCTTTTATTACAGTTACAAATTTTTTTCAATACCTCTTCCATGGTGGACTCAAAAGTGTGGTAATTCCCTGAAGGGGGCCTGTAAACACAAACAATAATAAACTGCTCGAACTCTGCACATGACAGTTTGATAACTCGTTCAATTGAAAGTGCGACTATATCTTTACGTTCCTTACATTTTAATTTTACTTTCCTTCTCCACAATATCTTGTGATACCTCAACACTGTTTGGAGGTGTCTCCATACTACCCTGAGTTACCTTTTCATCTGTTATCCAGACAGCCTCTTCAATAGTTTCACTGCCAGCCGTCTCATCCTCCATCACAATCACGTCCCTGCTGGTGATAACAGAATTCTTGCTGGGATTGTACAACCTGTATCCTTTTACATCTTCTCCATATCCAACTAAGATGTGATGTGTAGCCTTCTTTTTCCACTTGCGGCGCTTCTCCTTGGGGACATGTACCATCACCTTGCTTCCAAACAATCTGATGTGACTTAGGTCAGGTTTTGACCCATGCCACAGTTCATAAGGGGTCTTTGGTACTCCTGACACAATGGATCTGTTCTTTAAATATACAGCTGTATTGGCCGCTTCGGCCCAAAATCTCTTGTCCAATTTTGAATCATATAAAAGACATTTTCCTTTCTCAACTACAGTACGATTAGCTCTCTCACAGACACCATTCTGTTCCGGCGTGTAACTGTTAGTTTTTTGATCTATAATACCTGATTGTTTCAGGTAGTTCTCAAATTCTTGATTGCAGAATTCTAAACCATTATCTGTGTGAAAAATCTTAATTTTTTTATCTTGGTAATTCAACCATGGATTTGAATTCTTGGAATTTTCTGAAAGCTTCATTTTTTTGCTTCAGAAAATATATAAACGTCATGCGACTATAATCATCAATGAACAGCAAAAAATACCTACTACCATTCAAGGATTTAACCTCCATGGGTCCACATAAATCACTATGAATTCGGTGACATGTCTCTAGGCTCCTTTTAGCCACATGAGAAAAAGGCAACCTTGTTTGTTTACCTTCACAACAGGTTTCGCAATGTGATTTCGTGATATCAATTGAGCCATCATATGATAATCCATCCACAATACCATTTCTCATTTTGTTCATATCTTGACTATTGATATGAGCTAGCCTTCTGTGCCTTCTGTGCTCTGTGTTTCTGGTAAACGCGGCGTTAAGTTTGCGTTCTTAATCCAATCTCTGTTTACGGTCATGTGCGCACTCGCACCGCTGTCAACGTGCCATTCCGAGTTGTTGAACTGCCCATTAATGAAAACAACAATAATTCCGATAATGTCCACTGTTTTTACATTTATAACAAGTTACGTCTTTTGTTGCTGTATGAGCTGTATCTGTCACTGTCATCGTCTTCTTATTTGACGAAAATAAACCGCCATTTTTTCTTATTAATACCGGGGTATTTTTTATTTTTTGCCACAAATGCAGCTCCACTACCTTCAGACTCGTTCGCTACTTCCATGTCGAGCAATTTAGATTTAATGACATCGGCGGTTATCGGAATTCCGGAATGTTCGATCGCCATAATCATGGGGGTATAACGATCGGACAATTCTGCTAATAATAGCGATCCTACCCATTCGTCGGTTATTGTAAATCCTGTGCCATCTAACCTATGAGCTGTTTCGACCATTTGTGTGACATAGGTAGCCATCGAATCACAATTATCCAGTCTAATGGATATCAAATGTCCAAGCAAGGTTATTTTTCGTGAAAACCCGGAGTCGTCAAACATGGCTTTTAATTTAGTCCATAATTCTGCTGAGCTCCTTGTGTTCTTTATATGCACATACAATGCTGGATCGATAGTCAATATCAATTTTGCCTTGGTTCTTGCGTCTTCCGCTGGCTTTATTTCAAAATCAACCGGTGGTTTGATGTACTTGTCGGCTCCATCCAAGACCAGTAAGCTTTCGGCGGCAAAACACCATTCGTCATAGTTCTCCCTGCCTTTTAACTTTGGTACACTGGCAATAAAGTTCGAGTTCATGTTTCCGCGAAAATAACAACAACGTGCACAAATTTATCTATTTTACACACAAAATAACTGATAAATTCAGGAGATGCCCATAACCTATTGAAACACGTTGAATATTCGCAACAGACTATCTTTATTTGAAAATGACAAGCACAGTAGTAGCAGAGTGAAATTATAGATGGCGTTAGTAGTAATGATCTGACAAATTAAATTTTGATATAAATCATACTAACATACTTTACTACCATTTACTAACCTATCAGAGAAGCTGAGGTTCCGGACTATCATGCACACGCACCCTATCTTAAGTACTAAATCGTGGTCTGGAACACCCTTTGGTTGTAGTCTGTGCAGGGTATCCGCGCCTAAGAATATTTCGTCCGCTTTATCATTAACAACTTCATCAATTGAATAAAAATGTAGTGAATCCTAAGGCAATTTATTTAAAATTAAAGAATTTATTTCTTTGACATTACTATTAAGAGCAGACAATATGGCTCGATGAGCGCATATGTCGGGTTCATCTATTACTACGCTAGGGAAAACAAAATCTATTAAGTCAATAACTTTGTGCCGCATTGCCGCACGTAGTAAAATATAGCACGTATTGCACGTACGAGATTTAACATGATCAAGCATTTACTAACAGATAGAGTGATATATAAACTGTAATACAAAGTTAAATAAATCAGTCATCTTCAGTTACATACAGACATCTATTAACCTTTGTCTCATTCCACACCAGTCCCATACGCGGTGATATTTGGTGGCGAACACGACGTGCTGGGGTAGTTGAGACTTATACCAACTGTTGTCTCAATTACCCCAGTCCTATACTCGGTTAAAGTGGTGACCCCGACAGAACAACAAAATGGCAAAGCAAACGAGCCAAGAAATCACGGTTAAAGTGGTGACCCCGACAGAACAACAACATGGGAACTTCGAGCAAGTCGTGAGCATAATAAGAAGTCGCTGCCAACACCGCCGTCACATTCCGCATTTCGGAATTCTGGATCCCGAACACTGCAACAACATGGGAACTCCGTGCAAGTCGTGTGCATCACAAGAAGTCGATGAAAACAGGGCGAGGACTACATATTTACTACAGTCGTCTCAAAATTAAGCGAAGAAGAAGTCATACTTGTCCACGACATAATATCAAGCCACACAGCAACCGATTCGTCAGACTTGGATAAAATGAGCCAGATTGCCAACAAATGTTAAATAATTAAAAAATATACGAAGTGTCAGCAGTCGACGGCAGCGCAAACAAAGGTCACGATCCAACGATGGAAGAAATGGTAACTCAGCTGAAACAAATGCAATTGGAATTTGAGTGCAGTTAAAAACGAACGCAGCAATAATCGACGCAGAAATTGTCGCAATTAATATTCGGCGAAGTCAAGTTCAAGGCCGATTAGCCAAGAGAGAATATTTTGTCATTGTCATCGCAAATTTGGAAAATGCGCATAAAGATGTGAAAAACCAAGCGATTGGGAGCTAGTGTATATTCCTAAGCATTAGGAAAATTAATTATAGCACAGTCAACGGCGGAACCTGTGCTATGTTTTCAAACAACCGCCTCATTGTTACCGACTGGAAAAGTGGTATGAGGTTTTGGTTAAATGATACGAGATGGATAGATCAAAAATAAAGAAAAATATGAATTCCTCCAGAGCGAATGGATTTCTTAGGTTTTCGGGTAACGAGCCAAGAAATACGCCAGATGAGGAGAAGTATACAAATACTAGCGAAATCCCTAAGCCAAGGACAAACAAAGAGCTAAGAAGATTTTATGATGGATCGCGAATACGACAACGTGACTACGGAGAAAACAAATACAAGCGTTGCTGTTTCTTACAAATTTTATTATTTTCATTATGTATATTTGTTTTTATTAATATTTTTTTTAATAAGGGGGGAGTACTGTGCCTCATTGCCGCACGTAGTAAAATATAGCACGTATTGAACGTACGAGATTTAACATGATCAAACATTTACTAACAGATAGAGTGATATATAAACTGTAATACAAAGTTAAATAAATCAGTCATCTTCAGTTACATACAGACATCTATTAACCTTTGTCTCATTCCACACCAGTCCCATACGCGGTGATATTTGGCGGCGAACACGACGTGCTGGGGTAGTTGAGACTTATACTAACTGTTGTCTCAATTACCCCAGTCCTATACTCGGTTTAAGTGGTGACCCCGACAGAACAACAAAATGGCAAAGCAAACGAGCCAAGGAATCATGGTTAAAACTTCAATAACAAAACTTACTGAAGATAAATCTATTAAATTCAAAACTGATCTATCTACTTTAACTGATTGTACTGGTAATTGATCTGAACCCAATATTAATAAAAAATCAGAAAAATCTGCATCATTTTTACATCGCTGTGGCGTAGAAAGTGTAAAAGACTTAATTTTAGGCCAAATAGGTGAAGATTTGACTGAGCAGTTAATGATGTCCGAATTGGTCTTTGCGTTGACTACAACCGGTAGGATTTGACGAAAGTCCCCAGCAAAAAAAATAATTTTACCCCCGAAGAATCTATCTGATTTCATGAGATCCCTAAGTGACCTGTCGAGCAAGTTTATAAGATATCGTAGTCTCGCGTAAGCATTTGTTGAGTAGACACATTTCTTTCCGCAATAGTTAAAAAGTCAGAGATTAACAACATGTTTAATTCCAAGTGTGCAATTTGTGTCAAAACCGTCAGGGACGGTATTGAATGTTCGGTCTGTAAGAAATTGTTTCACTTCATTTGTGCCCAAAAAGAGCACGGTTTTAAAAGGCGCGGTACTGACAGAGACACCTGGATGTGTTCGGTCTGTCGGGATGCATCACAATTGGCATCTGAGAAATCCAAAGATGAGAGTGGTGAATCTATTGTGAAGCCGGGCAGCTCGAAGTCATCTTCAGGCCAAGACCTCCCACCTTCTTCTTCTCCAGTGAAGTTAGTTTTGAAGGGTGAGGACGAACAGTCACATCTTGCGCTACTAAATGATATCTCGTCCAAGATATCCCATATGCAGGTTCAGCTGACTGCTATTTACTCCATACAGCAAGATTTACAGCAAGTTAAATCCGATATTGCTGGCATGCAAGTGACCCTTAATGAGAGACTGGACCACCTGTCTGGGTCTACCTTTTATTGCCGAACTTTTTTTGTCATAATATTGAATTGCATAACATCAAATGGCAGAAATTTTATTTCGCCGAAAATCTTTTCGCATGTACTCAGTAAGCATGTACTCAAAACGCATAATTTTGAAAAGCAGAATCATCTTTAGGCATAAGTTCGATATCCATAATAATGAAAAGGCAGAACTTTCATACGCAGAAAATTTACATTTAGAATCAACCTTAGGCATACTTTTCTTATCCATAATATGAAAAAGCAGAATCATCGTAGCTCATAAAGTTTACGTTCAGAATCATCTTTAGGCATACATTTCATATCCATAAAGGCAGAATTATCTTCACTTAAAAAGTTTACATTTAGAATCATCTTTTATTATGCATGCAGAGAGCATATAACATGCAAGCAAGCATGCATGCTAAAAGCAAGCATGCAGCATGCTAGCAAGCGTGCAGCATGCAAGCATGCATGCATCATGCAAGAATGCAAGCAAGCATGCAGCATGCAAGCATGATTCTTAATGTAAACTTTCTAAGTGAAGATAATTCTGCCTTTATGGCTAATCATCTTTTATTATGCATGCAGAGAGCATATAACATGCAAGCAAGCATGCATGCTAAAAGCAAGCATGCAGCATGCTAGCAAGCGTGCAGCATGCAAGCATGCATGCATCATGCAAGAATGCAAGCAAGCATGCAGCATGCAAGCAAGCATGCAGCATGCAAGCAAGCATGCAGCATGCAAGCAATCATGCAGCATGCAAGCAAGCATGGAGAATGCATGCAAGCATGCAGCAAGCAAGCATGCAGCATGAGAGCAAGCATGCATAATGCAAGCAAGCATGCAGCTTGCAAGCAAGCATGCAGTATGCAAGCAAGCATGCAGTATGCAAGCAAGCATGCAGCATGCAAGCAAGCATGGTTTCTGTCTCGGCTCCGGCGCTGCGAGGCTCCGACGGCCCCACGCGAGCTCATCGTCGCAGACGGTTTTCGGTCATCGCCGTGGCTGAGGCTGGCCGGCAAAGCCGGCCAGCAAGCCGAAGCTAAGCGAGCGTACAAACCACATGCTCCTCAGCTCGCGGGCCGCCTCGCCCCTCCGCGCCTACGCGGGCTTGAATTACACTCTAGGGGTAGGGCAGACAAGACTGCGTGGAGTCGGTTTTGCAGCGATTCGTTTCTGCCACGACAGTTTTGTAGCACAAAATAGTAATTTTTAATCTATTTGTAATTTAATTTACAGTTAAAAGCTATACAATTTTAAAGAGAAAATATGCTATTTAAAATTATCCCAAATGAAATTCTGCCATCTTCATAGTATGCCAAGTAAAATTCTACAAAATAAAAGTTCGACTAAATAAACGTTATGGTACCTAAATGAAAATAAAACTAACTAACTAAACTTCACGCCACTACCCTAGCGTGGTAGGCAGAGAGAACCGAACGCCATATAGCACGATCCTTACACACCTCACTCGCCTCTTCAACATTCATAATCCTTTTCATACAAGTTCTACGGTTTTTACGACTCCTAATATCACCTTCTTTTAATACACGACCAATCTGGTCGTGGTAGGTGAGCCTGGACCTTCCGCGGCTCCTACATCCTTCCACATTCGCATTGTATATCTGTTTAGTCAATCTTTCGTCATCCATTCTTTTCACATGTCCGAACCACCGGAGCATGCCTCTTCTTACCTTGACTCCGACGCTGTCCTTCAGACCAACTCTCTTTCTTACATTTTAACCGTGTATAGGACTGGGGTAATTGAGACAACAGTTGGTATAAGTCTCAACTACCCCAGCACGTCGGGTTCGCCGCCAAATATCACCGCGTATAAGACTGGCGTGGAATGAGACGAAGGTTGGTAGATGACTGATGATGACTGATTTATTTAACGTTGTATTACAGTTTATATATCACTCTATCTGTTAGTAAATGCTTGATCATGCTATATCTCGTACGTGCAATACGTGCTATATTTTACTACGTGCGGCAATGCGGTACAGTACTCCCCCCTTATTAAAAAAAATAATGAAATTAATAAAAACAAATATACATAATGAAAACAATACAATTTGTAAGAAACAGCAACGCTTGTATATGCTCCGTAGTCACGTTGTCGTATTCGCGATCCATCATAAGGTCTTCTTAGCTCCTTATTTGTCCTTGGCTTAGGGTATTCGCTAGTATTTGTATACTTCTCCTCGTCTGGCGTATTTCTTGGCTCGTTACCCGATAACCTAAGAAATCCAATCGCTCTGGAGGAATTCACATTTTTCTCTATTTTTTGATCTATCCGATCTCGTATCAATTAACCAAAACCTCATACCACTTTTCCAGTCGGTAAAAATGAGGCGGTTGTTTGAAAACATAGCAGAGGTTCCGCCGTTGACTGTGCTATAATTATTTTTCCTAATGCTTAGGAATATACACTAGCTCCCAATCGCTTGGTTTTTCACATCTTTATGCGTATTTTACAAATTTGCGATGACAGTGACAAAATATTCTCTCTTGGCTAAGCGGCCTTGAACTTGACTTCGGCGAATATTAATTGCGACAATTTCTGCGTCGATTATTGCTGCGTACGTTTTTAACTGCACTCAAATTCCAATTGCATTTGTTTCAGCTGAGTTAGCATTTCTTCCATCGTTGGATGGTGACCTTTTATTTGCGCTGTCGTCGACTGCTGACACTTCGTTTATGTCTGAATTATTTAATATTTGTTGGCAATCTGGCTCATTTTATCCAAGTCTGACGAATCGGTTGCTGTGTGGCTTGATATTATGTCGTGGACAAGTATGACTTCTTCTTCGCTTAATTTTGAGACGACGGTGGTAAATTTGTAGTCCTCGCCCTGTTTTCATCGACTTTTTGTGATCCACACGACTTGCACGGAGTTCCCATGTTGTTGCAGTGTTCGGGATCCAGAATTCCGAAATGCGGAATGTGACGGCGGTGTTGGCAGCGACTTCTTATGATGCACACGGCTTGCGCGGAGTTCCTATGTTGTTGTTCTGTCGGGGTCACCACTTTAACCGTGTATAGGACTGGGGTAATTGAGACAACAGTTGGTATAAGTCTCAACTACCCCAGCACGTCGGGTTCGCCGCCAAATATCACCGCGTATAAGACTGGCGTGGAATGAGACGAAGGTTGGTAGATGACTGATGATGACTGATTTATTTAACGTTGTATTACAGTTTATATATCACTCTATCTGTTAGTAAATGCTTGATCATGTTATATCTCGTACGTGCGATACGTGCTATATTTTACTACGTGCGGCAATGCGATACATACATCATCATTCTGAACGCAGTCTGTGAGCGATACACCGCAGATTTTCCGCAGCGCACGCATCTCGACCGCGTTTATTCTACTTTCATGCTCTTTCTGCCATACCCAACTCTCGCCTCCATATGTTAGCGTAGGAATCAGCACCGCATTGTGTATGGCGAGCTGGGCCTTCTGGCTGAAGATTTTGCTGCCTAAAAGTTTTCCTAACGCTCCATTCACCCTATTCCCTGCATTCACTCTTCTTTCTATATCAGCGGAGTACCTTCCATCTCTACTAAATGCAGATCCTAGATATACAATTTCATTCACCTGTTCCAGCACTACATCGTCAACCGTTATCCTTGTATCCGTTCTGGTTTCATCTCTTTCAAACACCATAATCTTTGTTTTCTTCGCATTCAAATGTAAGCCTCTCTCCTTGCAATCATCTTTCAATGTTGTGACTAGTTGCTGCAGATCCGATGCCGACTCTGCTAGAAGTACGGCATCGTCCGCATAAATCAGGTAGTTCACAACCAAGTCACCCATACGCACTCCAACATTCATCAAGATGTAATAAAAATATAAACGAAAATATGTGAAATTAAAATATGGATAAGGAAATTATGCTATTTAGCATAATTTCCTTATCCATATTCTAATTTCAAGTATGCCATTGTAAATTCGGCCAAATAAACATTCGCTCAAACAACAATTATCCTAAACAATTTTTATGCGTTAAACATATTCGATTAAATAAAAATATGCCAAGTGTGTTCTGCCAAGTGAAATTCGGAGCAATGAAATTCGGCCAGATAGAGGGAATCCCACATATCTACTCGTATTGGCGAAATCGACGCAAGAGTCTCAGCAGGGGATTGCTTGAAAAGTGATGTCGAGGTACTAAAAGAGCAGGTTAAGATAATCATGGACAAGGGACACAAAAATGAGCAATGGGTACGTCGATCTAATATTCAGATCAATGGTGTTCCCCAGAAGGCTGAAGAAAATCTAGTAAAGACCGTGGTTGCACTGGCGAAACGCAGTGGTTTTCCGCTGAATCCAGAAACGGACATAGATTTTGTTACCAGAGTGGCTGTCAGGAGCAGTGATGACAAAAAAGCTAAGCCGATTGTATTGAAAATGCAATCTCGCTACAAGAAGGATGATTTTCTAGCATCTCTTCGCAAGCTAAAGGACTGTAAAGCGAGTGACATCGGATTCCGATGACTCAAATAGCCGAATCTACTTTAACGACCACCTTTCTTCTAGAAATAAACAACTACTCGTGCAAGCCAAACTTAAAGCAAAAGAAAAAAAGTATTCATACTGTTGGGTTCGCAATTGTACCATCATGCTCCGAACATCTGTTAAATCACCCGTAATACACATTACTTCGTCAGAATCGTTAAAGAAAATTACTTAAAAAGTACTATATTATCATATTTTTGTAAGCGATGCATTTTTTATTATAATTTGTCAAAATGTCGATGTTTGTTTTCTAACTATCACTTGGGCGCGTGCATGTTCGTGGATTGCGCACTAAAACCAAAATATTTTATAAAAATCTATTAAATTGCAACTACGATATCATTTGTCTAACGGAAACATGGCTTTTGCCAGGTATATTCGATGTCGAATTGTTCGACTCGCGATATAGTGTGTACCGCAGTGATCGGGATTATGAGCGGAGAGGTTTGACAATGGGCGGTGGTACTCTGATCGCGGTTCGACGCGAACTTATGGTTGACTCCGACTGTTCGGGCGTACTTCCTTATTTTCCTGATACTGATGTTACCCAATTGAATATACTACTGTCTCGCGGTCCTAGTTCTGTAAGACTACATTTATATTGTTGTTATTTTTCCCTGAAACAAGGGACCAGGCATCCTCTCAACTATCATTTTTTGAGTCGATATCTGGATTAAGCGTTGATAGACCAAACGACGAGTTTCTTGTGGTAGGCGATTTTAATGTAAGAATAGTGACTTGGTCAGAAAACTATGCAGGGAGCAACACTTTTAATTTGTCAAACCCAACTAACAGTGTTTTAGCGTCTCAGTTATTTACTTTTATGTCTTTTACTGGTTGGTATCAGCTAAACGGGGTACCAAACCATAATAATCGATTTTTAGATTTGGTATTCTCTAGTCTCTCCTGTCACGTAACCCAAACTGATCCTCTGTCAGTGCCAGAAGACAACCATCATCCGTCTTTATCTATAGCTGCGGAAATGGCCATAAAGGATGCCTGTCTTCAACAAGCCCCACGGCTTGTGCGTCGCTTTCACGCAGCTGATTACGATGATATTAGGTTTGAGCTAGAGAGTGGAAATTTGGAATCGCTTTTATCCAATACAGATATCGAAACGGCATTAGAGTGTTTTTATTCAGTAGTAAATGGCATTATAGACAGACATATATATATACCTTCAATAGTGTAAGATAGTAATGTGTATCCTATCTGGTATTCTATTCCCTTCATTAAAATGTTAAAGAAAAAGGCAAAATTACATAAAAAATGGAAAATATATGGTAGACTTGCTGATTACGAAAGCTTTTCAGATTTAAGACGATCAATTAAAAAAGTAATGGATTCCTGTTATGACTTATTTATTACCAGATCTGAGACAAACATTAATCATTGTTCAAAATACTTTTGGTCTTTCATTAAGTCGAAAAAAAAAAAAAATAATATCCCTGACACTATCAAATTAGATGGCGAAGTTGGTTATGATGGACAGACTATTTCCAATATGTTTATTAGATTTTTTCAATCGGTGTTTGAAAGCGAATCTATTATTCCTTATAACTTAAACTTCGGTGAATCTAACAACATGATATTATGTAACATTCGTATAACGGAGGAACTAATCGAGAAGTATTTATCGAAGATTGATGTTTCAAAAGGCAGCGGACCTGACGGCCTTCACCCTCTATTTTTAAAACAATGTTGTGTGCAATTCTTCTGGCGCCCCACTATCCATAGCAGTGCCCCAGGGCTCGATATTGGGACCTCTGCTTTTCCTAATTTATATAAATGACCTTCCTTATTACACAAATAACATATGTGAGACAGTATTATTTGCAGATACTTCATTAATTTTTAAGATTGATAGAACCAAAGAAAATTTTGACGACGTGAATAATGCTCTCTCAGAAGTTCTAAAATGGTTTACAGTCAATAATCTAAATTACTTAATGTTAAAAAAAACAAATGTTTGAAATTTTCATTACCCAACGTAAGGCAGGTGAGCCCGAGCATTATAGTAAATAATGAAGCAATTGAAGTTGTCAATTCTACTGTATTTCTCGGGATCACCTTGGATTCAAAATTGCAATGGGCTCCTCATATTGCGGCCCTGGCAGGGAGACTTAGCTTTGCGGCATATGCAGTCAGGAAAATAAAATACTTAACTGATGTTGAAACGGCAAGATTGGTATATTTCAGTTATTTTCATAGTGTAATGACATATGGTCTGCTGCTGGGGGGTTATGCGGCCAATATTAAGACTATTTTAATTTTGCAGAAGAGGGCCGTCAGAGCCATATACGGCCTCAGACCATGTGATTCACTCAGAGAACTGTTTAAAGAAATCAATATTTTAACACTAGCGTCACAATACATTTTAGATTGTATCATGTATGTTTACAAGAACATTCAGATATTCCAAAAAAAATCAGATAATCATTCTATTAATACTAGAAATAGACACAGACTTGCTGTTCCAAATCACAGACTTAATAAAAGTGGTAATTCTTTCATTGGGTTAAGTATAAAAATATTCAATTTGTTACCTTAAAAATCTCATTGATTTACCTGTACTTATGTTTAAATTATATGTTAAAAATTAATAAATAATAAATTAATAAATAAATTCGCCAGACTGACACACCAATTCCCTAGTTCCAAACTAAGCATATGCTTGTACTATGGATACTAGGTGAACGGATAGACATACTTAAATACGTTTATAAACATCCATGACTCGAGTACAAATGTCCATGTTTATCACACGAAACATTTGCCCCTAGCGGGATTCAAACCCGCGACCCTTGGGTTTGTGGCCAGGGTCTCTGACCACTCAACCAACGGGCCTGTCCTATTGTTTGATTAAATTTTTTGATTAAAAAGGGCTACTACAAGATAGAAGACTATTTAAATGATAAGAATATATGGTTAGACCCAGAATAGGCTGTTCGCCTGCACTGCTAAATTTACATTCACGTATAAATTGTAACTAATAGTTATTAAGACTTGGCATTTTAAAAGAGTACCTATCGAGTTTCTTGCCGGTTTCTTCTCGGTAGAATCTACTTTTTGAACCGGTAGATATTGATCTTATTCTGACGATTTATAAGTGCTTTTTTTAAACCTACGTAAATAAAGACAATTTCATTTCATTTCATTTCATTGGCATATCCAGTTGCGTTTCTGTTTAATTTATCTTTATCTCTCGGAATCATGCCTACTTCTTGGAAGTGATCTTTCATAGTACCAATTCATAAGAATGGTGATAAACATAATGTTCGTAATTACAGAGGAATTTCTAAGTTGTCCATTTTGCCGCAAGTTTTTCAAAAGGTAATTTACGATTCTGTCTATCCAGCGGTTAGTCCTTTACTGACAGCACATCAGCACGGTTTCATTGCTAGGCGCTCGACTGAGACTAATCTATGTGAATTTTTGGATGTTGTACTTGAATCTTTGGATATGGGATATCAAGTGGATGCAGTGTATACCGATTGCTCTAAAGCGTTCGATAAAATTTCTCATTTACTTTTAATTTCTAAGCTTGAGGTAATCGGTATTCATGGTGATTTACTCCGGTGGCTAACATCTTACCTTATAAATAGAACACAAGCAGTTACAATAAAGGGCTTTGTTTCCAGTTCATTCCTATATCTTCTGGTGTACCACAAGGCTCGCACCTTGGTCCCTTGCTCTTCAATATTTTCATTAATGATGTCGTTAATTGTTTTCAACATTCAAATATATTGCTATATGCCGATGACACTAAAATATTCTCGATCATTAGAACTAAAGACGATTGCGAAAACTTTCAAAGTGACTTAAATCGATTAGGTGAATATTGTCTGCAAAGCAAACTGTTTTTAAATGTTGAGAAATGTCAAACAATCACATTTACACGAAAAAAAAATGTAATCAATTATAATTATACACTTCATGGTAAGGAACTGAAAAGGGTTGATGAAGTCAGGGATCTGGGTGTTCAGCTAGATTGTGGGTTGCATTTTGAATCTCATGTCAATAAAATAACTGCTAAAGCCTATAAATTACTCGGTTTTATCTTTCGGCAAAGTACGGATTTTAAAAATGCAAACACGTTGACATTGCTGTATAATGCTTACGTGAGGTCTCAACTGGAGTACGCCTCAACCGTATGGAACCCTATGTATTTGAAATATACTAATACAGTTAAAGCTGTTTAAGATAAATTTATTAAGCGTCTGCGGTATAGATTTAAGAATTGTAACATAACCAAAATTGAACTATTGGCAAGTCGAAGAAAGCATAGGGATCAAATTTTTTGCACAAAATTGTACATAATTTAGTTGATTCTTCATACTTGTTAAGCAAATTATATTTCAGGTGTCCCAGACCTAGCGCACGTCATAAGAGTACCTTTGTTACACCCATTTGTTCGAGTAATTACAGAAGTAACAGCTTTATTATTAGAGCCTGTAATAAATATAATACCACGTTCAACTTCATCGACATTTTTGACAAAAAAATTAAGCGTTTTCGTGGCTTCTTGAGGAGCCACAGGATTGATCTAGGCAGTTAAGTGTTGGAATTTAGAGTTAAGACATAATATCACATTTAAACTATTTAGTGGCTACTATTAAACAAATTACTGTATAATGGCCTTTCTGGCTTTTTTCGTGTCTAATCAACATTACATAATGTAGTAATTAGCGTTGGAAACTTTAATTGCTAAAGTGTAATTTATTATCTAAAAGCTTTATGTAAAATTGTATGCTGTATGTTTCCTTAATAAATAAATAAATAAAGATATTTATGCGCCAATTACGGAATTGAGCCGTCGGGTAGGATTTTTAAAAAGTTACAAATTTAATTAAAATAATGTTTAATTGATTAATTAATAAAAAATACAAAATATCTTAAAAGTAATTGATCACGATGATCAGACGTCCATATGCTTCCCCGGTTGGAGCAATAAGGCGCCGAGGTCACGTCGAGATCGCCCAAGTGGTTGAAAATGTCCAGTCGGCTCTACTGGTGTCCGGAATTTGGGATTGCTCAATTGGGCCGCTGAACAATGTAGAAACAATATGTGGTCGCCGTATGACGTAAGAGGCTTGCACTCGTAACACCTTAGACGAGCAACTATTTGCTAAGATTGAGAGCAAATGTTGCGGCTTTATCTTCCATTGATGCTGCCGAAATTGCTGAAGTTAATTCGATGTCTTGACTCGGAGTCAAAATAACTTGATTGCGCCGGCGTTTATGATAGTATGCCAGAATAACCAGTGCGACTGCACTTAACAACACGATGACGTATGTAGGTATGGTGGTATGGTATATGCTTGATGATAAGTCTTCATTGTTAATTGCGACTGGCGGGTTCATGATTAATTGATGTTGAATGTTGTGCAACTTATTCAAATTGATTGTTGTGAAATTATAATGCGGCAGATATTTCTTCGAATCGGCTGACATTGAGATTGAGTGTGGGAATGTCATTATTTCAACAGGCTGTCCGTGTAATTTGTCATCGGTGTTATTAATTGTGAATTCAGGTGTGCGAATGCTGCAACCGTTGCTAAGTAGCTGCCTTTTAGTAAGTTATATTTTTCTTGTGCGCATGACATTTGTACTCTGATTTCATTAGGCAAAGATAAAATGAAATGCTGACTGTCGAGTTCTAGAAGTGCTTCTTTAAGAAGTAATATAGATGTAGGATGGCAGTCCGCTGTGTCTTGATGATAGATGAGATTGAAGACGCAGTCACTGTGTGTTCGGGTTTGATGGCCAAGCTGCTGCTTACATATGTACCAGGTGTCAATCTTCGGGCATTCAGCCTCCATGTACGCGAATTCCTGGGAATTGGATGCCATATATGGGAATGGTGGAAGGATAATTTGGGAGTTTTTATTTGGAACGCGACAAAGTCTATAAAAGTCATATATTTCTAAAGACATAATGGGAAACTTTAGGACAATTAAAATTTTCTTATCAGTAAAATATGATCCTAGGCTAATTAGATCGTAATAATACCTAATATCTTAGTCTAATATTACGCCAGGATTGTATAGGTTTTTAAGCTGGCTTAGCATATTTCTCAAATTACTTAAAGGTAATATGGAGTGGTGCATTACGTTTGTGCGACTGAAAGCTATTATGTTACCTAGTTTACTAATTTCTAATGAAAGTTCTTGAACGTTTTTAGTAACTATACTGAATAATTAAGATATCTGGGCGTATTGGTACATCTGTTCCTTATTTATCTCTGATGCATTGCATATCGAAATTATTGCCTTTTCTAATTTCCTTTGATTGTAAGTAATATTATTTAAAATTTGAGTTTGTTGGAAAGTCATTTCTTTATATAAACTAATGTGCTTATTGTAATTAACAGAAAGCTCTTGATCATTTTTTTGTAATATTTTAAGAGCGTTCTCAAACCTCAGAGCGTCTTCGTTATCTAGGTTGCCTGAAATACTTTTAATGAAAGTTCCTAACGGGTCAAAAATACCTCTTTTAAATCTTTTTGGTTCAAAAGTTTCTAGCTCTAGTGACGTTTTATTAAGCTTACTGAATAAATGCATTATTTGATATTTAAATAGAACAAAATTTTTATTAGATAGTCTATTAGCTAAATCAGTCAGTTGAGTTTGTAGTAAATCAACCTGTTGTTGCATTCGTTCTAGGTATATTTCTTGGAGAAACGTATGGTCATGCGATACAATTTTTGTTAAACCAAGTTTAGAAGGAAAAATTCCAGGTCCGTCAGACAAGTCATCAAGTCGAATCAAGTTTTGGGTCAGGTGACCTGCTTGTGAACAGAAACCTCTGCCACAGCTGCCGCACAAATTGAGGGATCGCTAGAGGAAAAGCAGGCCTGCCGCCAGGGGAAAGAGGTAAATATGAACGCATCTCATCCCAATCTGCTGACCCGTATCGCCATACTCGTCTCGTGCCTCCTTGGTTGGGATCTGGAGGGGTAGGCTGATACAGTTTTCACCAAACAGTGATCGTAACCACCTAAGGGAGAAGAAACTGACACTGAGTAGCGGTCTGGATCTGTTGTCAGCAAAATTTCCAAGCAGTTGGCTGTATGGCTATCAACGCTCCTAGTATAGATGATAATGTAGTATTAGATGATAATGTAATAATGTTCTCAGATGAGATAGGGGTTGGCTATGGGGCCCTATTAAATAGAAGATTAAATTGTAAAGTGTCTAATTTTTGCATGCCAGATGCTCCTCTCAGTGAGATATGTAAACGAGTGGTAGCTAGTAATTTTAATGAAAATTCCATAATTATATTGATGATTAGTAATGTATTGACCAAAAAAAAAGACATACTTAAGGGCTTTTCCCTTTTGTCTGATTTACCGGTAAAAAGTATCTACATATGTGCTTTACCATATTGTAAATTTTATTCATCTGCACAAAATGATAGTATTCATAAATTGAATACTCTAATATACAATTTGACTTGTCATAGTGACAAATTTGTGTTTTTTGACACAAATAATTTTATTCCTCGTAATATGTTGACAGGCAAAAGTTTTTATTTGCCTTTTAAACTTAAAAAACAAATAGCTAATTTATTAGCCTATAATATTAATTTTATACTTAGTCGGACCTTGGAACTCGTTCCAAATCATTTAAATTTAAGTCAAAGACAATAGAGGATACCTCTAGCTTAAATATCATATCTAGTTTGGAATCGACAGGAAAGTCCAATGTTTTGAATATTGTTCATCAAAATATACAGGGCTTTTCTGGCAAGGAATTAGAAATAGAACTTTGCCTCAACCAAATGAATATACATGTTTTATGTTTGACAGAACATTGGTTGAGACAGGGTAAACTCCTAATTAATATCGATAATTATACAGTCGTTAGCTCGTTCACAAGAAAGTCTGCTATTAGAGGCGGGTCACTTATACTATTAAGCAAGGAATTAAAATACAAAGAGCGTAAAGATATAGTTGCACTTTCAACTGAACGAACTATTGAAATATCATGTGCAGAGATTGAACAATTCATTATTGTATGCATTTATAGGCCTCCATCTGGAAATTACCAAATTTTTGAGTCCATCATGGAAGAATTATTTAAAAAGTATGTAATTGTAACAAAAAGATCATTATATGTGGGGATTTTAATGTAAATATTTTGGATTCATCTCAAAATTCAATAATGTTTTTGAATTTGTTTAAAAGCTATAATCTACATGAACTATTTTGCCAGCCTACAAGAATTACTCCTACATCTGCCACCTGTATTGATAATGTTTTTTGTAATTGTAATATAGTTGATAGGTCAATAATTAATTTTATAAATTCTGACCATAGCGGGCAGATTGTGGTCTTGGAACATGACCATAACACAGCTTCATCTACTTTCATCTGTAGACCAATTACAGCACACCGCCTGGATAAATTTAGGGAAAATATAGCTAAAAGAGTCTCGTTGTTACAGTTCAGGGATAGGGAAATTAATGATTCGTATAGCATGTTATTCAATTTAATTGAAAAAGAATTTGAAAGTGTTTTCACTAAGAAAAAAGTCACTATTAATAATTCTAAAACTAAATTTAGTGACTGGGCCACCACAGGTATCTTCACTAGTAGAAGGAAGTTATTTGATTTATATAACTTGAAGGCAAATTCAAGTGATCCAAAATTTGTTGAATTTGTTAGAAATTACTCTAAAATATTTAAAAAAGTATGTGCAGTAGCAAAATCTAATTATCTCAGGCTCAAGATTTTAAATTCTAGTGATAAAATTAAAGCAACTTGGAATATTATTAACAAAGAGACTTGTAAAAACAAAATACAAAATCACAAGCTCTCTTTAAGAATTGATAGTAAATGCCTAGACTCAGATGATGAAGTGGCAAAAGCTTTCGAATTATACTTTTCTAATGTGCCGACTGCAGCGACTCGTTTATTACCTTCCAATCCACACCTAGCAAATTGCATCCTTAAATCTAATGTAGAGGAATGCAAAACTGCTTTTAATTTTTGTCATGTCAATGATAAGATAATTATGAACACTTTTAAAGATTTAAATTTAAAGAAAACAGAAGATTTGTGGGGAATTTCAATGCATTTACTGAAACATATAATTGAGTGTATTACCCCTATCTTATCAAATATTTTTAACAAATGTGTTGATTTGGGTCAGTTTCCTAACTTAATGAAATATAGTAAAATCATTCCTTTGTTTAAATCAGGTGACAAAAGTGACCCATCTAATTACAGACCAATATCTATACTGCCTGCACTAAGTAAAATATTTGAAAAGATTATATTCAATCAATTAATATGTCACCTAAGAATAAATAATTTACTTCATAGCAAGCAGTATGGATTTACCAAAGGGAAATCCACTACTGACGCAGGAGTAGCGCTTTTAAAACATATTTTTGAAGCTTGGGAAGGTAAACAGGATGCTGTTGGAATATTCTGTGATTTGTCGAAGGCATTCGATTGCGTCGACCACAAAACCTTGATAATGAAGCTACGTCACTATGGTGTTTCTGGGAACTCACTTAGTCTGCTAAAGTCATACCTAACTGATAGGCTCCAAATCGTAAGTGTTAATGGAACTAACTCTTGTCATCCTCCTAGCGTTATGTCCCGTGCTTAGACAGGGTCCGCTTAGACCATGATCCAGGATTTAGCGAGTCTGGTAATTACATTGAAGCGACTGCCGATCTGACCTTCGTAACCCTAAGATAGGGGAACCAGACAATTTTTGGATCATGGTTACAAATTCAAAGTTGTTTGAATTTGTAGGTTTCATCACGATGTTTTCCCTCACCGTCGAGCTAGTGGTATAAATATGTACATAGATTTTTTAAAATCTAGAGGTACATGCCGGGGTTTGAACCCGCACTCCTCGGTTAAGAGGCGCGTGTCCTTACCATTGAGCTACCACCGCTCAATGGAACTAACTCTTGTGGTGCCCCATTATCGATGGGAGTTCCCCAGGGCTCGATATTGGGACCTTTGCTCTTTATTCTATATATAAATGATCTCCCATATTTTACAAGGGACTTGTGTGAGATAGTATTATTTGCTGATGATACTTCACTGATTTTTAAAATTGATAGACATAATGAATCTCTTGACGACGTAAATAACGCTCTCTCACGGGTTCTTCATTGGTTTTCAACTAATAACTTACTTCTTAACGCAAAAAAAACAAAATGTGTTAAGTTCTCAATGCCTAACACAAGGCAAGTTAATACGTCAATTATTATGAATGATGAAGCACTAGATGTAGTTCAATCTACTGTGTTTCTTGGAATAACTATTGATGCTAAATTGCAATGGGGTCCCCATATTGCGGCTCTGGCAGGAAGACTTAGTTCAGCTGCATATGCAGTCAGAAAAGTAAGACAATTAACTGATGTTGAAACAGCAAGACTGGTGTACTTTAGTTATTTTCATAGCGTTATGTCATACGGTCTGCTGCTGTGGGGTTCTGCGGCCAATATACAAACTATTTTTGTATTGCAGAAAAGGGCAGTCAGAGCTATATACGGCCTTAGACCACGTGACTCTCTTAGAGAAAAGTTAAAAAAAATTAAAATTCTAACCATAGCATCACAATTCATTTTGGATTGAATTATGTATATATTCAAAAATATTGAATCATTTCCTAAAAAGTCAAATACTCATAGTTTTAATACGAGAAATAAACACAAACTTGCTGTTCCAAATCATAGACTCCAAAAAAGTGGTAATTCATTTATTGGTCTAAGTATTAAAATGTTCAATAAACTACCACAAAGTATTTTAACATTACTCTTACATAGATTCAAATTATGCATTAAATCATTTTTAATGAGTAAGGGCTATTACAAGATCGAAGAATTCTTCAATGACAAAGATTTATGGTTAACTTCATAATGAATTGTTCATCTGCAGTGATATCTAGTCTTAGTGTGGATTAATTAAGTTTACAAAATTGTATAATTGGCATTTAAAAGAGTAACTATCGAATTTCTTGCCGGTTTCTTCTCGATAGATTCTACCTTCCGAACCGGTGGTAGTATTATGTGTTCTTTTTTTTGTATATTGACTATTTATAAGTGCTTTCTTGAAGCCTATATAAATAAAGATATTTTGAATTTCAATTTGAACGTCCGGTATCCTAGTTGCCTCATGGACCAGCTGGGTGAGGTTGTGCGTCAGAGCTAGTTTGTGCGTTTCTTTTCCAGCATGGTCAGTGATCTGGTATGGGAAAAGCCACTACTGGTGGTGAGCATTAAAATCCCCCAGAATCACTAGTTGAGCACTAGGATACTTTAGTTAGGCCACATCAGCTTTCTCACTCAGGTGGTTCATAAGCCGAGTAACGGCTTATGAACCACGCCAACGGCGTAAATAATCTTCTCAAGACTGATGTTCAAAAGAATCCACATCATGGAGAAGTTGGGGTCTTCAAGGTGACGGAGGCGACGGAAACAGATGTCATCCCAAGCAAATAAACACACCCCAGCACGTTGCTTAAAGTGGTGCTCAAGGACGTAACCTGGGTACGCTAAATAAGCAGTGTCGACTAGACATCTGATATGCGTCTCAGTGAGGAAAAGAAGGTGAGGTTTAGCAGTCTCGAGGTGGTGGTGGACTGAGACGATATTTGAGTGCAGACCTCGGATGTTTGAGAGGTGCACTTTGAGCAGGAGGATGTGCAACCGCTGTGAAACCTTCCTTCTATTACACCGGTCTACAGCATTTTTGCGCACGGGTTATAGATAATTTATTTTTATTATTTTTTTACTTAGAAATAAGAATAAGAACAAAAAGTAGTTCTGGATTTGCTTTTATGAGTAAAAAATGGTAAAATTAAAATCATTGGAAATATGTACATAAAAAATTTACATAGAGATCTATTATTAAAAAGATACCGAACATCATTTTATGATTTTTTTCTTTCAAAATAAGTTTTAAAATAGAGTCAAAACATTTTAAAATGAACAGTTTTACTTTTTCTGTCATGTTCAGTGATTTACAGTCATATATGTCACATAAGATAAACAGTCATTAGAAGTTTCTCATATTAACCCCCAAATATAGTCTCCCGTCATGCTTTCAGTATACTGGCCTTGGTAACGTCCCTTAAATTCTCTCAAAAGCTCGATATGCGTCGCAAATCTTTAAATTTGTACTTAAATCATACTTTTTTTCTCTCACTTTAATAAATTTGTCGCAAATATAGCAAAACGAGTCAACGTCTCGTTTACAACTTCTCATAGCCATTTTGCACAGGTCGGTACAGCGAAAAAAGATATGATACACGTTATTCCTCTGTAATGTTCAAACACGTACTGTCGTACACAACGAGCGATGCAAGAAACACTACTACACGCCCTCTTTCTTCTCTTTCTACACCGATAGCGCGCAAAGACCGTTATTCATTGGGCTCAAAAATCAAAAATGGTCAAATCGCTCTAAATTCTTAAAAAGCAAATATTTTAGATTTGTAATTGTAGTTTGAGCTCCCGATGTGGTTACTGGGTGCGTCACTGTCTGGACTCCCAAGCATGCGCAACTGAACCCAAGCCAATCCCCAGGTACGGCGTGTCCGGACATCATGATGGAACGCTGTTCGCTTGGCACCATGTCTTTGTCCGGAGGGTGGTGATAAAAGCCAAAAGCGGCAAAAGCCTACCACCTCTTTGGTGTCTGAGTAGCTGTCCGCGCCGGCAAGCCGGAGCTCCCCGAAGGGAGCATTCTCCTATCCGCAGCCCGGGGACGCATCCGATGGCGGCACTCAGGAACCGCACACGGAGCGGTTTATTCTCAGCGGCAGCACCCACGACAGGTATAGTAAAGGAGCAAATAGTTGAAAGTTCACACTTTGTGGCATTTAAGACACCACCACCCATATTGTCCACCACGGGATTTATACATAATTGCGGTCACACATAAATATTGTAGCGATTATCAAAAATCTCACTATCGTGTACACCATCCAGAAGCCAAGTCTCAGTCAAGCAAACAATATCGTAGTCAGGTTGTATTAAACCTCGGAAAAAAATATTAGTTTTAGTACGGAGTCCACGCACATTCTGATAGTATATGGATATATATATATTTTTATTAGCCATTGATAAAACTATCTTTATAAATATGAAATATTGTCTTATAAGGGAATTATGTAGACTACAGCCGGAGGATTGAAAAAAAAAACAAAATTACTTGAACTAAAATTTATTTAAAGGGTAAAGATTACAATTAACTAATTTTAGCTTAGGTCTAAGTTCGGACGATGTAGGTACCGAAGTGCCGCCGGAAGACTCCTCGTTGCGTGGTGACCGCTGAATCTGGGTTACACGGGTTACCTATTCTACAGTAGGTACGCCAATTCGTTGTCAACAACTTGCGAACAATACCGTAGGCATTTACTGAATATGTTGGTAAATCAGGAGCGACGACTGCGTCAACGGTATTCATACGAGCGGCGTGTGTAATATCTCCCCCCGTAGATCAGCAACTATTTAATATGTTTAGTGAAAATGTTGCTGGTAAATGCCTATGCTTTCTGTGCGTTTCAACTTCATCTTGTTCTGTGTCTTGGTATTGATGATTTTCAGGGCTGACAGATTCTGGTGCTGTACTACTACCGACAAGTAAGTATCTTGTAGCGCCGTAGCATGACTACGATGACGAGTGCGGCTGCACTTAATAGTGCACCGTAGAAGGGTATTGTAGTATAGTATAGCGCGTCGATTAGAGGCTCGTTGATTTGCGGCTGTGAGTGGAGCGTTATCTTGTCTTGGATGCTGTAAAGTCCTTGTAGAGCGATAGAATGCAAGTTGTTATGAGGTAAGTCTGTGGCTTGCATTTCAATGTTCGGTATCTTCATGATCTTGATCGGTTGACCTTTTATCTCGTCGTTATCGTTGACTATCGTGAATTTGGGCGTTCGCAGGTAACAGCTGATTGGGATAGTGACCAGGTAGCTTCCCTGTAGTTGAGTGTAGTCTTCTTTTCCGCAGGTGAGTTGAACTTTTGTCTGGTGTGGCAGCGAGATCGTGTAGTGCTGATCGTCTAACTTCTTCATCGCTTCTTTGTACAAAGTGACAGTTGTCTGCTTGCAAGTTTTTTACAGAGATTGGCTCGAGATGATGGGCCAGATGCAATCAGGAACAGTACGTATTTGGTGATTTATTTCCTCTTCGCAAAGATAACCGTGAGATAACTTCGGGCATTCTGCCTCTATGTACACGAAAGCATTCTCGCTAGTTGCAATGAAAGGATAAGAAGGAATAAGGGCTTGATGGTTTCTATTAGGAACTATGGATAATCTGTAGAGGTCATAAGTTGCACTTGTTATAATTGGGAGTTTGAATACAAGTATTATTTCCTTACCCATATAATAATACACGGGCTTTATAATATCATAAAATTCCCTTATTTCTATGTCTAGAATATTATTTTTACTATATAACTGTTCCAACCTAACTAACATATTACTTAAAACATCTACTCTAAGCATTGAATTATGGGTGCTAGATGCACGTACGAATGCTAACGTGTTTTCTATGCTAACTAATTTACTGAATATATCTTCAACATTTTCGCTAATTATCGATAGTATTTGGGCGAATTTAGCGTATTTAATTAAACTTTCATTGTGATAACTATATCTATACAGTAATAAATGTAGAGTATCGTTAATTATATATTGGTTTTCTACTAATTGGGAGATGATACCAAAATGCTTTGACATCCATTCTTTACTGAAACTAATATGATTTTTTAATTCAAATGAAATCTTTTCCTCGTTATTATAAAGTGTCTTTATTGCATTATTGTACTTGACTGCGTCTGAGTGGTCTAAATTACCAGTTATGCTTTTAATTGCAGATCCTAATCCATCTATAAGGCCTCGTTTAGATCTGCTAGGCTCTAAAGTATCTAACTGACCAAGTAGCTTATCTATTTTATTATTTAAGTAACTAATTTGTAGTTCGTACAAAACAAATGTATCGTTCGGGAGTAATAACTGAAAGGTTTGTATCTGTGAATGTAAGGTAGAAATCTTATCTTCGATATCATTTAACTGAATGTGCTGTAAAAAGGTGTGGTAATGGGTGACGAGTCTAGTCGGTCCTAGTCGAAATGGTAAAAGTCCAGGTCCGTCGTCTAAACTCTCAAGTCTTATGTCTTGGGTTGTCGTCATCTGGATCAGAAGTAGCGGTATCCTGCAACAATTTAGCTTTCATGGGCACACGTTTTAATCTAGATTTGGCTACGGGTCCTCGCTTCCTAGACGTATAAATGTGAATTGGTAAGTCTGCAAGAACTGTATCCTGGGTGTATCTAGGTGCAACCTTTTGTCTACTTGCCATGGGATTTTTTATAAATATTTGTTGCTCTGGTAAGTATTCAGTCTCAGGTTCCCGGGTTTTATTTCTATTTTCTATTAAAGCGGTTCTGTTGGCTAAAAATGTTTCATTAATAATGTTGTACACGGTTTTCATTTGTTCCTTATGATTGAACAGATACTGCTGTAATAAATGTGGAACGGGGTCTATATCAATAGGATTTCTAGGGTCAAAGTGCCCTGTAATTAAATCAAAAGGTTTGCATTTATTAAAACTATGAATAGAACTGTTATAGGCTATGATTGCATAGGGCATCAAATTCACTATAGGCTCGTCTTTGTGTTGTAGTTTTAATATACGGAGATGTTCAAGCAGAGTCGAGTGAAAACGTTCTATCATTCCGTTATCATTCGGCGCGTGTGGCAAAGTTCTATGGTGATTTATTCTATGCACAGATAACCTCCAATAGATACCGTACGTTCACCATTTTGTTCTAGGTTCAAGTCACAATTTTAGGAGGTAGGAACGAGGTGCGGGGGACGTAACACTCATTCATCTAGTGATGTCCAATTGTATTGTGCAATGTCTATAGTTTTATCAACAAATTTATAATTATTTATATTTTATATGTACTTAGATATAAATAAATTAATTTTTTTAGAGTTCCGTACCTCAAAACCGTACCAGACCGTACTAAAAAAAACAAATGTTATTGTTTGGTGGTTGGTGTTAATAATATTTTATTCTATAGAATACTAGAATAGAATAAAGAAAACTATAGAATATTGTATGGAATGGCTGGATTATACACATTGCCGGCAACACATACATACCAAAATTGGTAAATATAAAGAAGGCATAGCTGTTTCCATTACTCGTGTTCTATCCTTCATATAGTGAAAACTATTCTCTGGGAAATGTCTCGAACAAATGACGGTATTTTTGCTCGGGAACGATTTATCACCGCGATATGTGGCATCGATCCATTTAGACTTTCTTTCAGGACCCATTGGAAATCTAAAGCAAATTGAGTTAGGACAATCTACATTTTTTACGTTATGCATTATCGACAATGTCGATTCGACATATTGAAACGTACACAGTTACAACCCTCTTGTTAAGCATGTCTATGCCAGAACGGGATAAAAATAGTGAAATGGGTAATGAAAGAAAGGGATAGTGACAAAAGACATCAACGCGAGCTGACACTTGTCAAAAATTTTTTGCCAACTTTCAAAATTTGTCCGTCGTAACTTGAGCTCCGTCTAGAATAAAATAGGTAATTATTTTACTTACCAATGAAAATTTATGCCATCTTTTTTTACGGAACAGAAGGCCATTTTAACGTTTATTTATGCATAAAAACTTATTAAATGTAAATAAAAGTGTCTACGTAAAGGCTGACGCGCAGATCTGTCTCTTAGTCGGCACTGAAGATGCGCGTGTATGGCAACTACTTATTTATGTAATAGCATAGATGCATGGGCGCACGTCAATCCTCTTAATGTGGTATCTATTGGAGGTTATCTGTGATTCTATGTAACCGTATGAATTCTGCGAACAATTGGTTGGTGAACTCTGTTCCATTATCAGTTGTTATAATAAATGGAAGACCGTGGTGAGTTGAAAAATATAAAACGGCTTGTAATATACTTACTGCTGTACCGTCACATAAATGGTATGCCTGGCCATATTTGGAAAAAACGTCGATAAATGTTAAGTTATGTTGTTACTTTTCATTCTGAGCGGTAAATAGGTCTATGTGAATAGTTTCGAAGGGTTTAGTGGCTGGTGGAACTATGTTAAACTGCTGTTTTATGGGATTTCTATCGTATTTAGCCAGTCCGCATATTGTACATTCCCCTATAAATTTTGAAATTTGCTCTTTAATTTTAGGCCAAAAGTACTTTTTAGAAAGGGCTAAATAGCATTCGTTGATGCCTCTATGGTTCGTTTTACCGTCGTTGTAATTACAGATAATTTCTTGTTGCCGAAGATATTCCTTAACGTTTTCTATTTCAGATTTCCTAAGCACGAGATTCATAGATAAACTCTTGAATTTATCTTGAATGATGGGAATGACGGAGTACATAGCAAGTGGTGGGTTTATTAATAACGCGGTTTTCACCTTCGGGTTGACATACTCTTTTACTGCATTTATTATGTCGCTTTCGAGGTTTGATTCACAGACTTGCAACGAAATACGAGTATGAGTGTCGAATGGCTTTGTTACTACCGGCCGTCGCTTGACGTCACCTACTATAGTGATGTGCAACTGTCGATGAAATCTATTTATAGGTTCATCGGTAATTATTAGAGTATGGGATTTTCATGACTAGTATGAACGGTCTCGGTGTCTGTGTTGGATAAAGATGCTGGTTTTTCTGATGGATTCGCGACTATTGAACTTATTTCTTCATTGTTAATCTCGACTCTAGAGAGCGCATCGGCATTAGTGTTATTTTTGCTTTTTTATAGATCACCGTATAGTCATATTCGCTTTATTTCAACCTCTATCTCGTGAGTCTTGAGTTAGGTTCTTTCAGATTCATCATCCATTGCAATGGCTTATGATCTGTGATGATTTTAAATTTGCGGCCGAAAAGGTAAGTACTTCGTAGCCCAAACTATCGCTAAAAGTTCCTTTTCTATCGTGCTGTAATTTATTTTGCTATCGTTTAACGTACGAGATGCGAATGATACGGGCTTATCTGATCCTATGGGAACTTGAGACAGTATGGCTCCTATTGCAAGATTGGACACGTCCGTAGTCAGTATAAACTCGCGATTAAAGTCTGGATATTGTAGTATAGGGTCGTTAGTCAAAAGTCGTTTACATTTCTCAAATGCCTGTACATATTCTGAATCAAACGTTATTTTTTTACCCTTTTTTAAACATTGAGTTAGCGGCTTAGGCCCGAGTTCACCAACAGATGGTTTAATTTTAATCAGCTGTTTAAACCATAAACGACTGTTTAACAATATTTTGCTGTTCACCACGCACTAACCATTGATTAAGTACTGTAATCGAGTGATTAACTTAAACGAAGTAGCCAACTCAGTTTAACCATTGGTTTACGCTTCCTGACGTGACATTTTGCATTGTGCATCACTTCTGATTACAAAATAAAAATGCAAGACGCTTTGAATTATATCTTTGAAGAGGATAACGTGTTAGATGATTTTGAAAATATAGAAAGAATTTTGCGCACTCCACGTATATTCCAAACACGGCGCAATTATTTTGAGGAATACGACGAGAAAGCATTTGGTACCAGATTTCGTTTATATAAACGTAGTGCTTTGGAATTACTTGATTTAATTGAAAGGAAGTTGGAATATCCAAGCGACAGGTAAGTTATATACTAAATATTTAATTGTTTGGGGTATCATAGATTTTATATTTCTATGAGATAAATACTGTAGCTATCAGTAGCTCAAGACACTACCTAGGTAATTTGAGGCTAGATTTATGGTTCTATTTAGTTTTTTTACTCTCTCGAGGTATGTGACACCTACTATAACTACCTATGTTATATTAATTTTCAGAAACAATTCTCTATCACCCATAAGTCAGCTGCTTCTCACTCTGAGGTACTATGCCACAGGGTGTCACCAGCTGACAATGGGAGACTTTGCTGGTGTCAGCAGACCTACGGCGAACAGGGTGATCCATCGAGTGACTGCTGCAATTGCCTCTCTAAATAAGGATATCATAAAATTCCCAGAAACCCGCGAAGACATTCGGAAAACTCAAATGGAGTTTTATAACATTGCCAAATTCCCCAAAGTGATAGGGGCAGTAGACTGTACCCATATAAAAATAATTTCACCTGGAGGTAATCATGCGGAAACTTTCAGAAACCGAAAAGGCTATATGTCAATAAATGTTCAGGCTGTATGCAATGCTGGACTTATAATCACAGATATTGTAGCAAGGTGGCCAGGTAGTACTCATGATGAGCGCATTTTTAGTGCATCCCGTAGAAATGCTATGTTCGAGTTAGGCACATACAACCACTCAATTCTTGTGGCAGACAGTGGCTATATGAATAGAAGCTACTTGATGATGCCTCTTGATAGGGTTCAGACAGCTGAAGAGTCATTATACAACGAATCACAGATAAGGACTCGGAATCCCATAGAAAGATTGTTTGGGATATGGAAGAGACGATTTCCAGTACTTGCATTAGGAATGCATGTGCATTTAAAAAACTGCCTTCCAATAATCATTGCCACTGCTGTCCTTCACAATATCCTTCAATCAAAACGAGAAGAATGCCCTCCTGATGACCCTGATTTGGAACTACCTGCTCCTTGGGAATCTATAATAGAACAAGGCAGAATAAGGCAACAACGGCATCCTGACATTGGTGCGGAAGCGAGAGACATTAATCCAGAGAGGAGAAAACTAATTAACAACTATTTTAAAACACTGCAACATTCATAGCAACCTAGCTAATCAAACTATGGTGAGATAAATAATAAAAACAATGTTTCATAAATTTTTCTTTATTGTTAGCTAATATTATTACAAGTAAATCAGTTTTTTTTACAATAATTTTTGAGTTTTAATTTTTTCTTGTTTTAATTGTTCTTGTAAAATTAAAATCCTATTTTTTGATTCTTCTCGAGAGCTTTGTATTAATGTTTGGACTAATTTAATTTTTTCTTGAATCAGTTGATCACTTAAACTTTGCTGGTCGGGTCTCCTTCTTTTCAACCAACTGTTTCCTTTATTATTTTTAGATTTGAGAGCATCTGATAGTGGCCTCTTTAATGAATTTGGTGTCCACCCCTCCCATTTCAAATTATTTTCCTGTAAACAACAACAATATTGTCATAACATTTTTACACACATAATACAATTACATATTTTGTTCCAATTAATTAAAACTTGATGTGCTTGTGGTGTAGTGTACCTTATCCCAATTTGCATTTACTCCAGCTTTTATATCTGAACTTGTACTGGCTATGGCGCTCTGGGCAAATGAGCATGAAGGCTCGTTTTCGGTATCTATTACCACTTCATTTTCGCTGTGAAGAAACTGAAACAGAAATACAAATGCATAAACAATACACTTTCATCTAGATAAGAAAATTGGTGGTCTAATGGTTAGTGATGGTCCCTTGACGCGGGTGTTGTGGGTTCAAATCCTGCGGGGACTAATTGTCCGAAAAGAAAAAAATATACATGCTATCGGATAGGCACATAGTCAGTACTGCGTGTGCCTGATCTCTCTCTGGTCGTGTCAGTCAACCATCCCATCAGATATATTTGAGAAAGGAAGAGAGAATACACTTATGTATTGCGCACTATATAATATGTCCTCTGCGCAGTTGTTCGATCTTACTGTGATTAGCCACCATGCCCAGAGTAAAAAAATCATGGGCAGGAGGACTTATTACATAGGTAACAAACCTCATTGTTGAAGTCCATCTGGATGCAATCATCAGTATTGGAGCTTGATTGTATGGTGCCTTTTTCTTTACCCTACAAATAAATTTAAAGAATGAGACATTGCAGATTTACCTTAAAGTTAGTGAATATAAACAATTATTAAACAAACCTCAGTGTCTGAACCCATCTGGGTGTAATCATCAGTGGTTAATTGTGTTTCTTTACTCTGAAAATAAATTAAAATAATTTAGAAGATAATGCAGATTAACTTTAAAGCTAGTATCTGTAGGTAAGTAATGTATTAAATACATATATAGTATAATTAAATAATGTATTATATATATAAGTACATAATATAATACATTATTTAATTATTAGTTTAAACAGTTGATAGGATTTTTGGGCTAGTTTCTCAGTACTTACATCTGTTAGAGCATCACCGTCATATGGATTTTCTAGTCCTTCTAAAGCAGGTCCCAGTATTGAATCGATCATGCGATCCAATCCAGTACTAGGAGGAGGTGGAGGCGGTCTTCCACCACCTAAAAATAATGTGTTATGTTTATTTATTTATTTATTTATTAGGACAACCAACAAGATAAACACTAAATAAATTTATAAATACCACGAAAATCCGGAGCAACAAAACATTTGGTTAGGTATTTAATGACCACGTTTGCTTACCAGTCATAAACAGCTCCCGTTTCCGATTTGCTGATTGTCTTTTTGTTTGGCGTTTTATATTTTCCCAGCAAGTCTTTAAGCTCTCCGGAGCACGCCTGCTGTGAGTGCTAAGAGCATTAAATTCATCAGCCAGATGCTTCCAACCACTGACTTTTTCGGCATTTGAGGTAGCGTCTGATTTTTTATTTTCTACTATGTCTCTGTACTTTATAACAAGTTCCGTAAGTACAGATTTCTCGTCACTGGTGAAATTTACATTACGTCTTCGTTTTTCTGCCATAATCACTGATTTAATAAGTATGAAAAAACTAACACGATCGATTCAACAAGTTTGGTAGTTTACAGTTTGACATTGACAATGAAAATTGATTGACGTTGACATTCAACATTCACACAATCCATTCGATCATTCGGTCGTTTTCGACTCACTCATTCAAAAACGTTTGGTTACTTAACCGTTGGTTAGAAAAAAATGGTGAACTCTAAAAAAACGCGGTTTGTTTAAACAACTGTTTAATACTAACAGGACGGTTACGTAATCAATGGTTAAGTTGTAGTTGGTGAACTCGGGTCTTAGTGATACGAGCGAAGTCGGCTATGAATTTACGATAATATCCAATGAAACCCAAAAACTGTTTGATTTGTTTGGTAGTTTCAGGTATTGGATATTTTTCTATTGCAGAGATCTTATCCGGGTTCGGTTTTATACCGTCCCTGGTGATAATATGACCTAGATAGCTTGTTTCCAATTTTAAGAACTTGGATTTATCCATTTGAATTTTAAAGTTGGATTCACGCAATCTCCCAAGGACTTTCTCAAGATTAACCATCGCTTCGTGGAGCGATGTCCCGAAAACAACTATATCGTCTTAATATACTAAACAGATTTCGTTCTGTAGGCCCTTTAGAACGTTGTCCATCACTCTTTGGAATGTGGAAGGCGAATTTTTAAGACCCATTGGCATTTCAAGAATTCATAATGGCCGTGCTCTACATTGAACGCTGTCTTCGAATTATCCTCCTCTTTTTAAAGATAAAAATAAAGATAAAGATTTATTTATTTGCTAAACATGTGTTGGTAATAATAATACATTGTTATGATGCTTATTATAAGATGTTAAATAATTATTTGAGTCAACATGTTTTACCACGACTGGTGTACAAATAGAAAAAAAAAAAACTATTTAAATCATGCCACTAATATAATAAAATACCAAAAAAAAAAAAAATTCAAACAAAATAATAATAATAACAGAACATTTATAAAAATAATAAAAAAAAAATTACACATTTTTAATCAATCATATAGGAATTATAGAGATTTATCATTAAGAAAATCATTTAAATTATAATAGCACTTTATCAATCAACAATTTTTAATAGCCGTTTTAAATAACGTACCATTTAGATTTTTAATATCTTTGGGAACTTTATTATAAATTAAAGGACCCCTGCATATGACACTTTTCTGCATCAGTGCTGTTTTAGCCGGATGGATACAAAGCCTGTCATTATCACGTCGATTCCGTTTTACATTATCAGAAATGCGAGGGAACAGGTGGGGGTTACTTCTAACAAACATAGTCACTTCCAGTAAATTACGTAACCGTCACATATGAAGACCGCTGAGGTTGCTGCCCTACATTAGTGCATCGGATCAAAGTGCATTTCATATGACGTCAACCGACATCCGCTTAATAAATCAATTACTTACTTTTAAGCAGCTTCTTTGATCATCCTTCGATTAGGCCTCATTTTGTGGAGCAGTGGTAGCTCAATGGTAAGGACACGCGCCTCTTAACCGAGGAGTGCGGGTTCAAACCCGGGCACGTACCTCTGGAATATATACCACTAGCTCGACGGTAAGGGAAAACATCGTGATGAAACCTGCAAATTCAAATTACTTTGGATTTGTAACCATGATCCAAAAATTGTCTGGTTCCCCTATCTTAGGGTTACGAAGGTCAGACCGGCAGTCGCTTCAATGTAATTACCAGACTAGCTAAATCCTGGATCATGGTCTAAGTGGACCCCGTCTAAACACGGGACATAACGCTAGAAAGATGATGATTAGGCCTCATTTTATCTGTAATTTATAATTGTAATTTCTATTTTATAATAAATAGTTAATAGTAAATTGTTTTTTTTTAAGTCCTCTGACTGCAGTAAACGTAATTGGCGCAGTCGGTAGGATTCTCGCGGGCCGGTTCGCGAGTTCGGGAATAACTTATCTATATCGCGTCGCGAGTCGCCCGGGCGGCTATTAAGCCCCGACTTCGAGGATCCTGAATCTACGGACCTACTGCAGCCCAGGAGGAGAATCTAGACTTCGATTCACGAATAGAACCAGTTATAAAACAACTGTTAGTACACTTGAATCGATCTCGTGTTGCTTCCTTTTATCCTAGTACTATCCTTAGTTTTCAAAATTTATCATAGCTATAGACAGTAACAGAAATATAGATTTAGAGTCATCTTTGTATTTAGATATATTGTTCGATATGTCTCACGATCCGGATACGATCTTTAAGGCCTTACGCCTTGTCCCGGAATTTGACGGGAACCCCAATGTTCTCACGCGTTTTATTCACATTTGCGACCAGCTAGCTGCGCAATATTTAAGTAACACACAGGGTAGTGAATTTTCTAATTTGTGTTTAATAAATGGCATACTTAATAAAATAACTGGGAGCGCTACTTGTACTATTAACTCCAACGGAATACCCGAGAGTTGGTTAGGGATTCGAACCTCCCTTATAAATAATTTTTCGGACCAACGAGACGAACCGGCCTTGTACAATGATCTCTCTTTGGCTATGCAAGGTAATAGAACTCCGCAAGAATTTTACGATCACTGCCAAACCTTGTTCAGTACAATAATGACATATGTGACATTACACGAATCGGTACCAACCACTTTAGAAGCTAAGCGGGAATTGTATAAAAAAGTGACCATGCAGGCCTATGTTCGCGGGTTAAAGGAACCCTTAGGTTCTCGCATCCGTTGCATGCGCCTTGCCACTATAGAAAAGGCGCTTGAGTTTGTCCAAGAGGAACTCAATATAATGTATCTCCAACAACGAAATAAACCCGCGAAATCTCAGGTTACCCCTAAGGTAACACTGCCGCATTCACCACCTTTCGTTCCACCGTCACCCATATGGGTTGTGCCCAAGAAAATAGACGCTTCTGGCAAGCAGAAGTGGCGTCTAGTAGTTGATTTCCGCAAACTAAATGAAAAGACTCTAGACGATAAATATAGTCTCGATAGTCCGGTTCATGCGGAATTGTTTAATACCGAGTGCACACGCACTCAACAGCTATCGACTCGAGCTAACGATGTCATCTCACGCTTGCGTACAGATCATCTTAACGCTGAGGAAAAGGCTAACTTAGTCACTCTGTGTTCGCGATATGCAGATGTTTTTTATATAGAAGGCGAAACTTTATCTTTCACCAATAAAATCAAACGCAGAATTAGAACTACTGACGAGATGCCAGTACACGCTAAGAGTTACCGTTACCCGTTTGTACATCGCGAGGAAGTCAAATCGCAAATAGAAAAAATGTATCATTAGACCTTCTGACTCCGCTTGGTGTTCACCCATATGGGTTGTGCCCAAGAAAATAGACGCTTCTGGCAAGCAGAAGTGGCGTCTAGTAGTTGATTTCCGCAAACTAAATGAAAAGACTCTAGACGATAAATATCCAATACCAAATATTAGTGACGTGCTAGACAAGTTAGGGAAGTGCCAGTATTTCACAACCCTGGATCTGGCAAGTGGGTTCTACCAAGTTGAAATGGATCCTCAAGATATTTCTAAAACCGCTTTCAATGTCGAGCACGGACATTTTGAATTTCTTAGAATGCCAATGGGTCTTAAGAATTCTCCATCTACATTACAACGTGTGATGGATAATGTCCTAAGGGGTCTTCAGAATGATATATGTCTCGTCTACCTCGATGACATAATAGTGTTTAGTACATCCCTGCAGGAACACCTGGAAAACCTGGAAAAGGTCTTCAATAGACTTAGAGAATCAAACTTTAAGATTCAGATGGACAAGTCTGAGTTCTTGAAGCTTGAGACCGCCTATCTCGGACATATTATCAGTAGAGATGGCATAAAGCCAAATCCTGATAAAATATCCGCAATCCAGAAATATCCCATCCCTAAAACTCCCAAGGAAATCAAACAATTCTTTCTGACTTCGCACGTACTACTAAACCGTTAACTCAGTGCCTAAAGAAAGGCAGGAAAATTACCCTAGACTCCGAATACGCAAACTGCTTTAAGAACTGTAAAACTCTTCTAACCAACGACCCAATATTACAATACCCTTATTTTACTTAGGACTTCAATCTCACCACGGACGCTTCAAATGTAGCCATTGGTGCTATCTTATCACAAGGCCCTATAGGATCCGATAAGCCTGTGTGCTACGCTTCTCGTACGCTTAGCGAAAGCGAAATCAATTACAGGACAATCAAGAAGGAGCTTTTGGCAATAGTATAGGCCACAAATTGCTTTAGGCCATATTTATTTGGGCGTAAATTCAAGGTAGTGACAGACCACAAGCCTCTAGAGTGGATGATAAATATGAAAGAACCAAATTCTCGACTGACTAGATGGCGACTAAGACTGAGCGAATATGACTTCACTGTACAATACAAAAAAGGAAAGGCAAATACCAATGCAGATGCCCTTTCGCGCGTAGAAATTCATCTTGGAGACACTAAATTACTAATGGAGGAAATAGACGAACTTAATTCACTGCTTGGTAACCCTACTGAGACTTTAAATACAAAACTTAACTCTTCGACTGATACAGTACATACAAGTGATGAGAATCCTATACTTGAGATTCCCATAACTGACGAACCCTTGAACAAATTTAATAGGCAAATAAAGTTTACCATAGTTAATGACGTTAAGAAGAAGCCGATAGTAACAAAACCATTCGATACTCACACGCGTATAAGTATACAACTTTCAGAAAGTAAATTAGAGGAGGAAGTCGTGAATGCGGTAAAGAAATATGTCAATCCTAAGGTTCGAACCGCACTCCTTATAAACCCTCAACTATCAATGTACTCGATCATTCCAATATTCCAAGGTCAATTCAAAAGCTTGGCAATGAACCTCATATTAACCAAGATTGAAATAGAAAATGTCAAAGAGTATCTCCGCCAGCAGGAGATTATTCGCCTTTACCATGATGGAAAAACAAACCATCGTGGAATTAACGAATGTTATCTTGCATTATCTCGGAAATATTATTGGCCGAAAATGAAAGAACAAATTACTAAATTCATAAACGAATGTACAATTTGTGGTCAGGGAAAATACGATAGGAACCCGGTACGACCTCAATTCAATGTAGTACCTCCGGCCACTAAACTATTCGAAATAGTCCACATGGACTTATTTACTGTCCAAAGTGAAAAGTACGTAACTTTCATAGACGTTTATAGAAAAAATAGTAAGAGACGGCTGTTCAACAAGAGAGCGCGGACGTGCGGGATTATGAGACAAAAATAGTGGGCAGCGGTGTGTTTGAAGGTAAGTCTTTTATTGTTTTATGTGTATAGCCATGGCTGTTTGAAAACGTTGATAATGATAAAAGGAGTTGTGTTAATTATGAATTTGCTTATTTTTTTTTATAGTTAACAGTTAAAATAAGGTGGACGCGATTAATTACACTGAATTTATGAAACTTGCACTTTGCGTCCACAATTGACGCAAACTATACCAACAGGGAATAATAACAAAATCAAATCGCGTCCATTTTATTAAATTAATTCCCTACAATTGATTTGTTTGTATTTTTGAATACAAAATGTGTTTTAGGTAATTTTTTTATTGTGACTACAAATTTAATCCCTATTATACTTTGTATGTAACGAGTAATTTCTTAAATTCTTATTTTTTCTGTTTAAGTTGAGTTCTTCAGACATAAGACCGAATAATATCGGGAGTTCGCGTCGCGTCGCGTCTATGTCAACAGGGTAACCGCTTGCTTCGCAAATTTAAATCAATAAGTAGTGTAAATAGTGTGTGACCTCTCTCATGTTATGTGCCAATAAAAAGCCAGTGAAGAGTACTTTATAGTGCTGAAAACCGTTTTTTGATCCGCGAACTGGTTCAAACGCAGTGACAAAAAACTTTTTCCAAATAATTATTCACCTGCCCCGTCCTTGACCTACCTCAAATAATATCTCATATAACGGTCACTCGCAGTGTGTCCTTCGCTGACCGCTACGACAAATTCCGAGGACGTGCGAAGATTCACGAGCGTCTATTGGTCTACGACGCAGCGCTGCTACGGTCTACGCATCTACTTAGCTCCGCCCACTCATCTACGGACGCTACTTCTTCAACAGGCATCGGACAACTGCTACGACTCAGCGTAGATATAGCTAAACAAAATACAATTACTGCTTTCTTAAGCAAACAAAATGAAGTGCTCAGGTTGTCTCCAACCGATATCAAAGAAGGAGGAGTGTATAGTCTGCACATCTGATGATTGTATGAAAATATTCCATAAAACCTGCGCTAACATACTACACCTCTCTTTTGCGCAGAAGAAGGAATGGACATGCCCCGACTGTCGGGCGATGCTAAAAAGAGGTGGTGACAATACTGACACTCCTGTCCGGCTGAATGTTACACTTCGAGATAAAAATAAAAATATCCCGAATTCCATAAAGGACGCTCCGAGCACGGCCCCGACTAGCCTGGACATGATCGCTTCAGAAATCTCTCTAATACGACAGAGTATGATTCAAATGCAGTCAGATTTTACTCAACGATTTGATACGCTCATAACAAAGCTAGAAGATTATGATTTGCGTATAAAATGCTTGGAGGAAACCCAAAGAGAAAATTTGCTTCTTTGAGAAGCAAATTCACAGGTCGCACATCTTCAAGATCAGTTAAACAAACAGACCCATACCTCGCTACAATCGGAACTAGAAATCTTGGGTGTAGATGAGTACCCGAACGAAAACCCGTACCACCTTGTCCTTACAACTGCAAACAAGATTGGTTTGGACCTAGATGACCGCGACTTGAACTTTGTATCACGAGCTGGGCCTAGAAATAGGGAGGAGACCAAGGACAGAAATCGCATGCCGCGTCCGCTTGTTGTCTCATTTACGAGAAGATGCAAACGAGATGAGTTTATTAAACAAGCTAAGACACGCCGCTCGCTTGATAGTAAGGACATATTACCTACCGGACCTCAAAGAAGAGTATATGTGAATGAGCGTCTCACAAGTGATTGCCGTCGACTTTTTCGTACCGCCAGGAACTTTGTACGAGAAAACGGTTTCAAATACTGTTGGACCCGTCATGGCAGTGTCTACATTAGAAGAGGAGAGGGCAAAGATGGCAGTCCACCTATCCATATACAAAAGCTCGAAGATCTGGAAGGGATATCTGTTGCAAAAACCTAGTACGAGAAATTCTTTTTTCCATTTCGATTGCTCATTTAGTTCCTATTTAAATTGTTTCTTACATTTTAACATTTCGCTCCTTATGATCTTAATGGATGGTTTTTGTTATTTGTTTTTATTATATTTGCATTTCTGTATCAGTCATTCCTCTGATATTTGTGCTTATAGTATAATTAATTTTAATAAATGCATGCTTAATATAAAAGTAAAAACATTACTACAAATTATAAAAATAATCGTTTATTATCTACATATCGATCAGTACAATCGTTTATACCCATATAATTGCAAATATTTTGATTGTCATAATTCTATTGTGATAAGTATACCTAAATTGTTTTTCATCTTTATAATAGGCTGCAAAAACGTTTGTGCGTTTTATGTAATAGTTATCATATGCAACCTAACACATACAAATTCTCATCTCATCGTCTCGTATACAAGTTACTGCCACGTTACACTTAACACATACAATAAATCACTATACAGCTGTGTGCCAGTTAATGATCTACTCAAACTATATCATTCAACATTTTACCTCCATAAATATTTTCTAGTCATGGATATTGTGACCTTTTGTTCCATCATAAAAATTCAACGAATTATTAAATCTTAACGACAATTTAGACTCGATGACTGTTGCAGAGTCTCGACGATGTGATGTTAATCAATGTCGCGATCTGATGTTCACCTCCTCATCTTCGTTAAAAGTTCTTTGCCAGAATATACGTAGTATAAGATGCAATTTTGATAGTTTTTGCACATTATTAATACGATTAGACATAGAGTGGGATTATATCGTGCTCACTGAATGTTGGCTAGCTGATAATTTAACAATCCCCCCGTTAGATGGCTATCATTACTTCTTTACCACCTCAAATAGAACTCAAAACGAGGGTGTGGTTGTGTATGTGAGGAATAATTTAGCTGCAAAAATGGAAGAACCCATTCTGGATGATGCTAATTGCCTGTTATTGAAAGTTAATAGTGACACAGTTATTATTGCAATATACCGGCCGCCCAGTCAAAGAAACATTGATGCTTTCCTCGAATCTTTAAATACATTGCTTTTAAGTTGTACTACCGCTAAGAATATCATTATTACGGGTGATTTAAATATTGACATTTCGGAAGATTCTAAGGACCCGAGAGCCTCGCCATATTTGAATGTTTGTGCCTGTCACGGGCTATTGGCAGCACACTCTCTTCCTACACGCGGTAGATCATGTCTTGATCATTTTTTATTAAAAACAAAATTACCGGCTCGCTGTCTAGTACCACATACCTCAATAACCGACCATGAAGCTGTGATCTGAAATATAAATTTAGGTCGCTATAATAAACCATCTAAGATAACTTTAAAAAGACTGAATAATGAGGGCCTGGCTAATGATATGTTTAAAATTAAATTTGATCAACTGTATAGATTTTCTGATGTTAATTGTGCGACTAATTACTTTATATCTATTCTTACATCTACAATAGCAGAACGCACCACATGTATTAAGATCGCAAATAGGAAAAGATTACTAAAACCATGGATCACACCAGGTTTGCTCAGGTGTATGAAACATAGAGACCGTTTACATGGGAAAGTTAAAAGTAATCCTGATGACGAATCTTTATTATTATCTTACAAACGATATCGCAACTTTTGTAATGATTTATTAAAGCGTTTGAAGGTGACATATGAACAAGAGGAAATAAAGAATGCTTCTGGCAACAGTAAAAAACTGTGGGAAATCATTAAAGAAAAAACCTTTAATAAACCAAATAACCATATACCGAATGAGTTGTTGTCGACCTCTGATCCATTACAGTCAGTGAATGACGTAAATAAATTTTTTGCTGAAGTTGGTAGCACGTTAGCCAAGAAAATCCTAAATAACAATAAACTAATCCTTAGAACCCCACCAAATCTTACAAATAACTCAATGGCTTTTCTGCCTACAGATGAGGAAGAAGTATCCAATATTATCATTAACTTAAAGAGTAGCAATGTACAAGGAGCGGACGGTATTTCTAGTAATTTCTTAAAAAGGTTTAAAGATGTCATTGTTCCTCCTCTTACTTTTATTTGCAATTTGGCCATAAATACAGGAGTATTCCCTCAGGCTTTTAAGGTTGCATACGTTCAACCGGTACACAAGTCGGGAGACAGATGTTGTGCAAATAACTACAGACCAATATCTATTTTACCAACATTATCTAAGGTTTTAGAGCGTATTATGAATATAAGACTAACCAACTTCCTAGAAAGTAACCATCTCATTTCGTGTAATCAGTTTGGTTTCCGTTCAGGTAAAAGTACTGCTGATGCTGTTCACTCACTTACTGAATATATAGTGGATTGCCTTGACAACAAAAAGAAAACCATTGCAGTATTCCTCGACCTTGCCAAAGCCTTCGACACGGTCTCCGTCCCTATACTCGCTTATAAGCTTGAAAGCGTGGGAGTAAGGGGTATGCAACTGGCGCTTTTCAAAGATTATCTGCAAGGTCGCATGCAACATGTTAAGATCGGCTCTCACATAAGCGATGGCCTCCATACTACTTATGGTATTCCTCAAGGAAGTATTCTTGGGCCAAGCCTATTTCTTATTTATATAAATGGTTTATGTGATCTTCATATACCGAACGGAAAAATAGTCGCCTTTGCCGATGATACGGCCCTTCTTTTCAAAGCCGATAATTGGTCTGATGTTTTTAAGCATACGCAATTGGGTCTGAATATGGTGATGAGATGGCTATCAATCAATGTGCTGACAATTAATGCAGACAAAACAAAATACCTCACTTTTACCTTAAAATCAGTGCCTACATCAAGCGTATTGATAGCCCATTCTTGCGCGGTTCCTTGCGAGTCTCCTTGTTCGTGTCCACATATTCAATCAACATCTAACATTAAATATTTGGGGGTTTTGATAGATAATAAACTTTCATTTGCGCCACACGTGGACTTATTGACTGGCAGAGTCCGCAAACTTATCTTCGTATTTAGGACCCTTAGAAACATCATAGACAGAAAAATTCTAACATTACTATATTATGCTCTTTGTCAATCAATTATAACTTACTGTCTTACTGTCTGGGGAGGGTCAGGTAAGTCTACATTACTTAAACTGGAACGAGCTCAAAGGGCTGTACTTAAAGTTAGCCTATCTTTGCCATTCTTATATCCCACATCGGACTTGTATAAAACATGGAATGTACTAACTGTACGGCAACTATTTATACTGAACACCGTCCTAAGAAAACACTCATCTCTAGTTTATGGCCTAATACACTTGAAGGGTAGTCGTAGAATACACACAGTATGTCCCACACATGTGTGTAAAACTAGCTTCGCTCAGAGATTCTTCCGTTTCCTAGGTTCACACTTTTATAATAAACTTAATTCCACTTTATCAATCTATCTACTTAACAAAAAGGAGTGTAAAAAGGTAGTGACTGAATGGCTCCTACGATTAGATTACGATGCAACTGAAGATCTGTTGAAAATAGTTTCTTAATCTTAAACACACACAAATGCCCACGCATGCACGCACGCCCACACACAAACATACACACAAACTCACACACACACACACACACACACACACACACACACACACACACATATACACAAACTCACACACATACACACACACATACACACAAACTCACACACACACATACACACAGGCACAAACACACATACACACATCCACACACACACACACTTACACACACCTTATTATTGTAACTTCATAAATATCTTTGCTTTATGTTCTTTTGTTTATCTTTTATTGCTTTGAACAAGTAAAACGTATCCATCCGTCCAATTTTTGCTAAGTTTTAATTACTATTGTTTGTGTACAATTTCTTATGGGAGGGAGCCTGGCAGTCCGTCATACAGGTCATACCTAGCATGGAGGCCAGCTTCCCACAATGTACTCATGCGCTATGTAATATTTTACATTTGTTACTTGTTTAAACATTGTGAGAAGAAATAAATAAATATTATTATTATTATTATATCTGACTTTGCCATTTCTCGGGACTATAGAGTCCCGGACTTTTGGGAGGCGTGCGTGGGGCCGAAGCCAACACGTAGAGGCCCTTTAAAGTCATGTATGATTTTAATGTAATGTGACACCAACCGACGATTATCCCTGTATACACTATAAAATGCAGCCAAGGACAACCCCCGGTCAGTGCAGGACTATGGAATGGAGTGGAAGAACAAAGAATCTGGACTATTAGGATGAGGTGCTAGTGGACTGGGTAACCAGGACTATGGAAAGGACTATGGCACCTGCCCGATCTATGTTTAAAAACACGAATAAAATGGGCAGGTGGTGACTCGCCATCTCACTGTCATGGGCCCTCCATTGGTCGCACACACAAGGCATGAAGCAGGAGCGACGGTGGGCAACATTGTGTGAGCGGCTCAGGGTGTGGAGAGGTGTGCACCGCTTTCTACCCAGTGGCTTACGCCACTGTGCCAACTCGCGACTTAGGCATGTTTCACTTCCACCCTGCGAGCATACAGCTCTGACGCCCCACTCTGGACGGCCGGCTAAGGCAAGCCAGAGGTGAGAGTCCTGCGGCCCCTGTGGGGTCCACTCCCACCGGCCAACTAAGGCAAGCGGAGAGAGGGGCCTGGTCGACTCTCAGGGGCACGGGTCCCAAAGGGTGTCAATCCCATTCAGCCCGCCACAAGCTGCCCTGGGGAGACTGGTTGCACTGGTAGAGAGTCGCTGCCCTTCATGGTGCGAAAATCAGCGACTCTCACCAGGGGGCGGTGGGGTCGTCACATCCCTACGCCTTTATTATTATTATTATTAATAAGGAAAAAAAGGACATACACAGAAGAAGATTTAAGAAAAGCGTTGAATGAAACTCGAGAATAGAGGAAATCGGTAACAAATATGCAAAGAATATGTTTATCCTAAGACCACAATATTGGACAAAATCAGTGGGCGCAGACCTGATGGCGTAAAAAAACCGGGCCCAGAAACTGTATTGAAATTGGTTTTTAATGAAATAACTAAATTCTTTATTACTTAAATAAATTATTAAAATCCAATCTCTTTTTACATTATCATAAAAATATCACCCCTTAATTCCTTTTCTAACATGGTGGACACAAAGTGGTCCAGCGGTATACAATTTTTTTACAGCTTTTTTTTTTATATATATATACATATAACTGCACGCATGTTTTCAATGTTGCCTTTTTGTAGGCAGCACCCATCAAGGGGACCGCTTACTTTTCCGAGGTAATAACGCACAATGTGTGGCAATGTCGGCATGTGATGTGCATTTAAAGTGCCTTTGTGAAACATCTGTGACGAGTGGCAACAGCCACAATAGCGTAGGTACCATAAACGGGTCTCGGTCACTGTGTGACTCATCATTCTCTTGCAATGATTGTTATTGTAATAACCTAACTACTTCACCCAGTACAAATAAAGCCAACAGTTCCTTCGCGTTATCAAATAACGTAGGTAAAAATATTGTCATGTTTAGTGATGAACTAGGTAAAGGTATGGGCCAATTAATTAGTGATTCTGTGGGACAACCGATATTGAATTGTTGCTATCCAAATGTTCCATATAATGGAATTATTGACAAGATAAAAAATTATAAGTTTTTAGAAAATAGTACCTTAATAATATTAACTGCGAACAGAGGAAATGTAAACAAAAAAGAATTAATAAAATGTTTTGAGTGTTTAACTTCATTAAATATAGATAATATTATTATGTTTACACTTCCTTACAGCAAATACTTGCCACAGTCAGAAAATGACTTAAGATATAAGCTTAATTTGACTATGAATACGTTAATTAGTAATTATAATTACTATCAAAAATTCCACTTGATAGACTGTAATAATTTAACTTGTAATTTGACAAATAATTTAATATTTAATGTAAATAATGTGACAAAAGATAACTTTTATCTTGTGAAATTCTACAAAAGACAGTTAGCAGCTTCGCTATCTTATTATATTATCCAATCAGCCAAACATTTGGCTACCCAACCTGCTTCTATTGAGCATAAATGTGACATTAATAATAATAATCAGGAAGTATTTCCTAGTAATTTAAATTATATTATAAGACAATAGAGGAAATCTCTAGCTCAATAGTGACAAAAGAAAGGTCCAATGTATTAAACATTATTCATCAGAATATTCAAGGCTTTTCTGGCAAAGAACTAGAAATAGAACTTTGTCTCAATCAAATGGGTATACACGTTTTATGTTTAACAGAACACTGGTTGAGGCAAAGTGAGCTCATTATTAATATGGATAATTTTACAGTCATTAGTTCGTTCACAAGAAAGTCGGCTATTCGAGGCGGGTCACTTATTTTAATTAATAACTTGTTAAAATGTAAAGAACGTAAAGATATAGTCGCACTGTCAATTGAGCGAACTATTGAACTATCATGCGCAGAGCTTGAACAGTCTATTATTGTTTGTGCTTATAAACCTCCATCAGGGAATTATCACATTTTTGAATCCACTATGGAAGAGGTATTAAAAAAAGTAAGTAATTGTAATAAAAATATTATAATTTGTGGGGACTTTAATATTAATATTTTAGATGTATGTCAAAATACGGTAATGTTTTTAAATCTTTTTAAAAGTTTTGATTTACATCACTTGTTCTCACAGCCTACTAGAATTACACATCAGCTACCTGTATAGACAATATTTTTAGTAATTGTAATGTCAATAATAAATCAATAATTCATTTTGAAAATTCTGATCATAGTAGACAAATTGTAACGTTGGAATACCGTCATGCCACCCCTTCATCAACTTTACTTGTAGGCCAGTTACAGCCCATCGTGTGGACAGATTTAAGGAAGATGTGGGTAATAAAATTTCATTAATTCAGTTTAGGGATGCAGATATTAATGATTCATATAAAGTTCTTTCTAACGTAATTGATAAAGAATTTAAAAGTATTTTTACTAAAAGAACTGTGGATAAGTCAAAAATTAAATTTAGTGACTGGGCCACAAAGGGCATTCACACTAGTAGACGTAGACTATTCGATCTATATGATATTAAGGCAAACTCAAACGACCTGAAAATAATCGAATACGTCAAGAATTATTCAAAATTATTTAAAAAAGTTTGTATAGTTGCAAAATCGATTTATATTAAAAACAAAATTGTAAATTCTAGTAATAAAATTAAAGCCACGTGGAATGTAATTAATAAAGAGACTTGTAAAAATAAAATAGAACATCACAAGCTCTCTTTAAAAATTGGTAATAAATATCTTAATTCAGACGATGAAGTGGCAAATGCCTTTGAAACCTACTTCTCTAGCATTCCAACTGCGATTACCTGCTCATTAAATTCTTGTCCGCGTCTTGCTCATTCCATCCTCAAATCTAACGTTGTTGAATGTAACACTCCATTTAATTTCCATCATATCAACGATATAACTATTCTAAAAACTTTTAGAGAACTTAACGTAAAAAAGACTGAGGATTTATGGGGAATGTCAATAGACTTATTAAAGCACATAATACAGTCTATTGCCCCTTTTTTAGCAGAACTTTTCAATACATGTATAGACAATGGTCAATTTCCAAATTTAATGAAACATAGCAAAGTTATTCCATTATTTAAAACAGGTGATAGAAGTGACCCGTCCAACTATAGACCTATATCTATATTGCCAGCCCTAAGCAAGATTTTTTTAAAGATTATACTTACTCAGTTACTATCTCACTTTTCTTTAAATAACTTATTACATAAGAAACAGTTTGGATTCACCAGGGGTAAATCTACCACTGATGCAGGAATAACGCTTGTAAAACATATTATTGAGGCATGGGAGGGCAGGCAGGATGCTGTAGGAATTTTTTGTGATCTTTCTAAGGCCTTTGATTGCGTAGATCACCAGACTCTCTTGATTAAGCTAAGGCATTATGGTGTTTCAATGAACTCGCTTAATCTAATAAAGTCATACCTAAATGACCGACGTCAAGTAATAAATGTGAATGGAAGTAATTCTCCTGGCACCCCTTTAGCTATGGGAGTGCCCCAGGGATCAATATTGGGGCCCCTTCTCTTCCTGATATATATAAATGACCTGCCCTACTATACGAGGGACTTATGTGATACAGTATTATTTGCTGATGATACTCTTATTTTTAAAATCGATAGACAGAAAGACAAGTTTGACGATGTAAATAATGCTCTCTCACAGATACTATATTGGTTTACAACCAATAATTTATTACTAAATGCCAAGAAAACCAAATGTATTAAATTTTCATTGCCCAATGTAAGGCAAATTGACACTAATATTATTATGAATAATGAACCTATTGAAGTTGTTAATTCTACTACGTTCCTTGGAATCACAATAGATTCAAAACTTCAATGGGCTCCCCATATTGCTGCCCTGGCAGGGAGACTTAGTTCAGCTGCATATGCAGTGAGAAAAATAAGGAGTCTAACTGATATTGAAACGGCAAGGTTGGTATATTTCAGTTACTTTCACAGTGTGATGTCATATGGTCTGCTGCTGTGGGGATCTGCGGCCGATATTCAAGCCATTTTTATATTGCAGAAAAGAGCCATCAGGGCCATATACGGCCTCAGACCACGTGATTCACTTAGAGAAATATTTAAGGAAATCAATATTTTAACAATAGCCTCGCAGTTCATTCTGGACTGTATCATGTATGTGTACAAAAACATACACATATTTGCTAAAAAATCAGATACACATACTTTTAACACTAGGAATAAACACAAGCTTGCTGTTCCAAGTTATAGACTTCATAGGAGTGGTAATTCTTTTATTGGTCTAAGTATCAAAATGTTTAATAAGCTGCCACAAAGTCTCACTGATCTACCTGAGCATAAGTTTAAATTATATATTAAAACTTGTTTGATTAAAAAGGGCTACTATAAGGTAGAAGATTATTTAAATGATAAGAATATATGGCCAGTCGCATAATGGGCTGTTCGTCTGCACTGATAGATTTAAATTGACAAAAAAAAAATATTGTAACTACATAATAGCTATTAAGTCTTGGCATTTAAAAGAGTAACTATCGAGTTTCTTGCCGGTTTCTTCTCGGTAGAATCTGCTGTTTGAACCGGTTTATTTTTATATTTATTTTGTTCTGACGATTTATAAGTGCTTTTTGTAAGCCTATATAAATAAAAATCATTTCATTTCATTTCATTTCATTGTGCATCCTCTTTATCAGTAATTTTAGACCGTAGTCCGTTCTCTACTTCCGATATAGACACCATTTTGCGTAGTGGTGACGCGTTGTACTTACATTCAAAACCCGCCCATCATGTTTATTTATTACCGGAAGAGTTGCCTTCTGAATTTTGTGTGGGAAATTTTTCGGTCAAAATTCGTGCTATGGAAGACAGCTGGATTATTAACAGTTTGTTTCCTAATAACTTGCAGACTTTTGACATTAAGTCGTTAAAATTAGAGAACCTATTGCGAACGGTTGTTTTTAATGCGTCTCACATTGATAATTCTGATAGCTATCTTTTTACGGGGCATAACAACACGATTTCATTTTGGAAATTTAATGACAGGTTTTATCTATTCAATAGTCATGCGGTGGATAGTAAGAATACGTATTCTCATAATACCGAACTAAATAAGGCGCGTTTATTTTCTTGTGGTATTTTAAAAAATCTTGCCGAGTTGCTATTTAGGAACCATATGTATGACGGCCAAGAATATTCAATTCATAAAGTTAGGGTTTTAGACCATTCGGAAATAGAGCGGGATAGAGTAAATAGTTTATCTCACGTTTACGATGACATGAAGCTAAGTACACTGCAACCGGTAGTTGTTCTTACGCGAATATATTCTCCGATAGAATCCCAACCAGCTAAGAAGAGAGGCCGGCCTACGAAACGGAAACTCTTAGCCACCGCATGCCGCGACAGTAAAAAATCCTCGGCGGGTCAATTGTCTGTTGTTACTCATGATGAAAAACATAAAATCACAAGTCATGATGTAAAACTGAATATGAAACCAGTCGTGGTTTTGAAAAAAATAATTACTCATGATACAAAACATAATATCACAAATCATGATGTAAAATCATTAGAACTCGATACCCCTCTGCGTCTTGAAAACGTAGATCAGAATGCCGAGGTAAATAATTGTGAATCCGTTGTTCGTCATCGAGACCCTGTAAAACGTTACTCGCTCCGGAATCCTTCAGTACACCGTAAAGCTGTGAAACGATACACATTGAAAAATCCATTACTTAACAGGGAGGCGGTTACTAGGTATTCGCAAAAAAAACCCGATATTAATAGGGAGGCTGTAAGACGTTATACACAAAGAAACAGTGACATTAATAGGGAATCTACTAAACGTTATAATGTCGTTCGTAATATCGAGCCCGAGTTGCGTAGATCGGAAAATTTGATAGGAGAAAAACAAGGCGAAGCACTAGGGTCCGTTCAGTTATATTCTCTTAAAAATAGTTCATTTAATAGTTATGTATGTCCTCACTGTCACGCCCGTCTTTTTATTGGGGAGAAAACGCGAGTAAAATGGTGCTGTGGGACCGGAGCGTACAACGTACAAAATTTTGAACCTTTAACGGAGGAATTTTATACACAGCGCGTGTTTATTGACCGCGCTCGCGCATATAATAATTTATTCGCCTTCAGCGCCTTGGGTGTATCGCACGGCTTTCAACACCCAGACACAGGTATTTCGTTTTTGAAAATACAGGGCCGTATTTACCACCGCGTTTTTGACTTGGCGTACTCTGAATCTACAAATCCTATTGGGTTGTACATTCACGATAGTCAGGAACGGGAGCGCCTAGCCGCTGGGCAAAATTTAGATATAAACATCGTGCAGTGTATAACACATTTCATGCACGAGGTTAATCCCTATATCGAGTGTTTTAAACGCTTGTATCGGGATGCTTCCGAAGAAGCCTATCTTATTTTTAAATCCACTACACGACGCACCCATGGTAATATTTTAGGTGACATGCCATTAGGAGCAAAAATAGCTGCTATTATGAGTACGGAACGAGAACGTTTCATACCCAAAGCTATTGTGGGAAAATTGGAGCTAGGAAACCTCACACTGTGGACCTTTTACATCTACTTTATGAAAGTTTTCAATTTCCTCTATTATATCCTCATGGTAATCCGGGCTGGTTACCCAATAAAGTAGATAATAAAGGCTCCAAATTAACTCATAACAAATATGTGCGTTGCTTATTACTGTCAGAATCTAGATTCTCAGAACTTGGCAGACTATCGGAGGAATGCATAGTAGATATGTTTTGTAGAATTTCTGAAGAGCGCCTCCGATACATATCTAACATGCAACGTTCATCAAATACTGCTCAGCTTAGATCAGCTCCATTGCAAGAATTAGAATGTAATGTAGAACAGATTAATGCCGATGAGACTATTCAAGGGGAGGGCGGCGTAGTGCCGGGACGTGTGTATTTGCCCAATTCAATTACTGGAGGCCCACGATACATGAAAACCAAATATATGGATGCAATTGCGTTAGTCAATAGATTAGGCACTCCATCATATTTTTTGACCATGATATGTAATCCAAAATGGCCCGAGATCCAACAATCTACTCCACAAGGTCAAAGGCCTAATCCTTTAATTTGTGCTCGAGTATTCAATCTAAAGTTAAGTCAACTTTTAAAAGATCTAAGAACTGGCGCATGGTTCGGTAAATGTGTATATATAATGCATGTCATAGATTTCAAAAGCGAGGGCTGCCGCATGCGCACATTTGTTTTAGGGTAGAAGGCGGTGGCCCAGTCCAAAATACGGACATTGACAAATTTGTTAGAGCAGACCTTCCCGATCCTTCTGAAGCGGAAGGTAGACTACGCAAGGCCGTGATTGATCATATGATACACGGCCCATGTGGACCTCCCAATAGGACAGATTTACCGTGTTGGAATCAACAAAAAGGTAAATGTATAACATTTTTCCCCAAACGTGTGAAGGGTTACTATATATTAACCTAACGGAGGACGGAGTATGTCTGATTGAAAGACACGGAAAGATATTTACAATCGTGTAATTATAGTGGATCGCAAATACAGAGCAATTCAAAAGCGCGGGAGATGGAGGTTAAGCGAAGCGTAGGTTGTGCGCGTAAGCCGAATGGATGCGCACTGTCGCTGCGTGCGCGCGTCTGGGAGCAGGTTCGGTTCCTCTCGCCCCGCGCCTCCTCATGCGTCGCGGCCGCCTGGACAGGTTCGCTGGCGGCTAGTGTCGCAATGATATGTGGAAGGATTGTAGGGTCACCACATCACCCCCCTGCGAGAATCAGTGCCCTGCGGAAAAATAATCAAGAAACTTAACAGTTCGACCAGAACGTGTAGTTCTGGTGGTTAAATTATTATTTTGTTGTGGCGGTGACGGATTTTCCGTCAAATTTTTATGTTCTCTTAAAATGTATGCAGGTTTTGTTCTATCAATGGAAACAGTAACTGGTCCTCTAGACAATTCAACAGTTACCGTTTTATCTGTCCGTTTTATAACCCGATGAGGGCCAGTATATGGCGGTTCTAATGAACTTCTCAATGCGTCTTTTCGTAGGAATATGTACTTAGAAGTTTTTAGATCTTCATGCACAAAAATAGACTTTTTGCTATGTCGTGAGGCTGGCACTGGTTGCAGGCGTGACATGTGAGTTCTAAGTTGAGATACAAAGTCTGCTGACTGAGGTAACTGGGAGTTATTAAAATGAAAAAACTCACCAGGAATCCGCAGTGTCTCACCGTAAACCATCTCAGCAGCAGAGCAGTTGATATCTGATTTCCACGCAGTGCGCAAGCCAAGCAGCACGATTGGAAGTACTTCCGTCCATCGTAGATTGTTGTGTGCCATGATCGCTGCTTTCAAAGTCCTATGAAAGCGCTCAACCATGCTATTGGCCTGTGGGTGGTAAGCAGTAGTGTGACGAAGACGAATTCCGCAAAGATCTGTTAAAGATTTAAACAGATTAGAATTAAATTGTCGTCCCTGATCTGTTGTCACTGTCTCTGGACACCCGAAGCATGAAATCCACATTTCATAAAAAGCTTTAGCTACAGATTCCGCTGTAATGTCTACCAGGGGTTTTGCTTCTGGCCAACGAGTAAACCAGTCCACTGCTGTGAGACAATATCGAAAATCTTCTGAACATGGAAGTGGACCAATTAAATCTATGTGGACGTGACTAAACCGGTGAGCGGTCAAAGTGAAATCGGCCACAGGAGAAGATGTGCGTCTTTGCACTTTGGATCGTTGGCAAGATTCGCAGGTTCTAACCCAGGCACGACAGTCCTTTCGTACAGATGGCCATACAAATCGATCTGTAATAAGTTTGGTAGTGGGTTTTGTTCCAGGATGACTCATGTTGTAAGTACTTGTGAATATCTGTCGACGTAAATCCTTCGGTATGTAAGGTCGCGGTTTCGACTGTGAAACGTCACAAAAGATAGTAATGTCAGTACCTGGTACCGCAACATCTTGGAGCTTTAACGATGAGGAGCCTTTTTTCAGCAAATCCTGAAGTTCGTTATCGTTACTTTGGGAACGGGCTATCATAGCAAAGTCAGGTGGAGATGTAATAGTCTCAACACGAGACAATGTGTCGGCTGTAATGTTGTCCTTCCCCGAGATATGTTGTATATCAGTAGTAAACTGAGAAATAAAATCCAAATAATTAAACTGTCTCCGTGAACATTTTCGGTTTTTTTGCTGAAAAGCGAATGTGATGGGTTTATGGTCGGTAAAAATAGTGAAGTGTCTGCCTTCTACTAAATACCTAAAATGCTTGACGCTCTCGTAAATAGCCAATAATTCTCGATCATAAGCGCTGTATTGCTTTTGAGCCTGATTTAGCTTCTTTGAGAAAAATGCTAGCGGCTGCCAGGCGCCACATACCAGTTGCTGGACTACAGTACCCAGAGCTGTGTTGGAAGCATCAGTGACCACAGCTAACTGTGCATTCGGATAAGGATGTGCTAAAAGAGCGGAATTTGAAAGGCTCGCTTTACATTTATCAAATGCAAATAGGAGTTCTGGGTTCCAGGTCAACGACTGTGAGCTCTTATTCTTCGTACCAGCCAGCATGTCATGCAAAGGCATGCCTGATCTTCTGCAGCGTGAGGAATAAAACGCCTATAAAAGTTGAGCATCCCTAAAAACCTTAATAGTCCTCCCACCATCTTTGGAGGGGGAAACTCCTGCACTGCTGTAACCTTCTCCTTCATTGGGCGTGTGCCATCTGAGGAAATAGAATAACCCAGAAAAGTTACCTCTGGACTCCCAAAACTGCACTTAGCTTCATTGATAAGAATGCCATATTCTTCCAGGCGACTAAACAACCGCTGCAGGTGTTCCAGGTGTTCCCCGCTGCTTCTCGAAAACACGAGAATGTCGTCGATATAGGCGTAGCAAAAATCCAAGCGCCTAAGCACTTCGTCGACAAAACGTTGGAATGTTTGAACTGCATTTCTTAATCCAAATGACATGTATGGAAACTCAAACATTCCGAACGGTGTTGTGATCGCCGTCTTTGCTATATCCTCTTTAAAGACGGGAATTTGATGGTACGCTTTTACTAAGTCTATTTTTGAGAAGACTCTGCATCCTGCCAGCCTATGTGAGTAGTCCTCGATATGTCTTACAGGATACCTATCGGGTATGGTGCGAGCGTTGAGCGCTCTGTAGTCTCCACACGGCCTCCATGTATCGCCTTTCTTCGGAACTAAATGGAGAGCCGATGCCCATGGTGAATCTGAACGGCGCACTGTACCATCCCGAAGCATCTCCTCGAACTGCCCTTTTAAAACTTTCAAGCGATCTGGTGCCAAGCGTCGAGGTCTGCAGAATACAGGTGGGCCGGGTGTAGTTCGTATGTAATGAACGGTATTATGCTTCACTTTGCGGCATACACCTGCGGGCTTCGTCAGAGTGGGGTACTGAGATAATAATTTGTGGTACTCACTTCTACCCGCAATTACCTTAATGCTGGATACCTGACATGGTTTAATCGATCCTGGAGTGGAGAGGGTAGTTACGTTATCTAATAAACGGCTATGCTTACAGTCAACCAGCAAACCATAATGTGCGATGAAGTCCGCCCCTATGATGGGCTTATCCACATCTGCCACCACGAAATTCCAGGAGAAGTCCCGGCGTAGTCCCAGGTCCAGGTGCATCTTCATTATGCCGAAGGTACGGATGTTTGAACCGTTGGCTGCTGTAAGGCTGTAATCAGTCGGTGTTTTATATTGATTTAAAAATCGGCATGGTAACACACAGAGGTCAGAACCGGTATCAATTAAATATTGTATTTTGCTTTTCTTGTCAGTAATAAAAAGGCGACTGGTAACAGTGCGACAGTCGGCGGTCGCCTCTACAGACTGTCTCGGCAGTTTTCCTTTTTGTAATTGCAAGGAGAAATACATTTATTGGCTTTGTCCCCGAATCTAGAATGATACCAGCACATACCTGATTTCCGACTCTGACCCTGTTCCGTAGTTCTAGATCTGCTTCTCGTTCTGCTAGACTGCTTCCGGAACGCCTGCCGACCTCGACCTGGACTTAAATTCAGTTGCGAAATTTGACGCTTTAATTCACTGTGGATACGTGACGTAAGCGTTTGCTCTAAATGTTGAAACATTCCTTGTATAGATCCCGCAGAAGTACTAGCAACTTGATTTGAGGGGGTAGGAACGACGTCATAAATTTGATCAGCGAGAACTGCAACCTCATCCAAACTCGTAGCTTCTGAACCTGATTGCACCTGATTATTACAAATAGTACGTACGTAAGCGCAGGCGCCATAGGCGATTTGTGAAGCGTCTGTGAATATGTGCAACTCGACTCAAGTAGCATTGCATTGAAAAACATGGCGCGGAACTTTAATAGTGCGAAGATAAGACAGGCTGTTAGCAAACCGGTTCCAAGTATGTACAACGTCAGAAGGTAGCGGGTCGTCCCACTCTAATTTCAATAACCAAAGCCTTTGCAAAAGAACCTTTCCTATTATAACGAGTGGACTCAACAATCCCAGCGGGTCAAATATTTGCGATATTGTTGACAATATTATGCGTTTAGTGACTGGAATTTTGATGTCGATTTCAATCTTGGTATTAAAATTAAAACTACACCAACTCAAACCTAAGGTTCTACACTGATTATGATCACCGAAATTTTCTCGGAACGTGCTATTTGGTGACGTGAATGACTCACCGTCGATTTCAAAATTAAAGATCCACTTGCGCAGTGGGAAACACCCAGACTTTAGTACTTCAGCGGTGCTTTGGCAAATCTTTATTAATTTTGATTGGTCCTCATATGAGGTCAATAGGTCGTCTACGTAAAAATCATCGCGTATAACTCTTTTTACCTCGGGGTCAGTACATTCATCGGCTAATTGTTTTAAACATCTGACACTGAGAAAAGAAGCCGAGGCATGGCCATATGTTACCGTATTTAGTCTATAAAACTCGAGCGGGCCAGCTGGATCATCGCGCCATACAATGAGCTGTAAATCTCGCTGAGACGGCTCCACTAGTACTTGACGGTACATCTTTTCACAGTCTGCAATTGCCGTAAATTTAAACTGCCTAAATCGTAATAGGATTCCGAGCAAGTCTCCTTGTATAGGAGGCCCTACGAGCTGTATGTCGTTTAAAGATTTCCCACTACTAGTTGCAGCACTGGCGTCGAACACAACACGAAGCTTCGTAGTTGTGCTGTGCTCGCGAAATACACCGTGGTGCGGCATAAAGTAGTGAGGGTCCGCGTAAGAACTAACCTTAGTCATATGACCTAGATCAATATATTCGCGTATGAAATCAGAATATAGTTTTTTACAACTATCAGGTGCGCGTGATAATCGTTTTTCCAAAGACAGAAAACGATGCTCCGCCTGTGAGAGTGAGTTACCAAGAACACTGGGCGATTCTTTGAGTGGGATGCGAACACAGAATCTACCATCACTTTCGCGCGTAGTAGTTGTGATGAAAGACTCCTCGCAAGCCCGCTCTTCATTTGTGCATATATCCCGATGCTTGGGCATTTCCTCTAGCTCCCAGAACGAACGCAGCTGTCTGTCCATAGATTGTGTGAAGTTACATTGGACATGTCTATCATTGTGTGTAATATGATTGATAGGACCTGAAACAATCCAACCTAACTTCGTATTTTGTAAGTGCGGACCGCTTGGTAAACGCATCTTGCCATCGATAAGCAAGTCCCAAAATAGGTCCGCGCCTATTAAAATATCGATATTTTGTGGTTTCAAAAATTGCGTATTTGCTAGCTGCATGTTGTTAGGTATATTAAAACGTGCGCTTTGTACTTGTACAGCAGGCAGCGTAGCCGTTATCTCCGACAGAACGAAGCATTTAACTCGCGTTGAGTAGGTATTTATGCGAGATTTAATGACGATTTCGCACGTTTGCGTTGAGTGGGAAATCACATTACCTACCCCTCGTATCTCATGAGTGGACTGTATTAGCGGAATACCTAGCGATTTACATAAGGAATGTGTAACAAAACAGCTTTGACTACCACTATCGAGTAATGCGCAAGCGACATGATAATTGTTATATTTGTCGGGAATCTCGACCAAAGCGGTGGATAGCAAAACCGGTTTCATATCTAAACATTGAGTGTTTGAGTACGTATCGGTATGAACATTGCTAACTTGAATGAACTGATTGTTGTCACTGCCATCACAGGCTGTCCCTGCTCCCGGCGCGGGCGGCGGGGGCGGGGAGACGCTCGCCTCAATAACCGCAGCCGTCATCGTAGTACGATTATTATTGTGAATTAAAGAATTGTGTTTTAAATTGCACTGCTTACAAGGCCCAAACAAACATTTTTCAACTGCATGTCCGGAACGCAAACAATTCTTACATAACTTGTGATCACTAATAATTTTTAGTTTTGATTGTAAGTCCATATTAATGAATTTATAGCATGTGTAAATTGGATGTTTTCCTTTGCACACTACGCATAGAAATTTGTTTGTTTGTTTACGGTCTGTTGATGGCGGCGGCTTATTAGAGGAGACATTGCATTGTGAAGTGTAAACTGAGCTAGATTTTTTACTTTGCGTGCTATTATTATTATTATCTTTGCTGTGGGATAAAGATAATGTTTCCAACAAATCAGCCCTGTCTTTGAGAAATTCAATTAGATCATTGACCTTCAAATTAGACTTGGAATCCGACAACAACGAACTTTTGTGCTCTTCCCATACTCTTTCCGTTATTTTATCTAACTTGCAGGCAACAATATAGATTATCAATGTATCCCAGGAGTCTGTAGGCTCACCAAGAGTTTTTAATGCGCGTAGATTATTGATAATCACATCTATTAGTGTCCTAATTAGTGAAGGCGATTCTTTGGACAGTGGCTGTATTGAAAACAATGCCCTTACATGACTATGCACTATAAGCCTAGCATTGTTGTACCTATTTAGAAGAAGCTCCCATGCGACAGAATAATTATCTGATGAAATTTCTATGGAATTTATCACCTGCTGTGCATTTCCTTTTAATGAAGACTTCAGGTAGTGCATTTTTTGAATATTGCTTATATCAGTGGAATTGTGTACTAAAGATAAATAAGTATCCCTATACTCGAGCCAGTGTTCATAAGCACCGTCAAATGTCGGCAACGAGATTGTGGGTAATTTAACTGACACAGGTTTATTAGAATGATGACATGTAGAATCATTTGGTACCTCTCCACATTTGCCAAGAATAGATTCAGCTTGAGAAAGAATGCTATAATAACTATCTTCGAACTGCTGACGCTGGTCTAACTGTTCTTCGATATCAGAGTCAGGTACAATTTCCTCAATTTTCGATTGAATTTCATTAAATTCGGAAAATAAAATCCCTGCACCTTTTATGCGTAAATTTAAGTCTATTCTCAACTCACTGCTGAAAGACGTTTGACTATTTAAATGGTTAGCGAATCTAGTCAACCTACCTTTAACTATTCCACGTTTTCTAACTAAATCACGCATGATTTGCTCAGTTTTTTCGTCTATATAATGTTTATAAGGAGATCTATCGCGACTTTTACTAGTTCCCTCCCCATCTTTAGATGCTAACGACATTCTGGTGACTTGTGAAAATAGGGGTACTCACGTGGCAAGTACTGACTGCGTGTGAAGACAGACTGCTGTGCTGACAATGGCACAACCAGCTGAATTGTCTATCTGCTCCGTGAATAATCCACTTCTTAGCACACCATGTTGTCCGTTGTTTCACTTTGTAGAATGTTCGAGTTCCACGTAGCAAATGGTCAGTCCAACGGTCGCTCCGTACGATGAAATTGGATGTGATTTTCCAAAAAACTCGTTAAATCCGGCGTCGAAAGGATCAAATTATGTAGCGGCGTGGTGGCTACACAACAATTATATGTAATTACTGACTTTACTACTTTGGCTAAATGGATTGGGAATTTATAAATTAAAAAATGCAACGCTCATGTGAACGACAAAATGGCGAATGTAATCGAATATTAATATACAGATACAAGGATAGCGGGGGTATGGAAACAATTGATAGACCAATCAGCACGCACTTTCACGTCATCGTGTTGTGTCCTTATTGGCAGTTCAGAACGCATTAATGGGTAGGTTTTCAATCTCCATCTCCAACACTTCGGATGCAACGTCTAGTACAATTACGGTCAAACTTCACTTCAGGTAAGTGTGTTTAACCATCAATTGTACTTCGACGTTGCATCCTCGAGATTTATGATATATAACACTTGTAGATGTTTAGAACACAATATTTGCAAAATAATCATCTTTAATAATAACAATTTATAGGTAATTCACATCAACTTAAATGTTTTAACTTCTTAGTCTTAATCAGTCTTCTTATTAATTGTTAATTAGGTATATTAAAATTATTAAGTATATAATCAGCTATTGTAAACAGCCTCTGCAAAAGCATTATGATTTTCATTTTCAAGAGGTCTATTATAAAATCGGTTGAACACCAATGAATCACCTGTCCAACCCGCAGTTTTCTTTATGATTTCTATCGAAATACCCTGTCTGTTTGCTGCTGAAGTTGAAGCATGTCTCACACTGTGAGCTGAGAAAACCGAGGTATCAACACCACTGTTAAAAAGTGTATTTTTAATCCAACGACTAATGGTAGAACTTGTCGCGTTGTGAAACGGTTTTTTAAAAGTAAGCAACAATCTTTCACAATTAGGCTTGTCTCTATAGTTTCTGGTGAAAACTAAATATGCCATTAGTGTTTTTGCAGGGCAAATTTCTATTTTATTTGGAAAAAAGGGAATGAACAATTGAGTTGGCCGCCGACCTGGAGCTGAAGTTTTAATTAAATCATCTATTATAATTTCAATGTTTGAAGAATTAATCCTAATATTACATACTTGGATTAGAGATAGCGTTTGTACACGTTGTGCTGTTGACAATGCGAGCAAAGTTACCAATTTTTTGGTGATCAGCTCAAGGGACAGTTCCTCGTTAGGATATAAATTACTAAGGTGATCCAGGACAATATTAGTATCCCAAATTGATGTATACTTTGGCAGACAAGGTTTGGTTCTATAAACACCCTTGAAAAATCTTATAACTAAGTCATCTTCGCTAAACCGTTTACCATAAATAAGAGCCAAAGCTGATCGATGAGTATTTAAGGCTGAGTAGCTAGCACCTCCTTCCGAAAATAAATTTGTTAGAAATTGTAACAGCATAGGAGTTGTGGCTCTATAAAAATCTATTTTTCTACTGTGGCAATACCCCCACCATCTTTTAAAGGTAACATTATACTGTTTTAGCGAGGATGATGATAATGATGATATCATTACATTAATTGTGTCATTACAAAAGAAAAATAAAGATTGTTCTTGAAATGTTTTCCGGATAATTTGTATGCAACCAGGATAAGTTTCTTGTAAAGAGGATGTTGAGTCCTGAAAGGAGACAGAACAATATCATTACCAGGTCCAAAGAACAGTGGAGATGAGACTGATAGTATATCATGTCATGATAAGATAATTTTGAACACTTTTAAAGATTTAAATTTAAAGAAAACAGAAGATTTGTGGGGAATTTCAATGCATTTACTGAAACATATAATTGAGTGTATTGCCCCTATCTTATCAAATATTTTTAACAAATGTGTTGATTTGGGTCAGTTTCCTAACTTAATGAAATATAGTAAAATCATTCCTTTGTTTAAATCAGGTGACAAAAGTGACCCGTCTAATTACAGACCAATATCTATACTGCCTGCACTAAGTAAAATATTTGAAAAGATTATATTCAATCAATTAATATGTCACCTAAGAATAAATAATTTACTTCATAGTAAGCAGTATGGATTTACCAAAGGGAAATCCACTACTGACGCAGGAGTAGCGCTTTTAAAACATATTTTTGAAGCTTGGGAAGGCAAACAGGATGCTGTTGGAATATTCTGTGATTTGTTGAAGGCATTCGATTGCGTCGACCACAAAACCTTGATAATGAAGCTACGTCACTATAGTGTTTCTGGGAACTCACTTAGTCTGCTAAAGTCATACCTAACTGATAGGCTCCAAATCGTAAGTGTTAATGGAACTAACTCTTGTGGTGCCCCATTATCGATGGGAGTTCCCCAGGGCTCGATATTAGGACCTTTGCTCTTTCTTCTATATATAAATGATCTCCCATATTTTACAAGGGACTTGTGTGAGATAGTATTATTTGCTGATGATACTTCACTGATTTTTAAAATTGATAGACATAATGAATCTCTTGACGACGTAAATAACGCTCTCTCACGGGTTCTTCATTGGTTTTCAACTAATAACTTACTTCTTAACGCAAAAAAAACAAAATGTGTTAAGTTCTCAATGCCTAACACAAGGCAAGTTAATACGCCAATTATTATGAATGATGAAGCACTAGATGTAGTTCAATCTACTGTGTTTCTTGGAATAACTATTGATGCTAAATTGCAATGGGGTCCCCATATTGCGGCTCTGGTAGGAAGACTTAGTTCAGCTGCATATGCAGTCAGAAAAGGAAGACAATTAACTGATGTTGAAACAGCAAGACTGGTATACTTTAGTTATTTTCATAGCGTTATGTCATACGGTCTGCTGCTGTGGGGTTCTGCGGCCAATATACAAACTATTTTTGTATTGCAGAAAAGGGCAGTCAGAGCCATATACGGCCTCAGACCACGTGACTCTCTTAGAGAAAAGTTTAAAGAAATAAAAATTCTAACCATAGCATCACAATTCATTTTGGATTGTATCATGTATTGTTAGAGTATTGAATAAAACGATAAAATACAGAACAAATACTGTATTCTACTTTAAACAGACAATATTTTACAAAACAATCCGCACGCCGCAATGACAGTCGTCGCCTGTCAGTTCTTCCCGCCGTCACGTGACCTGCGCGCGCAGGCCGCTCGCCGCACCGCCGCTACGCGGCAGCAGCGTATCCGCCGCCAAGTTTACAGTCGACCATCCTGCGCTAACAATACGACCCCGTATTACCTGGAAACAACTTGTATTAATTCCAATTTACCGAACCAAGGTCCTGACCGAGCTGGCCCCGACCGAACTGGTCGCGACCGAGACCGAACTGGTCCCGGCCGAACTGGCCCCGACCGAACTGGTCCCGACCGATCTGGTCTCGACCGAACTGGTCACGACCGAGCTGGTCCCGACCGAACTGGTCCCGGCCGAACTGGCCCCGACCGAACTGGTCCCGACCGATCTGGTCTCGACCGAACTGGTCCCGACCGAACTGGTCCCGACCGAACTGGTCCCGGCCGAACTGGCCCCGACCGAACTGGTCCCGACCGATCTGGTCCCGACCGAACTGGTCCCGGCCGAACTGGCCCCGGCCGAACTGGCCCCGGCCGAACTGGCCCCGGCCGAACTGGCCCCGACCGAACTGGTCCCGACCGAACTGGTCCCGACCGAACTGGTCCCGACCGAACTGGTCCCGGCCGAACTGGCCCCGACCAAACTGGTCCCGACCGAACTGGTCTCGTCTAACCTATCCTTACAGAACTTGTCTTCATCAAACGGATCCCGACCGAACTGGTCTGGACCAAATTATTCTGAGCTGGTATTGACTGAACTGGCACCGATTTAACTGTTCCTAACTAAGCTGGTGCCGATCAAACTGATCCTGACTGAACTGGTACTGATATAACTGATACTAACTTAGCTTGTACCGACCAAGCTGGTACCGATATAACTGATCTCAACTGAACTTGTACTGATCTAACTGATCTCGACTGAACTAATATCGATTGAACTAGCATCGATTAACTGTTCCCAACTGAGCTGGTACCGATCTAACCGATCTCAAATTTACTGGTATCTTTAAAACTGATCCCAACTGAGTGGAACCGATCTAGCTTATTCTGATCGAACTGGTACGTATCTTGATGATTTTTGATTAAACTTATAACGATTTAAATTATCCGGATGGATTTAATACCGATCTAACTGATTCCAACTGTACCGGTACCTGATACTGATAGAACTGGTACCGCTTTAACTTATCGAACTAGTTTTGATCTAACTGATCCTGACCGAACTAGTATCGATCTAACTGATCCTGGCCAAACTGGCATCGATCTAACTGGTCCTGACTAAAATGACCTTGGCTGAACTGGCCTGGACCAAACTGGCCCCGATCAGGGACTGAATAACCCAAAAATTACTCTATCTTTAAATTGCGGTATGACGTCATACCGAAAAATAACGGTTATCTCTTTTTTTCGATATCCAAACTTTTATCGGTACCGTATGTTTTTTGTGTATAGATAGAAAAAGGTACATTTCGGTAGCGGTAATTAAACCTTAATAAATAAAGGTATGAAAGAGACAGGTATTGACCGCCCCCCGTCCATTTAGTAGCGCAAGTTTCTCATCGAATTAGTTTGGCTTGTTCTCGTGGCACAATATTACATGCGCCTCGCGTAATTTCTTGTGGATAAAAATGTCAAATAACACACTAAAAGTTATGATTACAGAAACAGGTAAGTACTAATGTAAATCCTTCGGGTAATAAAGTGCATGACATTTTTAATTTGTACGTTACCTATTGATTGTTATGTGTGTACCTAATCCCAGAGGATGGAGGCGCTGTATGCTGAAATTCAGATTTTATAACAAGTTCAGCGGTAGATGCTACACACTAGATTTAATAATTAGTATGGTTAACTGTAGAAAGTTTAGTTTGTGTAAAATAATTATGTAATTGTTTAAAATGATATAAAATTATTCTTTATTTATTAGTTAATGTAATTTTTTTTTAACCTTTAACTACTGAGGTGTTCTTTTTTCACATAATTCCTAAAGTGGGAGCCTGAGCGACCCACGCCTTTAAACGTTGATATGAGCGATTAGTGAAGGTGTTTACGTGGTGGAAGCGAGCTATTCAATATTTTTATTATTGATAGACCGGAGCGGCCCCCACATCAGCAGTTATAAGATGTGCATGTAGATTGAGTGATCCTCTCTTCAATTTTAACAAAAATCGAGGAAGATTTAGTTAAGAATAGTTAAAACATTACGGCGAAGTTAAAAATTTGTTAAACCTGAGATAAAAATGATGTGGTCAAAAAAGTGGATCACTCAAACCGCGTACTTTAAGAAATCGTCATAATGCATATCTCGGAATATAGCCTTTGCACATTTTACATTTCAATATTATTTAAATGTTAAAAATTGTAAAAAACTATTAACAATTTGAGAATTCACTTGCACGTCCCGTTTCAAATTTATTAGGATTAATTTGGATCACTCATTCCGCACACGGGCCGTATGAGTGCTCTTAAAAGTCATGACCAACACTGAATAAATACGTATTATTTTCGTTGTGTAATATGACTAAACTTAAGAGTGAATTTGTTAAAGAATGAGTGTGGCAAAAATTATAAGCTGAAGGTAGAAATTAACCTATAACTTTTCCTTCAACATGCCGGCTGAGTGTTCCATACTTGGACCTCTATCCGCTTATATATACTTCGTAAATTGTTAATTGTTTTTTACTATAACTTGACATATCTTCTGCTTTTATAAGGTTCATACTTTAAGAAATATTATGCTTCGTTCATTCCTAAAGGAAAACACTGAGTAGGGTAGATGTGATTTTTTTATTTTATGAGACTGTTTTGATCAACTACCTTCATAAATACTTACATTTAACAAACAGTAGTTGATAAATACATTATTTATTGGTTGGATTCATCAGAAGCGACAACGTAACATTACACATAATTGCAGTTCTGCGGTGGAATAATTAATTTTACAGGGTTGTGTAGTGGATTTCCTTTACTGTTAACGTAAAATTCTATTAATTATTTAATTCGATTTTGAAATATTGAGTTCAGTCGAATTCGAAGACAGGCAGACTTGGTAAAACTATAAGGGTTCTTTGTTTTTACACACAGGCAGATATGGTCAAACTATGAGAGTTATTTGTTAATTATATTTTTTATAATAAATTTTAGCAGAATGGATCGATTTCATATATCTAGTATGGTGACGTTTAAATGAGTGATATGTCGTGTCGTGATGGCTCCTGGCCGTTGCCATGCTAAATATATGAAACCAATTCCGTTCTAATGCATCACGACACGATACGTCAGACAAATATAAATCCACCTCTAATAAACATTCCTGTAATTTCAGATCAAAATGACAATTGTTTTAAAAGTTGTATTATGTCTTTAGTACGTTCGACTGGCCCGTTGGTCGAGCGGTCAGAGACCCTGGCCACGAAACCAAGGGTCGCGGGTTCGAATCCCGCTAGGGGCAAATATTTCGTGTGATGAACATGGATATTTGTACTCGAGTCATGGATGTTTATAAACGTATTTAAGTATGTCTATCCGTTCACCTAGTATCCATAGCACTTAGCTTGCTTAAGCTTAGTTTGGGACTAGGGAATTGGTGTGCCAGTCTGAAGAATTTATTTATTATTTATTATTATTTAGTACTTTTATGTTTCAAACATAATTAAGGCTATTTCAAGTACTTAACAAATTTTAAAGGGAAAGTTATAGAAGGTTAAAAGTGAGTAAGACTGTAGAACCCTACTACTGTGTAAGTATGCATACTTTGTCATATTATTATGGACTCATTGATTATTGAAAAGTTTTCTGTTATTAAATTTCTTAAAAATAAAGTATTTTATTGTATTACTTAAACATGGTCACCCTACACAATGTTTTTCTTTATAAAGTTACAAATCAGTTATCTAATGAATAATAACAGTTAAACAAACTAAACATATGTCAAGTTGATCAAAACAGTCTCATAAAATAAAAAAATCACATCTACCCTACTCAGTGTTTTCCTTTAGGAATGAACGAAGCATAATATTTCTTAAAGTATGAACCTTATAAAAGCAGAAGATATGTCAAGTTATAGTAAAAAACAATTAACAATTTTAGATACAATCTCAGTCTGCCTACGAAGTATATATAAGCGGATAGAGGTCCAAGTATGGAACACTCAGCCGGCATGTTGAAGGAAAAGTTATAGGTTAATTTCTACCTTCAGCTTATAATTTTTGCCACACTCATTCTTTAACAAATTCACTCTTAAGTTTAGTCATATTACACAACGAAAATAATACGTATTTATTCAGTGTTGGTCATGACTTTTAAGAGCACTCATACGGGGCCCGTGTGCGGAATGAGTGATCCAAATTAATCCTAATAAATTTGGAACGGGACGTGCAAGTGAATTCTCAAATTGTTAATAGTTTTTTACAATTTTTAACATTTAAATAATATTGAAATGTAAAATGTGCAAAGGCTATATTCCGAGATATGCATTATGACGATTTCTTAAAGTACGCGGTTTGAGTGATCCACTTTTTTGACCATATCATTTTTATCTCAGGTTTAACAAATTTTTAACTTCGCCGTAATGTTTTAACTATTTTTAACTAAATCTTCCTCGATTTTTGTTAAAATTGGAGAGAGGATCACTCAATCTACATGCACATTGCAGGTAGACGTATAGCCACTTTCAAATTTTCAACGGCTCCGCTGTCTTCGTTATCGTTGATAATGACGTCTTTAAATACTTCGTGCCCGCGCTCGTTGCCACCATTGCTGCCGCTTTCGTTATCCGTAAGCATTATGCTATCGACGCGCGACGAATACTTTTATGTAGACACGTAATAAAGACGTTGCGATGTTCGGTCTGGGGTTCACCAACGGAAGCGGTGCTGTGTATTAACCTAACGGAGGACGGAGTATGTCTGATTGAAAGACACGGAAAGATATTTACAATCGTGTAATTATAATGGATCGCAAATACAAAAGCGCGGGAGATGGAGGTTAAGCGAAGCGTAGGTTGTGCGCGTAAGCCGAATGGATGCGCACTGTCGCCGCGTGCGCGCGTCTGGGAGCAGGTTCGGTTCCTCTCGCCCCGCGCCTCCTCATGCGTCGCGGCCGCCTGGACAGGTTCGCTGGCGGCTAGTGTCGCCATGATATGTGGAAGGATTGTAGGGTCACCACACGTGAAACATCTACCACTTTTTGCGATGATAGGGGTTTTGTTAATTTGCGACGCAATAGCACAAACGTAGGAACAATAAAGTACCGTGGTAGAGACGTCACCATTAGTGACTTGTGGGTGGTCCCGTACAATGCCGCTTTACTTTTGGAATACGATTGTCACATTAATCTTTTAGTTTATTCAGCCCGTGCTATAGTTAAATACTTAAAAATTGGACGAACTTACCTAAGTGATGTCCAATTATAATTTTGTGAACGTTGATCTGAAATATAAACAGTATACAGTGTAGTATTTCTATTCGCTACTCAATGGCATCGCGTTTTTATTTAGAGTATTTAAAAAAAAAAAATTCTTCAGACTGTGGCAACCCCTAGCTGTCATGTCACTGATTTAGAGCTGAGCCCCGGTGGGTCCCAGATACCCCTTATGCCTGGGATCAGATTCCAGCTGATATTGGGTTGGGTGGGTGTTTATATTTCAGATCAACGTTCACAAAATTATAATTGGACATCACTTAGGTAAGTTCGTCCAATTTTTTATTTTATTTCACGTTGATCTGAAATATAAACAGTATACAGTGTAGTTGTTTAGAGTCTGCCGCATAATGGGTATGCTGGACTCAGTATTATAATAACTAATGGTAATTAGTAATAAGGCACTATCGTCATTCAATCATGTGTTATTTATTTATATAATAAGAGAAAATAAAGTATGTATTTTATACAAGCACCTATTTGTTATTTTACCTTAGCTTAGGTATACCTATATATATGTAACTAGGTAGGTACAGAGTTTTAAATATCAATTATTTTGACAACAACTTAAAATAATAGGAACAACAATTACAATTGAGATCTAAATTAAAGTTATATAGCTTTACTTCCTTCATTAAATTACACATTGAGTGTTTTAATAAAATAATTTATTTTGCCTAAGCAACTAATAGTTAACTACTAATGAATCACACATTTTGGTATTAATCACAGTTAAGAAAGTATACCTATACTTCACAATTATGTAGATTGAATACAGACTGGATGAAATTATGGTTATCTTTCTGAATAGGCAAGTTATAGAACCTTGCAAAGGTTAATGAGCTTTCTGACCAACCCGCTGTTCTCCTGATTACGTCCAGGGACACGCCCGCTTTGCTAGCTGATGAAGTGGCAGAGTGACGGGTACTGTGTGAAGTAAACTTACTTGTGTCGATACCACTGTCCGCCAGAGTACTTTTGATCCATCTGCTGATAGTTTGCTTTGAGGCACAGTGATAGGGCTTTTTAAAAGTAATAAAAAGGTGTATTTCTTGGTTCCTGATAGCAGCTGTGTGCTGGATGTAATCTTGGAGTGTGGTGGCAGGGCAGATCTTAGGTTCTTGACAATAAAATGGAAGTTCTATATTGATATTCTTTTTTGTGCTAACAGATGTTTTTATCAAGTCATTAATAGTTATGGTGATCTTAGAATTGCCTATGTTTATATTATTAAGTTTTATAAGTGATAGAGTCTGTACCCTCTGAGCAGTCGCCAGAGCTAGCAGTGTGGCCAGTTTTTTGGTCAGCATTTCAAGGCTTAGAGCTGAGTTTTGTGGTAATTTAGCTAAGTGGTTCAATACAATACTTGGATTCCAAATATCTGTGTACCGTGGCATTGCTGGTTTAAGTCTTAATACGCCTCTGAGAAATCTCTTAATTCTGTCATCTGTGCCAACCTTCTCTCCAATGAGAAGGGACAGTGCAGATTTGTGGCAACCAATGGTATTGTAGCCAGCTCTATTTTCAAATTTTCCTGTTAAGAACTTTATTACATAAGGAATAGAGGTCAATGTAGCTTCCTGATTGTGTGTATTACAGAAATTCCACCAGCTTTTAAAAGTAGTATTGTATTGTTTCATCGTACCTTTGGAGATGGATGCTAGCATAATATTTAGTGAGCTCTCTGGCAAACCTCGGCGTCTGAATGCTTGCCGCAGAATATGCTCGCTGCCAGGGTAAGGTGACTGCTCAGTGGGTGTTCTGATCTAGAAGGAGATAATAGCAAATTAATGTTAGGTTTGAATATTATTGGTTCCGACATCATTAAGTTCTTTGCAAGGGGATACCAGGGTTGAGAATCCCACATTGGATATACCAGAATGCCTTTGGCTTTATCAGTTTATTTTCCATAGGCATTTTGTTATAAGAGCAAATGGCGGGAAGGCATAAAATAAGTATTGTTCCCAATTGAGAGTGAAAGCATCTACGTTGAATGCATTGGGATCCCTCTTCCATGACACATACACATTGCATTTTTTATTAATCCTAGATGCAAATAAGTCAATATGTGGGGTTCCAAATTGATCTTCTATTAAGTGAAATGCTTCATTGTTCAGTTCCCACTCTGTATCTATGTTTGTGTTTCGAGATTCCTCATCAGCATGCACATTATCTTTTGACTTGATGTAGGAGGCATAGATGTTTATGGTTCGCTTTTCACACCAGGTCCAGATGTTTCTAGCGATGTTGTGTAAATGTGGGAACTGGACACTGCCCATTTTATTAATACATGCAATGGCAGTAGTGTTGTCTATGCGTAGTAATATGTCACAGTTACTATAGGCTTTAGCGAAGCATTTTAATCCAAATAAAGCGGCTAGAAGTTCTAGTTGGTTAATGTGAAGTTGTTGTTCCAAATGTGACCATAAACCTCCAACACTTTCACCATTGCAATATGAACCCCATCCAGTCAGTGATGCATCTGAAAATATTTCTAATATGAACTGTCTACCACAAATATTTCTATAAGTGATATTTATGTTATTTGACCACCATCTAAGGTCAGGCAAAATATTAGGATTTATTTCCATTATAGCATCATAGTTATCCTGGTGATGTAACAAAGCTAGGTACTTTTCCCTTTCCATAACTTTTGTATGTACCATGCCATATGGCACTGCTGGACATGCTGCTACTAAAGTGCCCAGTAATTTTGCAAATTCTCTTATTTTGCAATGTTTAAGATTTATAATCTTAGTTAGTAGGTTTTTAATGGACTCACGTTTTTCTTGTGGCAATTGCAGTGTCATGTTATGTGACATAATAATAAACCCTGCAAGATGTACTGGGCTCTAGAGTGCTTTTTTGATAGTTTATTATGAAACCTAAGCATTGTAAAATGTGGAGTGTTGTATCCCTATTAGCTATACATTCATTATATGTACGGCCAATACATAAGTAGTCATCTAGGTAGATGGTTGATAAAAACCCTTGTTTCCGAAGGACACTTATAACCGGTTTCAACAGTTTTGTGAAGACACTAGGAGCTGTACAAAGGCTATATGGTAGGGCTGTAAATTGATATAGAACACCTTCAAATTCGAAACGTAGGTATTTCCTACACTCAGGTGCTACTGCATACAAACGTTTGATTAGTCAAGACATCTTGCAACGATTTCCGGAATACGAAGATAGAGCGTACAATCTTAGCTTACTTTGTATCGACAGGTTAATGCGTAAACACGGGACGTCGCTTGTCGAACAAGGATTACCGGCGGTCATAGACGATACCACGGAAGTAGGTCGCGAGCGCATCTAATACGACAATAAGCTCTTAACAGCTTTCGTCGCGGATTGGTTTCCGAAGTTGTCGGACAATCAACGTCACGTATTCGAATATGTAGATAAACTCTTACGCGACGGGAGTTTCCGCGATACTCACGACACCGCCATTTTCTTAGACGGACCTTCCGGAACAGGTAAAACGTTATTGTTGAACGTAACAACTGCACACACACGCGGTAACTTGGATAGCATAGTTTTGTGTACAGCGAGTTCAGGTATTGCAGCTCAGAACTACGAAGGCGGCATAACGGCGCATAGTATGTTTAGATTCCCTCTAAATCCCGTCGACGATCTTGGTTACTGGAACATCACGAACGGCTCTCAAAGAGCTGAATTGATTACTCAGGCTACAGTTGCTCGACAGGTTACTTAGGGATCTTATGAAATCAGATAGGTTATTCGGGGGTAAAATTATTATTTTTGCTGGGGACTTTCGTCAAATCCCACCGGTTGTAGTCAACGCAAAGACCAATTCGGACATCATTAATTGCTCAGTCAAATCTTCACCTATTTGGCCTAAAATTAGGTCTTTTACACTTTCTACGTCACAGCGATGTAAAAGTGATGCAGATTTTTCTGATTTTTTATTAAAATTGGGTTCAGATCAATTACCAGTACAATCAGTTAAAGTAGATAGATCAGTTTTGAATTTAATAGATTTATCTTCAGTAAGTTTTGTTACTGAAGTTAATGACTTAATAGATTTTGTTTTCCCTAGCGTAGTAATAGATGAACCCGACATATGCGCTCATCGAGCCATATTGTCTACTCATAATAGCAATGTCAAAGAAATAAATTCTTTAATTTTGAATAAATTGCCTCAGGATTCACTACATTTTTATTCAATTGACGAAGTTGTTATAGTCTAAGATCCCGTTATAGAACGACCTTCACCGAGATGCTTATTTAATGAAACGTATTTTATATTTAATTTAATATGTCAATAAATATAATCCATATGGGTTGCCTAGCAAATTTCAGTCCAGAGTATGTTTAATTAATAATTACTTAGCTATGGATTACTCATGTGGGGTAATTCAGTTGATATAGATAAAGCCTTTAAAATACAGAAAAGGTGTATTCGCGCCCTGGATAATGCTTGGTACCTTGACAGCTGCAAACCCCTCTACAAAAAGTTTAATTTGCTACCGTTACCTTGTCTCTACATTAGAGAAGCTTGCCTCTTTGTTAAAACCTTTCCTGAATATTACAAAACGCGTAGAGAAGCCACGAGTAGACATTTAAGACAACAGTATGTAAACTTAATACATCAACCTCCTTGTCGTAAAGATATTTATAAAAGAAACATATACAATATGTCCATTAAAATATATAATTTACTGCCGGAACAAATAAAAACATCACAAGGCAAGTTATTTAGAAAAACTTTGACCAAGTGGCTCCTGGACAAATGTTTTTATAGTATTAAGGATTATTATAACTGGAAACGCTGACATTTTATTAATTCATTCAATGTTAATCTATTTCTTCAATTAAATTTCAATTTCAATTTCAATTATTTTATTACTATCAAATTAATGACTCTAATGGTATAATGGGCCCGTATTCTCTAATGTATACTTTTTGCACGTCTGCGAGCAGGCTAAACACAATAGAACATTATAACCTTTGTAATAACTTTATAACTGTGTTTATGCAAATAAAATTGTTTCTTTCTTTCTTTCTTTCTTTCAAAAAAAAAATATTTTTTTAAACATTTCACCGGTATGATTATTAGATAAATTCTATACCAATCGAAAGTATGAAGCCCATAGAATACACAAACGTTAGGTTGCCTATTCTTTTCCGGTCACAACTATCGGGTTGCCAGGTATAAACAGGTAAATCTGTACTAGCATTTTGCAACGTTCTGTTTATTGGATGAAATTTTAATGAAATTAAAGATTATTTTATTCTGAACACGGTGGTGTAGGGTTGCCTGCGAAAAATAAGTCCAGAATTGCGGTTGTCGAATTTTAAAAAGTTAAATATTGCTCCGAGTGAATGTGTGCGACTGAGAGGTCCCAACCAACCATCCCATGCGATAGAAGAGGACACAGCATAGCGGCTGTTTAAAGTCCGGCCATTTAAAGAAAGAGAGTGCGCATGCTATTTGGGCTTGGATTGAAAAGGATAGCGATAGACTATGCATCATTTTGGAGTAGAGTATCGCTATAAATATAATTGAAAAAACGTGCTACTATTTATTGTTGGAAAAAATGGCAAAAAAGTGTTTTTTGTGTGGATCGGATGATGAAATTGACTTTAATGATGAAACTTTCAAAAACTGTGTATTAAAGTTAGCTTTTCGTAAAAAAAAAACACTTTAAATACAATTTTGTTGAGCTACCCAGTGCGTCTCTTCAATTTGTAGGTTATCATACCACGTGCTACAAGAAAGTGACCGTTTTGAATAAAAAATATAACGAAGAATTTCTTAATTTTAGTGTTGAATATACAGTAAGTACATAATAATTGAATCTTTAAAATTATCTTAGCTAATACATCTTCTATATTTTTTTCATGTTTAAATAATTGTTAGTAAAATTCACCTATGGTTTTGTTAATTTTCGACACACATATTTTTTTTGTAATTTACTTAAAAATGGTAATCTATACATATAATAAAAAAAACTGTAGAGAAGTCAATTCTGTACATTGAACATATTTTCAAAATTAATATTGGAGTATGATTGGTGGTCGATACTGATGCCAAAAATGCAATAAGTATTTTTTTTGTCTGTCTGTCTGTCTGTATGTGCACGCATAAGTCAAAAAGTACTGAATGGATTTCGACCAAACTTGGCACGAATGTAGTCCATACTCCTGGGCAGGTTATAGGCTATATAACATAACGCCAACACACATAGGAGCCGGGCAGTGACGATAAATTTTAAGTAAGTCGGACAAATTCCACGCGGACGGAGTCGCGGGCACCACTAGTTTATAAATTAAACAAGAAAAAGATCTGATTTCCTTTTTTTTTTTGTAACAATTAATGAGGATGTTTTCAATCAACTATTCTTATCAAGAAGTTTATTATATCAAACATTTTCATTTAATCGCAAAATTTTTTTTTTTTTAGGAGCATACCAATGTATCTACTACTGAAGAAAAATCAAAACAGTTGAACCCTAGTGTCGATTCCTGTCCTACAGTTGCTGAAAATGAAACGAGTAATGTTGAAGACCTGGCCCAAACTTCTGGGGACTCTGACACGGTAATAAAATATTTTTTGTTTTTTTTTAAGCTTCTTTAAAAAAATGATATGTAAATATGATTTTTACTCAAAGAATGATTTAATTCTTTTAGGAGCAGTCAACATCAACAGCATCGACATCGAGCAGAATTATTTGTCTTTTTTGTGACCACAGCCAAAAGAGATGTGGGAAGAAGCTGGTCAATCTTACTGTACCTAATAATGACAAAGTACCACTACAGATAAAAAATATAGCGCAAAATTTTGGCGATTCGGTGATTCTCTCCAAACTTCAACATCAAACTATCGCGTACCATCTGCCTTGTTACGCAGTGTATCAATCGAAAAATAAGGGGTCCACGGAAGAATCTACCCATTCCAACCATAGTAAATATAGACAGTTACATCAGTTGGCCTTTCAATCCATATCGAATTTTATTGAAACAGAAATAATAGAAAACAATAAGGTTATGTACTTGGCTCAATTATTTTTAAGATACCAAGCTTTATTGTTGGAGTTTGGAAATCATGAAATTGATTTCAATGATATTCAAGATTACCGATGTGAAACCTTGCAAAAAAAGTTAATGAAGAAATTTCAGGATCGTATTACGATTGAAGCGTCAATGGGAATACGTAACAAAAAAATTGTTTATAAAACAGACATGGACGTCTCTGTAATGGCAAACAATTTCAAACTTTTGGAGACAAGAAATGATTATGAGTTCGAAAATGTAGCATATTATTTGAGAAGCTGCATTAAAAATATAGATGCTCATCCGCTTTCTCGCAACATAACTGCTGATGATGTCATTCGTGGAGAATGTGACATTCCTAAGCAATTAATTGATTTTATACGAAATCTTATCGAAGGGCCTAACTTTTCTGATGAAGATTCGAACGGACTAAAAGTTAAAATAACGTCAATATGTAGTGATATTATTTATGCTGTCACTAAGGGTGCATGTAAGCCCTCAAAAAGTTTGTCCCTTGGATTAGCAGTAAAGTCTTTAACCAACTCTCGGCAAGTAATTACGATACTTAATAGGTATGGCCATACAATTGGATATAATTTGGCAGAAGAATTGGAAACCGAAATGACTTATACATCGATCCAAGATAACAAAGTTATACCAAAAGGCATCACTGCAGCAAATGAACACAGCACCCACGTAGCGTTCGACAATTTCGACCGCTTCGTTGACACAACTTCTGGAAAGGACACAATGCACGACACAGTTGGAATTATTTATCTATTCTCTAATGATGGAAATGATAATTTTGATGATGGTGAAGCTACAACTTCATCAGCGTCTCAAGTAAATGAGAACGAAAATGGAGAAGGACCTACCCGCAAGAGTAGGCGTTTCAATGAAATATCACGAGAAATTCGGCCATATTATTCTAAACCTAAGGCAAGTATGCAGCTGATAACTGTAGATTCGTTTACCAATACAACGGAGTTATTATGCAAAGGTGCTACGGAAATAGCATCAGATAAAGATTTATTATGGATAATGTCGTTGTCAAGAATTGATTCCGTTCCTATGTGGTTGGGTTATAACTGTATAATATCTTTTGACCACAGTGAGAAGCAAAGAGTTGAATATTTGCCCCCCATAAATTCATCACCAACGTCGTATGCGGTAGTCAATGAAACATTAAAGATGGCTAAAGAAATCGCTGAAAAATGTCAACAGCCAGAAATTATTGTGACATATGATTTAGCGATAGCAAAAATGGCAATGCAAATTCAAGAACAAGAAAAATCGCAATTCTGGAAACTCCTAGCACTATTTACTGTAAAATGTAAACCCAAGGTACCAATAAAGAATTTTTGATTTTTTTTTTTTTTTTGAATAATATTTTTGTTAACTTGGGAGCTTTCTACACAGAGATAGCATTTTTTAGAGCCATAGGAAAATATATTGACTGCAGTGGATTAGTGGAAATATTGGTGGAAGCAGAAGTATTAGCCGGCGGCTCCATGAATAGTTTCTTGGATAGCAAACATTTCAATCGTTGTAAGCGCTTACATCCGCTAACCGCTGCCGCATTACAAATATTACATTTTGAACAGTATTTATCCACAACTAACGTAACACTTGAGGCGATGGATGAACTGCTGCAAACGCAAATACAGAATGCATCAAATCAGACTGCGAATGACGTCAACGAAACAATCGAGTTACCAGATTTATTGAGTCGTATTGTTAACGGTTATAAAGAATTCTGCAATCAGACTTTGATCGGAGAAAAAAGGAAAACTGCTCAATTTTATTACCAGTACTGTGAGTTTATTAATTTATACCATCGGTTTTCAAGAAGTATCTGCACCAGTAACTTTAAACTGTACGTGGACTCGATTTTTAATATGTCTGATATATTTTTTGCGTTAAACCAGCCCAATTATGCCAGATGGTCCTTGTTATATTTGAGCAATTTAATCAATTTGTATACTAATAATTCATCTTTGGTAGCTGAATTTCGTCGAGGCGCCTTTGGAATTAGACGAACTGCAGCAAATTTTGCTCGATCACCGGTTGACTTGACGCTAGAGCAAACTATCAATGCTGATGCTAGCAATCAATTGGCTGATAATCTTGCTGCTGACTCAATATCTGCACGTCAAAGATGGGCGCTCAGTCACAGCATGAGGACGAAGATATTAACATCTATCAAAGAAAATATCGGATTAACGAAAAAAGATGATACTTCGCACTCATTGCAACAAAGTAAAATTAAGAAAGACAAAAAAAATCTTAACAGTATCATTGAAGCAATAAAATGTACGATGAATCCATTTGATGACACTATTGACAAAGATACATTATTCAACATTTCAACCGGCAAAGCTGCGTCTAAAGAAGTTGCTAATTTCCTGCTGAACGTGAAAACAGCAGGCTATCAACAAAAAATAAATTTTATCTCAGAATGCTCTTCAACTCCTGCAAGATTCGATAAACCAATAAAACGAAACAAAATCTGCAATTTTGCTTCTCAATGTATGACTAAAGTCTTAAGTACCAAAGACAAGAACAAGAAAGTATTATTGAAAATGCAACGAGACGTATTTGGGCGACTTTTGGCAATAAGCCTAAAGAAACAAATTAATCTCGAATTTTGCTTGACTTTCCCAGTAGCACCATTGCCCCCTGCTCTTTTTTCCTGTACCGGAGAGATGTTAAAAACTACAAAATCAACGTTAGCAAAGGTTTTGAAATCCAAAACTGAAATGGTTGAGCCAACACATATCAACGTTGAAATAATAGATGGTTTTTATTACTTGCATCTAATCGGATCTTCTATACCTCAAACTTTTGATAAAATTGCAGAGGCAATACTCATAAAAATATGTTCAACAAACGCTACAGAAATACATTTGATTTTTGATCGCTACTTATCACCGTCAATCAAAGATTGCGAACGTGAGAGCAGAAAAGAATTCGATATTTCGTACAAAATTTCGGGACCTCTTCAAACTAGACCAAAAAATTTTTGCAAAGCCTTAAAAACTATCGCTTTAAAGAGGCTCTGGTGCTGTTTCTGGCTGATTATTGGGAAAATGACCATTTGGTAACAATAATCCAAAACAAAAAAATCTTTTTAACCGTCGACCATCACTGCTACTCTTATCAAGTTCAGGAAAATTCCGTAAAAAAAAGTGAAGAAAGTAATTATGAATGTCATCACGAAGAGGCAGATACAAGGATTATTTTTCATGATTCTAAAGCGGGACCAGGCTCAAGGATTTTAATTAAAGCCTCTGATACTGACGTTTTGATAATTTTGTTAGGAAATATGCACAAACTTATCGAATCAGAAATTTGACTTGCCTGTTCAGCAACTAGAAAGACTAATAATCAAACTGTTGATTGCATTAATTGCACCGATTTAGCGTTGAAGTTGGGAATTAAATTATGCCAAAGTCTTCCCGCCTACCACGCATTTACAGGTTGCGATTATACGGCAGCCTTTTACAACAAAGGGAAAGTAAAACCTTTTAAGCAATTTTCGAAAAATTAAAAATATCAAACAGTTTTTGCATCATTAACAGATGCTGCTGATATTTTCAATGCTGAAAAAATGAAGACCGTTCAAGAATTTACGGCTATTATGTACGGTATCAGGAACTGCACCAGTGTGAATGATGCGAGACATCGTATTTTTATGAAAAATTACTCTGCAAAAGAAGACAGCGAGTACTTTTTAAAAAAAATAAAAGGCTTCGACTCCAACTCCATACCACCATGCTGGATATCATTAACTCAGAAAATTTTACGAACTATTTTCGTAAATTCCATGTGGCTTAATGCAACGGAACCAATATGCGTGAAACTTGAGCCTGAGAACTGCGGATGGTACTTAGATGAATACTTAAAACCAGTAGGATTCATTGGGGATCATACACCTTTAAAGATAGAAGACATTGTCGAAAAAGGTGAAACCGAGAGTAATGACGAAGAAGATTCAGAAGTTGAAGATCGTAGTCCGATGGAGTCCAATGACTCGGATTCTGAATAATTTAAAAAAAAAATGTATTTTAAATTTTTTACAATAAATAGAAGTAATTTTTAAATTTTTGTTTTTTTAATGTCTCTTCTTATATTTTTCAATCAATATTTTTAATTATTAGGGTAGTATTATTATATATGTATCACTATAACCTTCTTTTTTACTAAAGATGTATATATACTTTAGTGTCACATAAAAAATATCCACATAAATAATTGATTGATAAAAAAAAAAAAAAAAACTTTTTCTCTATTTTAATAATAAACTACTCCAAAATGATGCATAGTCTATCGCTATCCTTTTCTTTTCCAAGCCCAAATAGCATGCGCACTCTCTTTCTTTAAATGGCCGGACTTTAAACAGCCGCTATGCTGTGTCCTCTTCTATCGCATGGGATGGTTGGTTGGGACCTCTCAGTCGCACACATTCACTCGGAGCAATATTTAACTTTTTAAAATACGATAACCGCAATTCTGGACTTATTTTTCGCAGGCAACCCTACACCACCGTGTTCAGAATAAAATAATCTTTAATTTCATTAAAATTTCATCCAATAAACAGAACGTTGCAAAATGCTAGTACAGATTTACCTGTTTATACCTGGCAACCCGATAGTTGTGACCGGAAAAGAATAGGCAACCTAACGTTTGTGTATTCTATGGGCTTCATACTTTCGATTGGTATAGAATTTATCTAATAATCATACCGGTGAAATGTTTAAAATTTTTTTTTTTTTAAATTATTAATTAAACATACTCTGGACTGAAATTTGCTAGGCAACCCATATGGATTATATTTATTGACATATTAAATTAAATATAAAATACGTTTCATTAAATAAGCATCTCAGTGAAGGTCGTTCTATAACGGGATCTTATACTATTAGTAATAATGCGGACGAAATATTCTTAGGTGTGGATACCCTGCACAGACTGCAACCAAAGGGTGTTCCAGATCACGATTTAGTACTTAAGATAGGATGCGTGTGCATGATAGTCCGGAACCTCAGCTTCTCTGATAGGTTAGTAAATGGTAGTAAAGTAATTGTAGTAAGTACCACACCGCGACTTATTACCGTTCGAAAGCCAGGCGAACCGGGTAACTACGTAATACCTCGCATTTTATTTAAAGCCCCAATAGAGCCAAACAGTCCGATAGAAATGACGCGTCGCCAATTCCCGTTGCAAGTATGTTACGCGATGACTATACACAAAAGCCAGGGTCAGACGATCAGTCGAGCAGGTGTAGATTTAAGATCGGACGTATTCAGTCACGGACAACTGTATGTCGCTCTAGGTCGCGTTCAAAATAAAAAGAGTTTAAAAGTTTTAGTGTCCCGGGACAAGATTATAGATGGTAAACTGATGCTCAATAATATTGTCTTCCCACAATTACTCTAGATTTAGACGGACTTTGTGCAGCCTCTTGCGATATAAAATTGTTCACCTCTAATCAGAATCGGGCAACTTGTATTTAGTATTTATTAAATCATAAAATCATGCCGACACAACTGTACATTGTGCGTTATCTTTATTATTTTTTGTTGTTATTTAGTTTTAGTCTTTATTTAGTTACACTACACATGCGCTATACACAGAATGCATTGAACGAGAAAAGTTTCATCTGTGGTAATAATGATGTATTATTGAATATCTTTCATTTTGTTAACTTAGCTTGTGTGTGTATGCATGATAGTATAATGAAGCTATTCCTTTGGTTGCGTTATTATCACATATTCCCGATTGGTGGTATCGGTGGATGTCGTCACTCGGAGAGTAATTCCATTATAGTTGGCCGTGGTTCGTGTGGCGGGAGTCTTTTCAGTCGTCCGGCTAGGGGGCGGACGGCGAGACTACCGAGCGAACAGACCGTGGAATAGGTAGACGTTTCGCGTTGGTCGAGGAGCCGGCGTGCGACAGAGGTGCACCCGGCGTTTGGCGGGGCGCAAAGGCGAGTAACTTAGGGAAAGTATTTTCATCTAAGTGAGGAGTATAATATCGACATGGTGATGCATTGTCGATGTGCCGCATGTGCGGCGTATCCGATGAGGCGAGTCGTCTGCATTCAGTTTCCGAACTGAATGCAGCCGACTTGCGTTAACATGATTCGCGTGATGTACCAATACATACAAACCATACATACTCACTGGAAGAAATAATTTTATTGTTTTTTTTTTCTTTTTTTTTGTTTTTTTTTTGTTTTTTTGTTTTTTTTTTTTTTCCTTTTTCGTTTTTTTTTTATAACCTTTTTGTTTTTTATACACTTTTTTCTAAGCCGCTGTATTTTTTTTTGTTTTATAAAAAAAAAATTAAAGTGTTAATTTGGAATATTTCATAGAAAATTACTTATTATTTTTAATTACGTATCAGTCTAAAAAGAGCATTAGCATAAAATTTAAAATAAAATATCCAGCATATAAATTTATACGACTTTTGTTCCGATATTATTTTACTTGTAGACCAATGTGTGACAAAAAAGCCATCTATTCTGATATTGCCGTACACCTTTTCCTATGTTAGGGTAAACTTGCCTAAATCGTACCTGCGCCTAAATCGTACTCCGTCTTTATTTCGGGTCTGCTCATAGCTACTAACGCCTCTTGTGGCAAAAAAAGTAAACAATAGTCGGCCATGTTGGACACTGATATGTAACCTCCTTTCGCGCTGCTCCCGAGAAAAATATTGCAAAAGTAAGTTTTTATCAATATTTTGTGTAATATTTTTGTTCATTTCGTAAGACAATTCCTGTAAGCGTATCGGGTAGAATTTACTAAAGTATTCGTAAGGTATTTCCATGTTTCTTTTTTATTTCATTTGAACAAACAATGTAGGTGTGTTTGGTATAACATTTTGTGGCGGCAAATTTGAAGTTTACCGGACCCTTGTGCGTAAATCGTACTCTTTGGAAATTCTTAAATTGTACTGGTACGATTTAGGAATATCATTTCAAATGTAATGAAATGATAATGCTAATCAAAAATGCTAAACATTTATACAAATTAAGTAAATTATAAATAAGGTAACTTTGTTTATCACTTCATTCAGATCAAAATGCCAAAGAGAAAGTATTATACATGGAGCAAAGAAAATTTAGAAGAAGCTTTTGAAAGATACAATAAAGGGACCTTAAAATTTAACGAAGCTTGTAGTTTGTATAGTATACTGAAACCGACTTTTAGACGACATTTAATGGGATTAAATACATACCAAAGAAACGGTCGCCCGAACGATTTAACTGACGAAATGGAAAGCGAACTGGTCAAACACATTTTGTTGATGGAATCTAGATTTTTTGGTCTATCAATAACCGACTTGCGACACTTGGCTTATCAATTAGCCGAAAAATATGGATTAGCACATAGATTTAATATAAATAATTACAGACCGATAAGCTTACTACCTTCACTATATAAACTATTCTCTTCAATAATAGAGAAAAAAATTTAAAAAAGCACAGAGAAATACCAACCTATTGAACAGGCGGGTTTTAGAAGAGGTTTTTCAACAGTAGACCACATACATTCACTAGAAATGTTAATAGAAAAATACCAAGAGTACAAGAGACCACTTTACATTGTCTTTATCGACTACCAAAAAGCATTTGATTCTCTGCTCCACTCATCAATATGGGAAACTCTACTCTCTCAAGAAGTGCCACTACATTACATAAAAATCCTAAAAAATATTTATGACAACAGTACTAGCAGAGTAAAGCTGGAAACTACAGGACCACCCATACAAATAAGAAAAGGCGTACGACAGGGAGACCCGCTCTCGCCAACTCTCTTCATAGCGGTGCTAGAGGCTATCATTGGTAAACTAGAGTGGGAAAAATTTGGCATAAATATAAATGGATCTTACTTGAGTCACTTGAGATTTGCCGATGACATAGTCCTGCTATCAGAAAGTACAAAACAACTGCAGGTAATGATAAACACTCTACACGAAGAAAGTCGTAAAGTGGGCTTAGAAATCAACCTAACAAAAACTAATATTATGACGAACCATATTGAAAGACCTATATATCTCGAAAATTCATCTTTAACATATGTTGACGCTTACATTTATCTGGGAAAGCAAGTTTCATTCAACCAACAAAATAACGAACTGGAAGTAGAAAGAAGAGTCAACATCACATGGAAAAAGTTCTGGAGTCTCAAAGAAATACTCAAAAGCGATATGACCATACGGCTAAAAACAAAAGTCATGAACACCTGTCTACTCCCCTCATTAACATACGCCTGCCAGACGTGGAAATTTACCAGAAAAGTAAAAAATAAAATTACAACCTGCCAAAGGAGTATGGAAAGAAGCATCTTAAAAATTAAAAAAATTCAAAAGATTCGCCATACTGATATAAGACAGAAAACTAAAGCCATCGACGCTCTCAGCTATTCACAAAAGCTTAAATGGCGATGGGCTGGACACGTAGCGAGGCATAGCGATAAGCGCTGGACTACAAAGACAACATCATGGGCAGGTCCACCAGGACAGAGAAAAAGAGGAAGACCAAATGCACGCTGGGCAGACGATATCATAAAAGTAGCAGGTGTTCAATGGCCACGAGTGGCAGAGAATAGAGAGTACTGGTCATCTCTGGAGGAGGCCTTTACCTTTCATTGAGAGGGTTCTTGCTTACAAATACAAACCCTGACTATATCTAATTACTTATTAAATCAAAATACTTATATTATTATTCTATCCAATAGAACACTAATTTGAAATCTAATCTAATCTAATTGTTTAATTGCATTGTGATTTTGATATATGATATAGATCCTATTTATATTCTTAATCATACTATTTCTTAAAATTAGACTAAAAATTAATCACATCACACTACTTTATTTACTAAACATCTAAATAATCAAGGTTAAATTAAATTAATTTTATTTATATTATTATTTTTAAATGCACTAAAATAAGTGAAATATATATGAAATTGTGAATGATTTTGCATGCACACTGTTATTGAAATTTTATTATGAAAAGCAAGAAATAAAAGGCTTTTTTATTTTATTTTTTATTTATTTATTTTTACATAGATTTAATAAGGAAACACAGCTGGCTGGATGAAAGTGGTACTTTAAATTTATAAAGAATCATCCAGAAATAACCTTACGATCTCCGGAGGCAACATCTATGGCTCGTTGCAAAGGATTCAACAAAGAAATGGTGATGGCATTTTTAATAAATATGAATCAATCTTGGATGAGGGCCGATTTACAGCTGAAATTTTTTTTAACATGGATGAAACCGGATTAAATACGGTTCATAAGCCAACTCAAATTTTAGCTCAGAAAGGTAAACACCAGATTGGAGCTGTCACCAGTGGTGAACGTGGTGTCAACACCACATGCATTTGTTGTGTGAACGCCGCTGGAGAATTTATACCACCCATGCTCATTTTTAAACGTAAAAGAATGACAGGATTTAAAACGTGGGGGACCACCGAATACGTTGTACGAATGTTCAGAAAGCGGATGGATTGTGAGTGCGCTATTTGTCAAATGGCTTGAACACTTTATAAAGTGTCTGAGACTTCAAAAATCTAAAGAAAATCAAATTCTCCTCATTTTAGACGGTCACTCGACGCATACAAAGAATCTTGAAGCAATCGATCTTGCCAGAGAGTACGGAATAATTATGTTTTCGCTGCCTGCCCATACAACACATAAATTACAACCACTGGACAGGTCATTTTTTAAATCTTTAAAACAAAAGTTCAATGCTGCTTGCACATCCTGGATGAGAAACCATCCTGGCTCAATCATAAAACAAGCAAATATTGCAGAACTTTTGGGAGAGGCATATCCTCGAGCCGTGTGAATGGAGACAGGCATTCATGGTTTTGAATCCTGTGGATTATGGCCTTGCAATCGCCTAAAGATCAGAGATGAAGAATACGTTGTTCTGGACGATATTGGAAATCTAAGTGAATCGGAGACATGTACCCCAAATCTGGCAACAGAAAAACAATCAGCACTAACGAATACTTGTATTTTAAAATGTTTGCCACAATCAAATGAGACCGCTGAGGAAAAACGTGCTGAAGAAGTAGCCGATGTACAAATTCCTGAGTTAAGTTGCTCATCCGAAAAGGAACTAAATGTACGTCAAAGAAAGGAATCGAAGGTATGCTCTATGGATATCCAAGATAATGGTTCTAACACAAAGACAGTTGCAAAAACCATCGAAATGTTGTCACCCATTCGTGCTATTCCTGGAAGATCAAACCAATTGAAGAGGAAAACTACAGCCGCTATTGTAATCACAGGAAGTCCTTATAAAAAAGAACTTGAGATTAAAGTAGAAGAATCGAAGAAGAAAACTGTATCAAAGAATCTTGAAGCCATAGAGAAGAAACCTACAATTAGATCACAAAAAGGAATTAAGAAACAAAAACAGAAGAAAGATGATAGTTGGTTCTGCAAAATTTGTGAAGAGGACAGAAAGGAAAATATGACCAAATGCACAAATTGTGAGATGTGGGTTCATGATCTGTGTGCTGGAACCAATAAAAAGACACACGACTACAATTGCGATGACTGCCAAGAATTGGCGACGACTATCCGCAGAATTCGTTAGAATTTGACTAATTGATATTACCTACGTTGTTGATTAAAAATTGTGATTTCTTGTTACCTACAATCCATCGAATTTGTTAAGACTTAATTGATAATTATTGCGTGTTCAATATTATTAAATAATTAAAAATTGTGATTCCTAAAGCCTAAGTACGATTTAAGAATATATGAGTACGATTAAAGATAAATGGCCTTAAATCGTTTAAATCCTTTTTTGAGTTTTTTTTAAATGTTGATTACTCAGAGGTATATTAGTTTATAGTTAAATGGCATATATTTGTGACAAATAAAAAGTCCAAATTAAAGTTTATTAGTTAAAAAGCTAAGTTAGTTTTAATAATTTCCAACTTATGGCTGATTTTCTCGAAGTGGTACGATTTAAGCAAGTTTACCCTATGTCTTATAGAGCAACGTGCGACAAAACATTGTACTCGTCCCTGGTGTTATCATCTCCGTTTACCATATGATAATTATGTTCTATAGTTAAAAGTCCATAAAAATTTATGCAATACACGGTAATTATATACGGTATTTTCTGAACATTTTATATTTCCTTAATCCGTTTTCTATTAAGAAGATAAATTAGCAATATTACTAATCTATCCCCAATGTCAACATTGTTCGCATTTTAATGTTTTCCTTTACCACCTTTATACACGGTATTCTCTCAAAGTTTTATACTTCCTTAATCCGTTTTCTATTAAAAAGATAAATTAGTAATATTACTAATCTATCCCCAATGTCAACGTTGTTCGCATTTTAATGTTTTCCTTTACCACCTTTGACCACTTTTTAAAGTTATTTTGAAAATTGTTAAACTTATTTATAAGAATTTGTGGGATCCAAAATATGATGTTAGTCTCACTTGACTTAAGCATGTAATACTCAAAGTATCACCAAAATATATACTGATGACTTTTTTTACCGCCAGGAAAAAAGAACTGTGTAATGTGTACCTAAAACCATTTCTATACATGAGTGTGTTTATAAAATACAACTGATTTTATAAATTTTGGAATATCCAAAAAAAATCATAAATTTGAAATAAATTAGTGCATGTGTATTATTTGTAGGAAATGTAGTAAAACGGTAGCGGTAGCGCGGCGCGGGGGACGCGCGGCCGCCGCCCGGCCCGCGTGTGCCTGAATGAATTGAATGTCGTTCATTTTGAATCCTTGCAAAAAAATAACCAGCGAGATAAAAAAATCGCAAATTTTTTTCGTGTTATTCATAGGATAAATTTAAAGTAAATTTCAATCCTTCCTTCATACTTTTACGGGCTTAGGATCGCCAAAGATGCAGTAGGTTACATTTTGTAACCTACATTTTGTTAAGTTAAAAGAAATTAGTACCTACATACGACTTATTAACTTATTTACAACACGCTGTATTGGAATGGATTGAGGCGTATTTAAAAATTGGAATCAACTTATTTACAAATCACACTGATAGTATTTACATTACTAATTAAAACTTACCTTTTAACGATATTTCAACAGTTGTTCAAAATGTTCTCCGTTTCTTTCCAAACACAAACTAGCACGTCGTTGCAAATTGTTTGTTAAATTGCGAAGAGTGTCTCTATCACTTTTTATAATATCGAAAGCGTCTATTATTCGCTGTTTTGTAGTCATTAATACTTTGTGCTTCCTCAGTGTACACTAGCAGCTTAAACTCAGCCCACAAATAAAAATCTAGCGGCGTTAAGTCCCGTAAACGCGCGGGCCAGTTCACAGGCCCGCCAAGGCCTATCCACCTATCAGGGAAAATAGCATCCAAATACTGGCGGTCAGATCGTTCGTAATGGGCAGGACAACCGTCGTGTTGAAAGTAGAGGCCTCGTAAATAAATCAGGGGAACGTCATCTAACAGAGTGTCAATGACCGATTGAATCATCCGTAGGTATGTAGCACCTGTCAATCGTCCTTCAATCCAGACCGGCCCAATAATACGATCGTGGATTATCGCAGCCCACACACTGACACTGAACTTGATTTGGTGCGAGTCTTCTTTTATTTTATGAGGGTTTCGGAAGCTCCACCAGTGTTCATTATGAACATACTAAATGCCCACACGGGTAAAAATGGATTCGTCGCTCCATAGGTTAGGTTAGCCAGCGACAAAACTCCATGCGGGGTCCGGGATCAGGGGCGTAATGCCTGTACACGTGTAAAATGGTACGGATGTAGATTTGACAATCTTTGGTAGGTTCTCAAAATTTTATTTGTACTAGGAATCCGCGGAGCCAAAATACCACTGTTCCGCAAAGATTGTAGATGGCTCGGTTCTAGGTACATTCGTCGCGCTGCTTCTACACTTTCACTACACTGAATAAGTAGTTTATAGTTTTTATAACGTACGTCTACGTAATTACGGCGAGCGAACGATAGGTACTTCCAATACTGTCACGCGTATATCACAAGGCACGACAGGTGAGTGACTGAAGAAAGGTCAAAGGGGCCGCCTGGCCGGCGCTGGCGCGTGCGCGGGCGCGCGGAGGTGAAATCAGTAATAATAATAAGTGTGCGCTGCGCAACAAAGAAATAGATAAACACGAGCGAATTCATTGATATTTAGCGCATTCTGAGTAGGGTGAATATGCGTTTGAATTTTGGTGGTTTCGTATTTTTATTATCTTTTTTCCAATATTCGTTTTTTAAATGTTATGTTAGTCAAAATTAAGTTAGAATTAGATGGTTATGAGGAGACTTTTTTTTAAAAAGTGATCATGCTATCGTCATCTATATCATTTACCTATCTCACACGTAAATTTTCCTGACGGTAAAAAAAGTCATCCAGTATAGATCGTTTATATTTTAAGAATACAATACTTTAATAAGAAAAAAATATTAGTACCTACTTTTATGAAATGCATCGAATTGTGATACAAAATTAAAAAATATCCAGCATATAAATTTATACAATTTTCGTTCCGATATTATTTTGCTTGAAGATCAATGTGTGACAAAAAGCCATCTACCCTGATATTGCCAAACAGTCTTCCCGTTGTTCTATCTCTCGTAGAGCAACGTGCGACAGATCATTGTACTCGTCTCTGGTGTTGCCGTACAGTCTTCCCGTTGTTCTATCTCTCGTAGAGCAACGTGCGACAGAACATTGTACTCGTCCTTGGTGTTGCCGTACAGTCTTCCCGTTGTTCTATCTCTCGTAGAGCAACGTGCGACAGAACATTGTACTCGTCCCTGGTGTTGCCGTACAGTGTTCCCGTTGTTCTATCTCAGAGCAACGTGCGACAGAACATTGTACTCATCCCTGGTGTTATCATCTCCGTTTACCATTTATTCTAAAGTTAAAAGTCCATAAAGATTTATACAATTCAATTATACACGGTATTCTCTCAACATTTTATATTTCGTTGATTTCGATAATACGTTTTATATTAGGAAGATATATTAGTAATATTACTAATCTATCCCTAATGTCAACACTGTTCGCATTCTAATGTTTTCATTTACCACCTTTGACCACTGTATGAAAAGTCATTTTGAAAACTATTTAACTTATCAAAAGAATTGGTTGGTTCCAAAATATGATCTTGGTCTCACTTGACCTAGGCATGTGAGTCTTCTCGCGAGGTGAATTCCTGGCTGGAAGAGTTCCGCGGTCTTGCTGTGGAACTCTGGGACGCGCGACTAGCCGATCCTGGAGCTGGTCTTCGGACCATTCTAGCGATCCGGCCAGTCCTAGCCGCATGGTTAGACCGGACCCATGGCGCGGTAACCTACCATCTGGCGCAGGTGCTCTCGGGGCATGGTTGCTTCGGGAAGTACCTGTGTCGGATTGGTCGGGAGGCGTCCAGGTCGTGTCACCATTGCGGTGCCATCGAGGACTGTGCCCAGCACACGCTGGAGGTGTGTCCGGCTTTTGCCGGCGAGCGCGCAGCGCTCTCCGCCGCCGTTGGGCAGGACCTCTCGCTGCCATCCGTGGTGTCAGCCATGGTGGCGAGCGAAAGCTCCTGGGAGGCGGTGCTCTCCTTCTGCGGCATCGTTATGTCGCAGAAGGAGAGCGCCGAACGTTAGCGCGAGCTTGACGATCCCGCCCGACGCAGAAGGCGAGGCCGCCGTGGCGATGGTGTCTAGCCCGGCGGCGCCCTACAGGGGGGGCTCCGAATACTCCTGTGGTATCCCTGCCTGTCGTAGGAGGCGACTAAAAGGGCCTTTGGGGCTGTGGAGTGTTTGCGGGGGGGCCTGCATTCACTTCGTTAAGCAGCCCCAGAGAAGATGACGACACGTGGATCCTCGTCCGTTAAATAGGATGGGGTGACACTGTGGTCTGTTGCCTCTCCCTCGAGATGGGCGGCATGGATCGGCAGCGGCGTAGACGTAGATTTCTCGTAGAGTCCCGAGTGGGGAGCCCGGAATCTGCGCCAACGCCCGAAGAATGACCACCGTGAGGTTTAGTCGGTAGTAGAGTGCTTTCCCGGCCTCTGAGCCCGACACATCCCTCGTAGGCCGAACCTAGGTTTACTTGGACGGTGCGTAAATGTATTCCTCACGTAAAAAAAAAAAAAAGAAAGGCATGTGAGTCTTAGATTATCACTGAAATACTTATAAACATCGTTTATATTTTGAGTATTCAATACACTGATAAAAGAAAAAAATATTTGTACTTTATGGAATACATGGAATATGATAAATGATATTTCGAATTGCAAACTTTATTGTAGACAAATAAAATAATCTCATAGTGATTTTTATAGATTGTTGTATTTTACACAGTATGTGCGTTCTTAATTGAAATAAAATCTGTATTACTGCCATCCAATATAAAAAAAACAATCTTTACTCAGCGCACACCACGAGTAAACCAACTATTTTATGAAAATAAGTATCATTTGATAATAAAAATCTCGCGCAACTAAATACACGTTGATAATAATAATTATTTAACATTTCGCTATATTTATCGTAATATTTTGAATCTCCTCTATATTAATGTCTTCGTTTGTTATGTGAGCAATTGAATGAAATACTTTTACTCTGTTTATAATAAGTAGTATTCATTAACACGTACTAAACAGATTATAAGTATTACATTAGCAAATTTGGTGATTTGTTTTTGGCCACAATTATTTCACGAGTTGTATATAGAATAGAATAGAATAGAATAGAATAGGATTTATTGCCAAAAACTGTGTTACAAGTTGCAGGTGTTAATACAAAATGGGTTTCAACAGTTACCCCTCCCGGGCATGCAATATTAAAAAGTATCATTAAAACTATTATTCGTGTTTTGTACCAAAATATTCATTTAAATTATAAAACACGTTTTTTACTAACCATCTTTTCAGCTCAGTCTTAAATTTAGGTCAATTTAGTGCTTTTATGTATGATGGTAAATTATTTAATATTTTGGCACCTGAATACGATACACTCTTACAATATATGTTGCCTCTAATGCTTAGCCTGAATATTTAAAGGAAAAGCAGTACATAGTTTGTTTGAATAAATTTTGGTAGTATTTAGCAGCACTCTCATCTAATGTCGTTCTCGTTTTCCTTAAATCCTCTGTCACATCTACACCTCTTGACCAAATAGGTTTAGATGTGACAAATATTTAATGAAATAATAAAGAACTCGTTTTATAGAACCAGTATTCAAAAATGGCCCTAATTGGCTTAACTCACAAAAAGAAAATGCATTTGTTTTCTTCGTTGTGTATACGCTACCATGATATAAAAAAATCTAATAATTTCTATTAGGGTGTCCCAAGACATAAGGAAAAAAAAAATTTTCGCGAAATCAAATACGCATACCCTCTATTTTTATTCCATTTGACCTCATTGACTCAAATAATAAATATTATAGCGATTGGACAATGATAACCCGTGCCGACTTGATGCCAAACTTTTGACATAAAAATTTGTACTGACTTACTATAGGAGGAATTAATAATTTAATTTTTATTACTTAATTAAAACTCCAATACACCCGAATAGTATATATTTTACTCATATACATTAAAAAATATTATTATTGTTTAAATTTCCTTTTTAACGTTAGTTTTTTACAGTCAGGATACATTTTTCGGTGTTCTTGTATACAACGTAATAAAAATTGTTTTTGTTCCTCCTCAACTGTGATTAATCCATGAAAGTCTTGCATCAACTTAACCGCTCTTTCGGCTACATCGTTTACTACCCTAAGTGCTGAAACTTTCTTTCTAGCTTCTTGTAAAGAAGTATTATTAGATCACAAAGAAGGACATTCACGTAGAAATGTGTCTTAAATTTTAAGGCGATTGAATAAGGACTTGCTTTTTACTGTAATTAAGTTAGAGATGTTTTTTTCTGAAAAGAAAAGAGTGTTAAAAAAATATACTTTTACAGATAACTTTTTTTTAAACTTTTATACCTTTTAATGTCAATGTTATTTATATATTACCATACAATAAACCGCAAAGTTCTTCTTTTGATGGGATGTATCGTTTTCCATGAGTTATTTCCTCTTTGGTTAAATTGTTAACCATTTTAACTTTAGTTTTATGGTCCACTTCATCGTCAAATGAAATCTTCAGTGAAAATATAGAAACTTCGTCAGTTAAATACTACAAATGCTGAGTTATCTTCTGCAAGGCTGCTTTTGAGATCGTTTAATCAGTTTTCTCGTAAGACTTCATTGATTTCAAAAAGCACAAATCTTGGTAAGGTGCTTTTATTGCTAAAGTGCATTGAAGCCATGGTTTAATGTGGGCTATTACAATTAACAAGCAAACGTCAATCAATACCGCCTTGTCTTTGCTTGTGATCTTAAATTGAGCACTAAGTAACGATATTTTCGGGGAATAAATTGCTCACGCCATCCATCGAGCTTGGTGCATGGCACCTGGAGGTCAGATTTTAAATTTTTTCTCCATATTTATTTTTATTAATTAAAGAGCATCGGCGTGTGCAATACCTATTAAACAAATTATCTAAATTGTTGATAGAGTCTTGACGGCGCTGCATCTTTTGTACATTTTTTTGCAAGTCCCTCCAAACTTGATATAAGATTGCAAGTTTCTTCACACAATTAAGCACAGATTTAGTAGGAATACGCGCCTTTTCCCAATAGATAATACACTTGCGAATAGTGAAATTCGCGCTATCATCGACAGTTAAATTCATTTCACGGATATTGGAAAATAAAACTGCTAGAACTTGTCCATTAGACGGAAGTTTTGAACCCGTTATTTGATGTTTTACGTCACCTATTAAAAATATACCCCTTTTAGAACTGCGTAATTCCACTGACATATTAACTAATTGAAAACAATGCGTGTTCTTTATCCAAATAACAAGTAATCACAAGCACATCGACACGTTAGGTCGCGTCAGCCTTAGAGAGCAAGTACTGACATGTATTAATGTAAGTCGGCATGGGTTACCGTGGTCCTACCTTCTTAAAATTTTATTTATAAACATTTTGAGTTAAAAGTAAAAAAAATAGAGGGTATGCGTAAAAAAAAAACTACTTTTATTTTTTTGGGACACCCCATTCTACATTCAGACACAATAATTCATTATGAAAATTACCCAACGTCATATAACTAATACTAATTTAAAATAAAACCAAATTTGATGTTTTATAGGGCTGTCTTTTAGTATTTGTTTGTTGAAATTGTTTTTTTTTACTTACATTGTTGAATATAATAAAGATACTTTTAGTTTAATATGTTCTTATGTATGTTGATAATTCAATATGTTTTACAATCTTCTAACAAAATCGTCTAATATCATATCCTCAACACGATATTGGCATCATTCGATAATCCAATATTTAAGGTTTTTCTAGCGAACCTGACCCGATCAAGAGTTTATAGACATGTTTTCTGCGTTGCTTTTCGTAGGTTATAGATATCTTAAATAATTACACCAATAAACTTCATAAATTCATACAACAACGATGAATAAAATCGAATAGTCCCAATATTTTGTTCAAGTTTATTTAATATGGCAAATAGTTTCGCTTAACTTAAAGGCTTTTGAATCAGAACTGACTATTGTAATCAAAATTGCTGTCACATGATTTGTATGTCCATGGTATTATAGTTTAAGTTATCATTTTCTTGGGAAAAAAAGCGTTATCATCCAATACAAACAGACATGATATTATAGCACTAAGTTTTAATTATTGTAAAACAAACTATATACGTTTCTTAATATAATTGACATCAATCGCTAATCCAATGTTTAAATTGTTTGATTCTTGTATGGTTTTGATATTACTTAGTAAGCACATAATGTTTTCCTTCGTCGTTATTCATATCTAAATTACCTAAGTATGTATTTTCAAATCCTAAATACCAATAACTTTTATAAACAAAATATAAATACATATAAATAATAACGTAAAATAATCTAATACGAGTAGTCTCAGTTTAGTTTTAAACTATTCAGTAGTAGCGGCTCCGCCCTCATGAAAATCGCACAAAGACGATTGTGGGTCTCTGTAATAAAAAATTGCCAAAATTCATCTCTGCCTAAAATCAAAATTCGTGTAGCCGTTCTAACATGATCAGTCAAAAAGTATCTATCCAACTAATTTTCGTATTAATATTAGTAGTTACATACTAACATTTCGCCACTTTTAATGTATGTAATCTTAAATCATGCCTTCATTCATCATCACTTGTGACTTTTTTGTTGTACTAAAGTTTGATTTTTTCTTACAAATACACTTTTAGCCAGTTGTATTCTTAAAAGTACCAAGTATGCATTGATAAATTTTAAAGAGAACACTGTCTTCTATGCCGTAGAACTGGCGCTACTTGGTAATTCAATGTTTTAGTTCTCAGCAACCTGGTATATTCGTTAAATTAAACCACTTAGACACGTCTAAATAACCTTTATATTGCTTGATCGTACATTATTAAAAAAAAAAAAAAATATAATGACGTAATATTATATGATAATTTCTACAGTCTGTTCAAAAATAGTCCAGTTATTTTCGTAGACAAAATCTAAATTTTAATATATCTTCAAAACTCTCCAAAGTCTACATTGAAAACGTCCCACGTTATTTGTGTTTATCTGTCATTTTAAAATTTTAACTTGATTAAAGGCACTTTTAGCCAAACAGATCGATGACACCAAGTGTTTGGTGATAGTATAACAAACAACATCTTCTACGATACGTAAATGTGTCACCACTGATTAATCTAATATTTTAATTCGTTAGTTCTTGTGATCTGGTTGATTGTAGACGGTATTTTCTTCAGTCGTTTGTCAGATCTAAATACCAAATAAATATAATATATATATATGTAGTCCTTGAAATAATAATATAATAGTTCGTTCCTTCAGTTCAAACTACATAATTATCTATGTATGAGGAATTAGTTTCGCCCCAGAAACTTGTGTAAATTTGAAATTTAATATATAAATCTTGTATAATTCTTGAAAATAACAAACAAAAAAAAAACAAATTTTCTCGTGAAATACAGGCGGTTTCAGTCAAACGTGTCTCTGTGGCACAGAGTGTTTATGATTGTAAGACAACACCATATCTGCTACGCCTCATAACTGGCACTACTAATCTCCAGTGGTTTAGTTCTCTGTAACCAAACCTGGTTCAATCCATACAGTGGACAGATATGTTTTCTCCGTTGCTTTTCTTTGGTCCTCGGTCACGTCCAAATCGCTGTGTATTTTCGTGAATCAACTTATATAGAATTATATTAATAAAAAAAACACCTTTCATAGCATGATAAAAATGAAACGTGTTTTAAAAATGACCTATTTCCCCCCTTCCCTTCTTCTTGTGTATATATTTTTTCATCTTCGTAAGTAAAGGGCACCATAGGCATTACCATGATTTTTTTTTTGTTTTTTTTTTTTAATTTTTTTATTGCACTTTGGGTTTGGTCTTGCCAGGAATGATATTCCTAGCTCTTTATTTACACTCCTTTACAATTTTATGTGGGAAGTAGGTGATGTGAATTGCCAAGGCACGTTTTATCTATGCATTTTTATTTTCAACATTTCCTATTTGTATTATCATTAATTAGTAAAAAATATTACACAAGAGTTATTTGGATTTATATAAAGTTCAAACAACAAAAAGTAAATTACTTGGGGAAACTAATGCATCTTTTGAGTAATTTTGTATGATTTTTCGTATTCGTTTCATGATTTATTTACTTAGTTAAGGAAGGCATGATTTATTATTTAAGTTGTACAATTGCTTTGACATTTATTAAAAAAAAAAACAAAAATCACTAAACAACACTAAAATATCTTGTCAACTAATAAAAAGTGTATTTTTTCAATCGTATTTTACCAGAGTTACTTAGGGGGAAGTCCCGTAACGACGGACGGCACCTACCGCCGGACACCGTTACTATCCAAGCAAGTATAAGCCGGTTCAATTCAAACTACAAGTAGAAGGGGTGCGGGGAGTGCACAGGTACAGGATCACGCGCCGCAGCTCGCCAGTGACGCGCGAGGACACGGCAGGAGTGGGTGTTTGCTGATTTTGGCAGGAACGCACGGCGTCACATAAGATCGATGTAAGTGATTCTGACACATTTATGTATTTGCATTTTAATGGTAGGCGAAAATCAAAGTGGTATTTGATTGATATCCGTAAACTGATAGAATTTTGTTACATTTTTTAAACAATTTTGGTAGGAATCACCTGATATGCAATATTGTCTGTCCCGTAGTGCCGGACACTAAGTCATCCCCTAGCACCGGACAGTAAACAGATGGACATTTCTTGAAAGTATTTACGCTATTTATTCTAATTTTTTAATTTTGTTTTAAAGTACAGAAGAACGGAGAAAACCGAAATGGACGAAAAGAAAAAGATCCGCAGTATCCGGATTCAAATGCACAGGAATCTATCCGTTCGACAGACATTTGTTTTCTGATCTGGATTATTTGGCTGCAGATATGACCAATATACCACAAGAACAAACAAACACTTTATCAAACGCACTGAACAGCGGACAACCTGGCATGTTGTCAAATCCAGCCATAGAACAGCCAGGATCTTCCTCCAATATACAGAATATTGGAGAAGGAGTCGTATTGCGTGTGGCGCTAGCTCTGCATCTGGTAGACATACAACGTCCTTGCTCCTCTAAAAACTATATTAAGAAGTGCAGAAACGAAACAAAACACAAAAATTGTGCAGTGTGTGGTGCCTTTAATACCGCAAAACAGATAACATTCGTTTTTATCATCATTCAAGTCGAGTTTTAGTGCAAATTCATTTTGTGATCGTTAAATTGGTAGTTAACATTTTTGGTGCACGGTAGCCGTCAAACTCGTGATAAACAGCTGACCTTAGTTTTAAAAAATCTTCCCGACACTATACAAGAAGTATGTCGATTTATTCGTTCCCGACATTATCGTCCTAACAGCGCAGTATTACTAGTGTCGCGGTTACATCGGAGGGACACGAGGGTCGACGGTTCAATTCCGAGCTCCGATTTTTTTTTTTTTTTTTTATTATCCCCCAATCCTCCAAGCCTCCAAAATGCCGAATATCCAGCGCTCTCCAGTTTCCGGCCAGCAGTGCTCTTCGGAATCAGAGATTCAGACTGTGCCTCGTGATGATGGGGCACGGAAACATATAAGCAAGAGACAGAAGCGGCGCAAGATAACATCACCACCTGGCACCATGGAGAAAGATGCTAGCGCTCCCCCTGAAGTCTCCCTCATCGCCGAGTTCCGCCATTGGCGAAATGCGTGAATTTCGCAGGGAGATGGCAGAGCTTCGAGAGTCGTTCGCGGCGTTCACAACACGCCTCGACAACGTTGAGCAGAGACTCGACGCTCTGGAGCGGCGTCTGACTGGGAACGAGTCCGGCGGTACAGCTGAGCTGGAGCGCACCATTGCGCAGCTCAGGCTCGAACTTAACGACCGCGATCAGGAGGCGCTCCTCGCGGACCTGGAGAAAGGGCATCTCCCGGAGGTGAAGGGCGAGAATGTGCTCCACAGCGTGACCGTACTCGCGGCGCAGTTGGGGGTGACGCTGGAGCAGCGCGACGTGGTGTTCGACGAGCGCACGGGCGCGCCGCCGGCCGAGGGCGGGCGCGCGCGCAGCGTCGTTGTGCGCCTGGCGCGCCGCCACCTGCGCGACGAGCTGCTGCGTGCCGCGTGCGTGCGCCGCGCCGTCACTGCCGAGGGCGGCGGGCGCGTCTTCCTCAACGAGCGGCTGACCCGTCCGAACCGCCAGCTGTTCCACCGGGCGCGCGAGGACTGCCGCCGGCTGCAGTGGCGATATTGCTGGACGAGACGTGGTCGCATCTTTGCCCGGCAGAATGACGGTACACAAGTCTTCCAGCTGCGGTCGCCGGATGACCTCGTGAAAGTGTTCGGTGCCATGACTTCGTGACTTTCTGAAATACAAATTAAATTAGAGCATGTTCTCCACAGATTAATAGTCCCATTTTTTATATCCGGTACCTTGCCAAGTATTGTGCTCACATTGCATTTGTTAGAATTCATCATCTCTGTGTTGCGTTTCTACCTAGTTTTATATATTATATCTTATTCGTATACTATATTTTATCCTGATCCTACTGGATGTAATGAAACATTAACCTTGTTATGCAAATATATATTATATACAAATACATACTCTCTTAATAAAGATAGAAAAAGTCTTCACACGCTACATAATAACACTTTATACATTGTTTTTATTATCATCTTACATATTCAAATTCAAATTCAAATTCAAAATCTCTTTATTTATATAGGCTTCAAAAAAGCACTTATAAATAGTCAATTTAAACAGAAAAAAGGATTACCACCGGTTCGGAAGGTAGAATCTATCGAGAAGAAACCGGCAAGAAACTCGATAGTTACTCTTTTAAATGCAAAGATTTACAATTTCGTGCTTAATATTCTATAGGTACTTATTAGGTAACAACACTGCAGGTGAACACTTCATTATGAAGTTAAACATAAATGCTTATCATTTAGGAAGTCTTCAAACTTATAATAGCCCTTTTTCATTAAGAACGCTTTAATGCACAATTTGAACTTATGTGAAGGTAATGCTAGTAGACTTTCTGGAAGTTTATTAAATATTTTAATACTAAGACCAATAAATCAATTACCACTCTTCTGGAGTCTATGGTTTGGAACAGCAAGTTTGTGTTTATTTCTAGTATTAAAATTATGAGTGTTTGACTTCTTAGGAAATTGGTCAATGTTTTTATATATATACATAATACAATCTAAAATAAATTGTGATGCAATAGGGTGTTTGACAACATTAAAAATATATCCCAAATTGTGGTCATCTTAACAGAAAATAGCGTAAAATAACATATTTCACTTTATTTTAAACAAAAATATGTATATTTCTTGCAGATTACACGAAATAAAATGTAATATTTTTTTAAGTCTTATCTGTGACGGTCAACGCTCTGTGATTGGTTAAGATTCATGCTACGTCACACGCAAGTAAGCGTTGCTTCCATGATCATAATTCGTGTTGTATTTTGGTTGTATCACTGATTAATTAGATTTTTGAGTGTTTTCTGAAGGAATATTTGATTCGTATCCAATCCCAAAATGGAGGCAAATTTTTTGCGAGCTGACAGCAGCAACAAATTATAGATATTTTACTATCTGGTATACTGTATAAAGTTCAGTGATACTTACATCAAAGTGATCTTCGCACATAAAGACATTTGAGTGTGGTTGAATGGCATTTGGATCTCTTCGAGCTAGTTTTAGAAACATTTTTCGCCTTTTGCGATTGGTTGGTACACTAATAAAGACTTTCTCTGGACTTTTTATCGAAGTATTTGTACATTGTGGCACTACACACCACTTATAGACCATTGAATTCAATAAATTTGAAGAAAGTCGATGAAATGTATTGATTCACAAATGTCAACAACTCTGTTTACGTGTAGATGACTGGTAGATGACGTCACACATGTCACATGACCGGCGCCATTACCTAAACAGCGTTTTTGCCGGGGTTCTCGCAATTTAAACTTTAATATTGATTTTTACTAATAATACCGATGATTTCCCGGAAATATTAATGACAATAAGCTTATTATGTTATAAAGAATGATTTAAAACGATTATAAAAAAATAGTCAAGAACCCTATTGTTAAAATGTTAATTTCTTTAAAAATATTTCTAAGAGAGTCACGTGGTCTAAGGCCGTATATGGCTCTAACGGCCCTTTTCTGCAATACAAAAATAGTTTGTATATTAGCCGCAGATCCCCACAGCAGCAGACCATATGACATTACGCTATGAAAATAACTGAAATACACCAATCTTGCTGTTTCAACATCTGTTAATTGTCGTATTTTCCTGACTGCATATGCAGCCGAACTAAATCTTCCTGCCAAGGCCGCAATATGGGAACCCCATTGCAATTTAGCGTCTAAGGTGATTCCAAGAAATACAGTTGAGTTAACTACATCAATTGCTTCATTGTTCATAGTGATTTGTGTATTAACTTGCCTTGTGTTTGGCATTGAAAACTTAACACATTTTGTTTTTTTTGCATTAAGTAGTAGGTTGTTGGTAGAAAACCAATATAGTACTCGTGAGAGAGCGTTATTTACATCGTCAACAAATTCCTTTTGTCTATCAATTTTAAAAATCAGGGAAGTATCATCAGCAAATAAAACTATCTCACATAAATCCTTTGCAAAATAAGGGAGATCATTAATGTATAAAAAAAATTATCATTAATGTAGAAAAAGCAGAGGTCCCAATATTGAGCCCTGGGGTACTCCCATCGATAATGGGGCACCAGAAGAGTTTGTACCATTTACACTCACTATTTGAAGCCTATCAGATAAATAAGACTTCAGCAGACTAAGTGAGTTCCCATATACACCATAATGACGTAGCTTCATTAGTAAAGTTTGGTGGTTAACGCAATCGAATGCCTTCGACAAATCACAGAATATTCCAACAGCATCCTGTTTTCTTTCCCAAGCTTCGATAATGTGTTTTGTAAGTGCCACTCCTGCGTCAGTAGTGGATTTCCCTTTGGTAAATCCATACTGATTGCTATGTAATAAATTGTTGACTCTAAGGTGACATATTAATTGACTAAATATAATTTTTTCAAAGATTTTACTCAGTGCTGGCAGGATAGAAATTGGTCTATAATTAGATGGGTCACTTTTGTCACCTGATTTAAATAAAGGAATAACTTTACTATGTTTCATTAAGTTAGGAAATTGACCCATATCAACACATTTATTAAAAATATTTGACAAGATAGGGGCAATACATTGTATTATATGTCTTAGTATATGTATCGAAACGCCCCATAGATCTTCGGTTTTCTTAAAATTTAAACTTATGAAAGTATTTAAAATTACCTTATCATTAACATGATGAAAACTAAAAGGAGTATTGCATTATTCTACACTAGATTTCAGGATGCTATTTGCAAGGTGTGGGTTGGAATCTAATGAACGAGTAGTTGCAGTCGGGATATTAGAAAAATATGATTCAAAAGCTTCTGCCACTTCCCCATCTGAATGTAGACATCTATTATCAATGTTTAGAGAGAACTTGTGATTTTGTATTTTGTTTTTACAAGTCTCTTTGTTGATAATATTCCAAGTAGCTTTAATTTTGTCACTAGAATTAGAAATATTATGCTTGAGATAGTTTGATTTTGATACTGCACACACTTTTTTAAATAATTTGGAATAATTTCTCACATATTCGATTAATTTCGGGTCATTCAAATTTGCTTTATCATTATACAAATCGAATAGCTTTCGTCTACTAGTGAAAATACCTGTAGTGGCCCAGTCACTAAATTTTGTTTTAGAATTGTTAATAGTGACTTTTTTCTTGGTAAAAATCCTTACAAATTCTTTTTCAATTACATTGAATAACATGTTATATGAATCATTAATATCCACACCCCTAAACTTTAACAACGAGACTCTATTGACTATATTTTTCCTAAATGTATCTAGTCGATGTGCTGTGATTGGTCTACAACTGAAAGTAGATGAAGTCGTGACAGCATAGTGCTCCAAGCTAACAATCTGTCCGCTATGGTCAGAATTAATGAAATTAATTATTGACCTATCAATTACATTGCAATTACAGAAAATATTATCAATACAGGTGGCAGATGTAGAGGTAATTCTAGTAGGCTGGGTAAACAGCTCATGTAAGTTATAGCTTTTAAACAAGTTTAAAAACATAATTGAATTTGGAGATGTATCTAAAATATTTACATTAAAATCGCCACATATAATGATCTTTTTGTTACAATTACATATTTTTTTCAATACCTCATCCATAATAGATTTAAAAGTGTGATAATTACCAGACGGAGGCCTATAAATACAGACAATAATGAACTGTTCAAGGTCTGCACATGATATTTCAATAGTTCGTTCAGTTGAAAGTGCCACTATGTCTTTACGCTCTTTACCTTTTAAATTATTGTTTAATAGTATAAGTGACCCGCCTCTAATAGCTGATTTTCTTGTGAACGAACTAATGAGTGTATAATTTTCAATATTAATTAGTAGCTCACTCTTCCTCAACCAATGCTCGGTCAAACATAAAACCTGTATATCCATTTGGTTAAGACCTAGTTCCATTTCTAATTCTTTGCTAAAATCACCTGCACTATATACATACACTATATACATTGTATTTATTATTATCATTTATATTATATACATTGATTACGATTTTTATATTAATTATCCTAATTACACTAAATATACTGAAACCTATGTGCGCTTCAATCAATACCTTTTTTTTTAAAGACAAAATCTACACAATTCAGGCTTATCTGACTGGTCAGTACATCATTAACATGTCACGGGCCTTGGGTTAACAAATCTGTTAGTTGGCTTATTTAATGCTGGGTCGCTGAGCACAAGGCAGGAAGAATTTTTGGCGGCTTTTGAGGAAATGGGCCCAGATATAATGGCTGTCAATGAGACCTGGCTCCGAGCAGGTGAAGAGGACAAGGCTCCAAAAGTCGTAGGTTACAGATTGGTGCATACCCCAAGATCTAATCATATCAGGGGAGGACGAGGAGGCGAAGTCGGATTCTACATTCGTAAAGGTTTGAATGTTAGAAAAAGACCTCACCCAAACACTAATGCCCAGGTGGAACAAATGTGGATAACGTTGCACTTCAATAACAAAAATATTGCCATTGGAACCGCCTACAGACCACCATGGCAGGACGTAGCGTTATTTCTTGATGCCATCACTGAGACAATCACTTCCTTGACTGGAATGGATGGAGTGGTGATGGCAGGTGATTTCAACATAAACTTGTTGGACATACACAGCAGCAAATATAACGACCTCTCACATTGCTTGCGCAGTCTTGGTCTCAACCAATTGGTAACAGATGCTACTCACTTTACAAATCATAGTAACACTCTGATTGATCTTGTATTATCTAAAATATTGACATTAAAGTCCCAAAACACAATTTTTTTTTTGCTACATGTACTAACTTTCCTCAATACTTCTTCCATTACAGATTCAAAGATAAAAAGACTAGCAGAAGGGGGTCTATACACACATATAATAACATGATGCTCTATTTCTACACATGAAATTTCTATAATGCGTTCCATTATGATATACATCACTACGCACCAGGCACAGGGTTTATTCAATGGAAACTTCATCTTTTCCCAGGATGCGTGAGATATCATGCCGGTTTTTGATGACGATTGTTTCCGAGTTCGCTCCATTACCTTCACGCTTTTTAGCAAAGATGTTTCCATTATTTGTCCAGCAGAACTTGAAACCGGCCTGCTTGAATTGTATTCTGCAGTCTCGAAATAACAATCTGTTTGCTTGAGTAAGTCGTTCGTTTACATATAATATTTTTGCTGGGGCTTCTTTATCTAGGTCCTTAGTAGTAATACGACGGTTCTTGACATTTTTGTAGAACTGGTTACGTATAGCAACCCTTGTGAAACGCACTACTAGGGGAAAAGTGTGGTTTTCGCCCTTATTTTGGGTATTATTTCGTTTAGGCCCAATACGGTGGACAAAGTCTACATCAGCATCTGTAAGTTTTAGCCCCGCCAAAATAGCTGTAGTTAAATCAATGTGGTGGGGTTTTCATTTTCAGTTTCAGAGATACCATGTAATTCAATGTCATTTCGTAGCATTTCTTGAGATTGTTTATTAAGTTTATCCTCCATTACTTCGATTTCCTTTTTCAGTTCAACAATTTCTGATTTACTTTCCTCAACTGCAGATAATCTTGTATCATGACTTATTATGGCTGAAGATAATTCTTGTATTTTGGATTCACAACTAATTAAGGCAGAGATGGCATGCTCAATTTTGGATTTCATTGATGATACATCTTCTCTCATCAGTCTTATTTCATTTGTAAGGTCGGCTATAGAAGCTGGAGCAACGTCCTTAACCGGTGATACCTTCCTCGGCTTTCTAACGGTAATATTTTCCGCAGCGCGAACCGGAGTGGTGGTGTTATCTCCACCCTTTTTCATACCACAGCGACAATCCGGGCAAATCCATGTGGCCTTCAGCTCAGAATTCGAACTCGAGTAATTAATACACAAATGATGAAAAACTTTGTTGCAATGAATTTTTGTGCAAATTATATAGTTCTTATCTTTAATGCTGTTATTGCATCCGGCACATACTAGGGCTTTTCTCGGAGACATTTTCGGTGGATTATCTAGCGAGAGTGGCAGTATTATTGTTCGAACGCATACAGCGCGATAGTTAAATGATAAAATGCAACAGTAAAACGCGTTCAAGTTACCTTGTACCCGGCTACGCGAATAGTTGGCTCGCGTCTAAGCGCGGTGAGTCACAGCAGCGGCCGATTTGCGAGTTACCCTAGGTCAGGGACGCCAACGGATTTTTTGATTCTAGTAGATATTTTTGCTTAATTCAGCCACTTATTGCAAACGTTTTTGTGATATTATTACACTAAAATGTCGTAAACTGGTTATATTTTGTGTTTTTAACAAGATTTATCAAAAATAAACACTTTTAACGCCAAATTTGGAACAAAAATACGGAGCGTTGAAACGTGGATGTTTTTTCTTTGACGTCGCGCGACTCGATCCTTTTTTTGAGCCCGATTTTGAATTTGACTTCTAAAATTAAATTTTCTTCTAAAATACATTTGTAAAATTACATATTCTAAGAATCTATAGAGTGTATAGGGTACATGTTAAGTTGAGAAAAGGTAATGGTGTAACAACTTCACTTTGATATTTTTGCTTAAAACCTACTTAGCAACTGCTTATTTTTTTTCAGCGGAGCAGACACATCGTGAATCGCCGTTAGCACTTGAAGCAGTCGACATAATGTCAACTCAGCTAATGCAAGATATATGGAATGATGCCTGCCATCATGATGAGTCAATTGCAGAAGTTTGCATTCCTGCACAAAATGAAGATCCTTTTATGCCTGTCGGTGAAATTACTCCTGTTAGCGCAATTGATTTTTCTCCATCAGAAACCTCACAGGTACATAGGAACATTAGATCTCCAACGCCGTTGACTCCCATTTTTAATGCTTTACCAACTGAAAAATTTAACTTTATTAACTGAAAAATTATTATAATCATGAGAAAAAATAAACTTACTTAAACTGCTTGATAAAGACAGGTCCAATCCAATTGACGTACAGGAATTGGGATCTTTATGAATAATCTATGCTATCAAAGACCACAAAACACACGTGGCATATTAGAACTTCCACTCAAATTGAAAAACCTAGATATGTGCTCCTTGGACTGCAAACTAATAGAAAAAATAACGGATTCAAAGATATGCCACAGTTTGATCATTTTGACCTACGAGACATTAAAGTTTATTTAAACTTTACCTATTATGACAATGAAAATCTGGCCGTCACGAAAGCGCCTGATTTGTTTTTTACAGGAAACTTAATTAACTGTACATATGCAACTTCGTAAACGTAGGATAAGTGTATACTTTTAGTTGTAATATAAAAAAAACCGCCACATCTAGAGAATTTTCAACTTTCATAACTTCATAAGTAGTAAAACAGCTATACGAAACACTTTATTTTAACGTTTATCATCATTCGCTGACAAAGCTATCTTGTCCTGTTCTTGTGTAAAACTTTCATGTTTAAGAGATTTAAATATAATATTTTTCTTCCTTATGTAACTATAGTTACTTAATATCCTGTAATAATCTTTAAAATCTTCATTTCTAAGAACTTGTTTCTGTATTCGTTTTGCTTTCTTATACTCACTCACTTAGATCTTAAACCAACAAATTCAGAAATTAAATTTCCACCTAACTCATCTTTAAAAAGTCCTGGTACCTTTTTATTTAGACTTGGAATACAATAAATATTGTTCCCAGGAAAATTACTGGTGTCAAAATAGGAAAGGAAATGTGACTTTAATTCTTTATAGAAGTCTTTACATCCTATTGAATAAAAGAAGCTATCAGTATCCGTATAACAAAGTTTTAACCTATCTTTATAAAAAGATTTCATAATAGAATAGTGAAAATTAAACATGTTACTTTTAGATATTTCTAAAACGGAAAATCCAATGTATATAGGTTTATCTAGAGTAATACTTTCAAGTTTCATTTGAATAGCTAAAAAATTTTTCTGTAAAAATTGTAGCACTATAGGAAATTCGATCGGGCTATCAATTGCTCAGCGGATAAACTTTTTTTGTTTTATTTTTATCATCACTCTATTTATTGACCAATTTAACATTTACTCTTTTTTCAACGTCTTCAAGTGTTTTTCCAAATATACTATTCAAATTCAATTCAAATTCAAAATATCTTTATTTATATGGGCTTCAAGAAAGTACTTATAAATAGTCAATATACATAAAAAAGGATAAGAAATAATACTATAACCGGTTCGGAAGGTAGACTCTATCGAGAAGAATCCGGAAAGAAACTCGATAGTTACTCTTTTAAATGCCAAATTTTATAAATTTGTAAACTTAATTAATATATAGATACTTAGAATAAATAGATATCACTGCAGGTGAATACTTCATTATGAAGTTAACCGTAGATCCTTGTCATTGAGGTAATCTTGTAATATCCCTTACTCATTAAAACGAGCAGCGCCTGCGGCCCGCCCCCCGCGCTATCAGGTCATTAAGTCTAGTTTTAGATAACATATAAATAAATAAAAACATAATTATAACCGGTGATATAAATATTAATTTAACGTTTAAGCAAGAAGAGCGCAAACAGGACAGTTGTAATAGAATTAACTAACTAAACTTCACGCCACTTCCCTAGCGGGGTAGGCAGAGAGAACCGAACGCCATATGGCACGATCCTTACTCACCTCACTCGTCTCTTCAACATTCATAATCAGTTTCATACAAGCTCTACGGTTTTTATGACTCCTAACATCACCTTCTTTTAATACACGATAAATCTGTAATACACGATAAGTCTGAGCCTGGTCCTTCCGCGGCTCCTACATCCTTTCACTTTCGCATTGTATATCTGTTTAGTCAATCTTTCGTCATCCATTCTTTCCACATGTCCGAACCACCGGAGCATGCCTCTTTTTACCTTGACTCCGACGCTGTTCTTCAGACCGAGTAATAGGATTAACTACTTAAATATGTTAGCTATGTATGGTATGCTTACTGGCCACCTTTTGGCAACAAGGGGTGAAAATTGTCTGGATCATTTCATTCTGAAACTAAATAAAGGAACAAAAAGTGCTACGATTTCGGTTTTGGAAACAACTATAACAGACCATTCTATGATATTCCTGCTACTACCAAATCAAACAAAACTAGACGTAAATAAAAATGATAAAACAAAAACAATGATTAACTATAAAACTGCACTAGACTTCCTTAAAATAAATAATAGTTTACCTGACTTGTTGATATCTGAAAACCCTAACTTTATAGTAGAAACCCCAATAAATGTTATTCAGAATTGTCTCCTTCTTAGCACTAATAGTATTCCGATTAGTAGAAATACTCGTACCATAAAGCCATGGATAACAGCAGGTGTTCTTCGCTGTATTAAAAACAGGAACAACATGCAGAAAAAGGTACGTTTGGAACCAGACAATGTTATATTAAAAATCACGTACAAGCGTTATCAAAATTTCTGTAATAACATGATTAAAAAGCTTAAACGAAAATACGACAAGGATCAATTAAACAGAGCCATTAAAAATCCAAAAAAAATTACAGGCAGTCCTCGTACTTACGGCATGTTAGGTTCTCGAAATACGCGACGTAAATCGAAACGACGTAAGTCGAGACATATTTTTTCATATGTTTACATGTAAAACTCAAGGGTTAGGTTCCACACGGACTCGAAATAATAAAAAAAACTGCATTTATAACAAAGGACGTACTTTATTATTAAAAGTAAGTTCTTAAAATAATTATATATTATGCACTTATGAAATTGCTAGTTATTTTTGGTATTTGTGTGTTAATAATTTTAATAATAATTATAAAACTTATACATATGTAATGATAAATAATAAATTAAACTTTTGGCTTAAAGAAACTATCAATTCTAGATTGCTTGGCTTCTTTCTTCTTGCTATCATACAGATCTTGGTAACAGTGATAGGCTGCACAAATTTTGTTATTAACGTTAAAACATCTCTCAAAATTAGGATCATTTTCTTCAAAAATTTTCATGGCATTCTTCAAATTTGCAAAGGCTACGGAAAGTTTTTTTAGTGTAAGTTCTTTTTCAGAGTCACTAATAGAAGAAGCTATTTCTTGTGACTCGAGTGCTTCCTTTTGTACTTGTGCCTCCAATTCAATAAGATCTTCATCAGTCAGTTCTTGCGAATGTGAGCTTAACAGATCATCAATATCATCAATAGTAACTGCAATGTCAGGCAAACGGTTAGCCAAATGAACAATGTCAGTTGTGATTTCATCGACATTTGGTTGATCTGTAGATGTAGAACTTTCAGATGGCTCAAAAATAAATGGGCATTACTTTTTCCAAACTCCTTTTAAATTGTTGGGTGTCACCTCATCCCATGAAGTAGCAATATTTTTTACGCATTGCAAGATATTATAACTTTTCCAAAAATCTCTCAGCTCCATGCCATCATTTTCATTAGCCTTTACAGCCTGTGAAAAAGATCTCCTGAGATAATAGGCCTTAAAAGACGCGATAACTCCTTGATCCATCGGCTGTAACAACAAAGTGGTGTTGGGAGGCAGGAACACGACTTTGATTTGAGGATCAATATCGGTAATACGCACAGGATGGCCGGGAGCATTGTCCAAAATAAGTAAAGCTTTATAAGCCAAATTATTTTTTGAACAGTACTGTTTCACTTCAGGTATAAAATGCTTAGTAAACCATTCTTCAAAAAGTATTGATGTAACCCATGCCTTTGGATTAGCCTTCCATATAACTGGAAGAGTACTCTTGACGTAATTTTTGAGAGCTCGAGGATTTTCAGACCTATAAACTAAAAGGGGTTTCAATTTAAGATCACCTTCAACATTCGAACCCAATAACAACGTCAAACGATCTTTAGCCGCTTTAAATCCAGGCATAGACTTTTCTTCCTGTGATATGTACGAGAGGGCATTTTTTCCAAAACAAACCAGTTTCGTCCACGTTAAAAATTTGTTTAGGCGAATAGTCTCCACTTTCGATAATTTCCTTTAATATTCCAGGAAAACTCTGAGCAGCCACATGATCGGCACTAGCAGCTTGTCCTTGCACTCGAATGTTATGTAACGAATATCTCGTTTTAAAGCGCATGAACCATCCGCGACTGGCAGAAAAACATTTTGTTTCGTCACTATTATTCTCGCCACGTTTATTTTGCAGTGTGTTGATGATACTCAGCGCCTTATTTTGTATAAAAGCCAAACTTAGAGGAACCCGTCGCTGAGTTTGATCTTGAATCCAATTGTACAACAGTTTTTCCATTTCATAAATTAAAGCATTCCTTTTGCGTATAATAGTGCTGTTTGAAGAGACGGAAGGAAGAGCTGTTAAGAGTTTTTCTTTATCTTTCAATATTGTTTGTACCGTCGTGCGTGATAAATTAAGTTCTCGTCCAATAGATGAAGTCGAATAACCGCGATCTTTGAGTTTTAAAATCTTAGGTTTAACCTCCATTGTAATTGACTTTCTTACTCTCTTCTTCACTTTATTATTACTGTCTTGTTTAGGTGGCATTGTTTAAAATTCACTTAAATATGTATGTAAACACAAAAACTGTCAAAGATGCAAAAAAACTAATTTATTACGTCTTGATTGTCCGTTGTCCCTGAATGTACTAAACAAAATCAGCGACATTTGCGCGGTATTCCCCGCACGAGACGACACCGCGCCCCGCCCGCGCCCCTCACGGACATTGACCTTGCGACAAGTGAATTCTCCGATATGCCGGAAATCGAAACAAATGACGTATGCTTGAAGAATAGTGTCAAAACATTGTTCGACGTAACTTGAAACGACGTAAGTCGAGGACCGCTTGTATATTAACGAAATAACACAAAGAAAACCAACCAAAACGCAAAACTTGGAGCTGTTACAAATAGCAACATCTCGTAAGGATTTACTTGACACTGTAAATAGATACTTTTCGAACGTTGGGCGGCGACTCTGGCTGAGGACATTATCGCTAAACGTACAGCACAACAAAAATTACAAACAAACTTGACCACTAAAGATCATCCATCTTCCATCGTATTATTTGACACCGACCCTAAGGAGGTTCATGCGGTTATTATGTCAATGAATTCAGATAGTGCCCCTGGTTGGATACCAACATCGTTCCTAAAATTGGCACACAAAGAGGTAGTTCCCATCCTAGTGCACCTAACTAATCTGTGCTTTGAGCAGGGCGTCTTCCCTTCAGCTCTGAAACAAGCTATCATAACCCCTGTGTACAAGAACGGGAACAAGACCGATCCATCAAATTACAGACCGATCTCGGTGCTGTCTGTTTTGGCGAAGATTCTAGAAAAACTGATAAATACAAGTCTGATAAAATATTTGAGTCTCAATTTGGTTTCCGACAGAAACTAAGTACAGAAGATGCTGTGCTTGCGCTATCTTCTCTTATAGTAAAAAATGTTGATTCTGTGAAGAATGCTTGGCGGTATTTCTGGATCTTAAGAAGGCGTTTAACACCGTGTCTGTCCCCATTATCTTAAACAATCTGCACGATATTGGTATTCGGGGGACGCCTCTTGACCTATTTAGGGACTATCTGAGCTTTCGTAAAACCCGGGTTAGGATAGAACGGATCTAAGTTCAGAAACTACTGTCACTTATGAAGTCCCACAAGGAAGCGTACTGGGACCTACTTTATTTTTAATATACATAAACAATAATATTTGGGGGTCATGTGCCAAGGGCGTGCTCGTCGCGACTCCTGCCAGTCCGATCTCTCGGATTGCAACCTTGGACCGATCTAATTCCGCAGAGCGGGGTGGGGCATTCCCCCGATGCGACGCGCACCGACGAGCCCTCGTCGGTGCAAAAAGTGGTAAGTGCGGCAAAGGGGGCCGCCACCCTTCACGCCACGCCGAACACTGCGGAACAAGGAGAACAGAGTGCCGTATAGGCACGTGGAATGTAAGAGGTCGAATGAAAGATAAGATGTATGAGATGATTGACGTAATGAATGAGAGACGCCTGGATGTTCTGTACTTGACAGAGACTAAGCGGAAGAGCAGCGATGCAGATGAGCTTCCCGGTGGTATGATGGCTCTGTGGTCTGGTGTGGAACAGAATTGTCATGCCAGCGGTGGAGTTGGAGTAGTGCTTTCCTCTCGTTTAGCCTCTGGTGTGAAAGGCTATGGATTAGTGAAATGAAATGAAATGAAATTGTCTTTATTTACGTAGGCTTAAAAAAAGCACTTATAAATCGTCAGAGTGGCCCGAGACTCCTCTGGGTTCGTATTAAACTGGGTATTACGCGAGTCTTTCTGGTTGCAGGCTATGCGCCAGTAAGCTCAGCCAGTCCCCAAGAACTGAGGAGAGAGGAGTTCTGGGAGTCTGTTAGAGAAATTCTGGACCTGACTGAACGAAATGAGAGGATAATTATGTGTGGAGATTTAAATGGTTGAGTTGGCACCAAGCGATCTGACTATGAAGCAGTCCTTGGCCCATATGGAGACAAGAGAGTGAATGATGCTGGTAAGCAAATCTTGGAAGTATGTTTGGAACGGAACCTCCTTGTGGCAAACACTATTTTCCGTCATAAGGATATTTACACATTACTTGGAGACGGAATGACCAAAAAGTGTGATTGATTTGATTTTTAGTCGATAGCCGCCTCCGCAATAGTATATTGGATACAAGAGCCTAAAGAGGCCCTACTCTTGAAACAGACCACTACCTGGTAGTATGCCGGTTTGCTGGGCTTTTCAAGAAATGGAGGCACTGGCGAGTGCGTACTCCATGCGGAGGCACTGAAAGGATAAGGAATGAAAAACTGGAAGATGAAAGTGTAAGGAGTGTGTATGTAGGCTTAGTCAATGAAGACTTGCGAATGCGAGTCTTTCTGACTTAGATGTTGACGATTGCTGGAACATTTTGAAAGAGAGCATGGCAAACAGTGCAATGAAAGGTGACGCATGGTGGGATGAGGAGGTCAAAGCCTCCGTAGCGAGAAAGAAGAAGGCCTGGCTTGACTATGTCTCATCTTTGCAAATGGATGAAAGTATGCTTGAGATGAAGAAAGAAATATACCGTTATTGCAAGAGTGAAACCAAAGCTTTAGTGAAAGAGAAGCGCGAAAGAGTAGCTATGAATGAAGAAAGGAGACTGACAAATAGTTTCGAGTCTAATTCCAAGCTCTTTTGGAGGGAGGTTAAGAGGTCTCGGGGGTATTCGTCAGCATCCGGAATGAGTAAGATTAAATCTAAAGCTGGTGACATTCTTGCAAACCCGAATGAGGTGTTAGAACGGTGGAGTGAATATTTTGGAGAAATGTATGAGTATGTCTCTGATGTTGGCACTGAGAGTGAGGCTATGTCTGATTCTGTGGTGCCAGCATCTGATGAAGACATCACTATGAATGAGATTGAATGGTCGATACGAAGTCTGAAAAGTGGAAAGGCCGCGGGAATAGACAAGGTATCTGCGGAGATGATCAAGCTAGGTGGCGCTAGCGTCCAGGACGCTTTCTGGTTCTTATGCAATCTATGCTGGAAAAACGGAAAGGTCCCAATGGACTGGAGACGGGCAGTCATCGTGCCTCTGTACAAGGGTGCTGGGTCACGTATGGACTGTGCCAGACATAGAGCCATCAGTTTGATCAGCTTAGCAGTAAAGGTGTATGGCAAAATTATTGAGAGGAGAATGAGGGTGAAATCCGATGGAATGTTGTGGGAGGCACAGGGAGGTTTCCGGAATGGTAGAGGATGCACGGATCAAGTCTTCTCTCTTCCCAACATCGTGGAGAAGCATCTGGCCAAAAGTCAGAGGGTTTTTTGCGGTTTTGTGGATATGGAGAAGGCCTTTGACAGGGTTGTACGAAAGGACCTTTGGGACATATTGCCGAGATATGGGATTGATGGAGCATTGCTTCGTGCTGCGCAGTCCACCTATGTGGGTTGTACGGCATGCGTGCAAGTGGAGGGCAGCCTGTCACCCTGGTTTGACGTCAATATTGGTGTCAGACAAGGATGCGTGCTGTCCGCTCTGCTGTTTATCCTATATCTCGACCATTGTCTCCAGAGAATTAGATCTATGAATGTTGGAGTGCGTATGGGTGACTTGGTTGTGAACTGCCTGCTTTATGCGGACGATGCCGTACTTCTAGCAGAGTCGGCATCGGATCTGCAGCAACTAGTCACAACATTGAAAGATGATTGCAAGGAGAGAGGCTTACATTTGAATGCGAAGAAAACAAAGATTATGGTGTTTAAAAGAGATGAAACCAGAACGGATACAAGGATAACGGTTGACGATGTAGTGCTGGAACAGGTGAATGAAATTGTATATCTAAGATCTGCATTTAGTAGAGATGGAAGGTACTCCGCTGATATAGAAAGAAGAGTGAATGCAGGGAATAGGGTGAATGGAGCGTTAACTTTTAGGCAGCAAAATCTTAAGCCAGAAGGCCCAGCTCGCCATACACAATGCGGTGCTGATTCCTACGCTAACATTTGGAAGCGAGAGTTGGGTATAGCAGAAAGAGCATGAAAGTAGAATAAACGCGGTCGAGATGCGTGCGCTGCGGAAAATCTGCGGTGTATCGCTCACAGACTGCGTTCAGAATGATGTAAGTAAGAGAGTTGGTCTGAAGGACAGCGTCGGAGTCAAGGTAAGAAGAGACATGCTCCGGTGGTTCGGACATGTGGAAAGAATGGATGACGAAAGATTGACTAAACAGATATACTATGCGAATGTGGAAGGATGTAGGAGCCGCGGAAGGCCCAGGCTCACCTACCACGACCAGATTGGTCGTGTATTAAAAGAAGGTGATGTTAGGAGTCATAAAAATCGTAGAGCTTGTATGAAAAGGATTATGAATGTTGAAGAGGCGAGTGAGGTGTGTAAGGATCGTGCCATATGGCGTTCGGTTCTCTCTGCCTACCCCGCTAGGGAAGTGACGTGAAGTTTAGTTAGTTAAAGATTAGTTATCGCCGAAAGTTTACACCGGTTAAATTTTATTGCATATGTTTTTTACACGTTGTATACATAATATAATCTAGAATAAATTGTGATACTATTGTTAAAATATTTATTTCTCTAAAATTTTCTCTAAGCGAGTCACGTAGACTGAGGCCGTATATGGCTCTGACTGACCTTTTCTGCAATACAAAAATAGTTTGTATATTGGCCGCAGATCCCCATAGCAGCAGACCGTATGACATAACGCTATGAAAGTAACTAAAGTGCACCAATCTTGCTGTTTCTACATCAGTTAATTGCCTTACTTTTCTAACTGCAAATGCAGCTGAACTAAGTCTTCCTGCCAGAGCCGCAATATGGGGACCCCATTGCAATTTAGCATCAATAGAGATTCCTAAAAATACAGTGCATTGAACTAAATCTATTGCTTCATTATTCATAATAATCCGCGTATTGACTTGCCTTGTGTTTGCCATTGAGAACTTAACACATTTCGTTTTTTTTTGCGTTAAGTAGCAAGTTATTAGTAGTAAACCAATATAGTACTTGCGAGAGAGCGTTATTTACGTCGTCAAGAGATTCATTATGTCTATCAATTTAAAAAATTAGTGAAGTATTTATCGTCAATTTGTTCTTTCTTAAAGTAGAAAGAGGAAAATTGCCAGAATATTCTTTCAGGCGCTAGGGAATGCTCTAATTGTATGAAGAAAAAAAGTTCAATTTATTTGAAATCCTGCCTAAAAAATAGACTAGGTTCGAGTAAATTGGAAAAATTAACTGTATTTACTACCAATCGTTTATTAATTACCACGTAATTTCATCTTTTGAATCATAAATAAGTGAATATGACAAAAGAAAAATTCCTAGCAACTTTAAATAAGGATGAATTTTATTACTATTAGTTTTCTTGTAGGAGTGTCGCGCTACGTGCGTAAGATCCATCATTCTACAAACACATGTAAAATTATCTTTTCTGACATTGTATAATCAATAAATGCGGTATTATGTCAGGACCCGGGAGTCCTCAACATGACCTAAGTTACACAACTAAGGTTATGGGTACATAATGCATTCCCAGAGTCGAAAAATAAAGGTGATTGGTGTATTTGGTTACTACTTATATGTTAATTACAGGTATCTAAGCAATATACCTAGGTAACTATTAAAGTTGATGAAAACTCGGGCGTTGAGCGATCAGCTGGGTTGGCCTGACCGCGCCCGCGAGTCGTTGCCCTCGGATACGCAAGTGGTACACAAAACAGCTGAGGCGCGCGCGCGTGTGCGTGCGCTGTGCAGTATCCGCGCAGTCGCTACAGGGGATAGTGACTGTGTATGCGCGTGCGATGTACATTGTAGGCCGTGATTTGTAAGGCCTTATTTGCTAGGAAATATTCAAAATTAAGATATGGTGTCTTTGGAAGAAATGTTAGTAATAACGTTTTAATTTTTTTTAAGAAAAAACGTAGAATTTCTTTTTTATCTTCGAAGGTCAATATCTCAGAAACTATACTACTATACATTTCTGAGGTATTTTTCTAGAATTTAGATGTTCGTAATGACCAGGAGAATATGTAGTTCACGGCTTCGTTAAGGTATTTTTTACACCCAATATGTATCATTCCCCATAAATCCTCTGTTTTGTTTAAATTTAAATCTTTGAAAATATTCAAAATTATCTTATCATTGACATGCCCAAAATAAAAAGGAGTTTTGCATTCCTCTACATTTGATTTAAGGATACAATTAGCTAAGTGTGGGTTGGAATCTAATGAACGAGTTACTGCAGTCGGGATATTAGAAAAATATGACAAGAAAGCTTTTGCCACTTCATCATCCGAGTCTAAACATCTACTATAATTTTTTTAAGAGAGCTTGTGGTTTTGTGTTTTGTTTTTACAAGTCTCTTTGTTAATAATTTTCCGGGTAGCTTTAATCTTATCACTAGAATTTAAAAGCTTCAGCTTGAGATGCTATTGCATATACTTTTTTAAATAATTTAGAATAATTTTTGACATATTCAACTAATTTAGGATCATTTGTATTTGCTTTCAAATTATACATATAAATCAAATAACTTTCTTCTACTCGTGAAGATGCCTGTGGTGGCCCAGTCACTAAATTTCGTTTTAGAATTACATATTAGCTATATTTTCCCTTAATTTATCTATGCGATGTGCTGTAATTGGTCTACAAATGAAAAAAGATGAAGCAGGTTCATGATAGTGCTCCAAGGCCACAATCTGTCCGCTATGGTCCGAATTTATGCAATTGATGATTGCCTTATCAATTATATTACAATTACAAAAAACGTTGTCCATACAGGTGGCAGATGTAGGTGTGATTCTAGTAGGCTGATTAAATTTTTCATGTAAATTATAACTTTTAAACAAATTCAAAAATTTGGCTGATGTGGTTAATCGGTCTCGATGCGGTTTTTGTAGAGGTGAAAATAATAAGAATAACTCTAGGTATAAAATGTGAACTTGTATATTTTATAGACTGCCTAGCACAGAGGTTGTATAGAGAGTGTTCTTAAATAATATCATTCGAGTTACGCTGATTAATTTAGGTCACTTACAAATTAGGGAACGGTGCAAAGTTCGCTTTGAAATTATAAATAATTATTGTGCAACATTACATAGAGGCACATCACTTCCCTTCCATAAAAAAAATATATTGTTATATAAAATTGTAAAAAAAAAAAATTATTAAATAAAGGATTACACAAATCGGATACGAGAGATTATACATTGGCTACTAATATGGGTATACTACACTTAGGACGCACTGAACACTTCACTTTTTCACTTTGATTTGAAGCTCGAGGTACTCCATTGCCCTTGTCAGGCCACGGTATATGCTGGTGCGTGCGTGCTGTTGACGGCTCCCCGGCTGGCGCGGGCGCCACCCAATTCTCTTCTTAAATAGGTTGTGTATTTGTTTTTGCAACATCGTGCGCCGAAGAAACAAATCACGAATAATATTGTGACAACGCAAATAATGATCAGCAAGTCTAGCTTGCTGTGAGTTATGTCGTGAAACATGCTCGTGTCGGCCTGATTGGCTGCTCCAGTCTGAGCGATTATCACTTGCTCCTTGCTTTGGGATTTTCCCATCTTGTGCGTTGACTCGGGAGAGAGATTGATGCGAAATGAATATTTAATTATTATACGAAATGTTTGTTCACGGCATGAATCTAACCGTTGGCCTTATTAGTCTTCCAGATCTAGTTCGGTACTGTGTGTTTACATTATCATTACCATCTTTGTTTGTGAGATGCGGTTTGCAGTTTGTTATTAGTTTCATAACCTTGTTTGGCTGGGTGGTTTCAACTTCTGTGCCGTTATCCACCAAGAAAGCTGGTTTTAAACGATCGATTGAAATCGTTTTTATTGCATCAGAAATCATGATTTGGAAAAATTTGTCTCCACGTTCGATGACCTTGTGGGGTCCTGCATACGGAGGGGTAAGCGGTCTTGTGATGTGATCGCAGCGAACGAATACATGAGTGCATGTTTTCAGCGAGGGGTGTACAAATATGTTGCCTTGTCTGTGCGGTCTTCTTGGTATTGCTGAAAGGTCTTGTATGTGTTTCCTTAACTCATGAAGAAAGGAATCACTCTCCGAACTAATTGGCGTCATCGGCTCAAAAAAGTCTCCGGGTAATTTTAAGGTTGTGCCGTACACCAGCTCGGCTGCGGAAATTTCTGTATCATCACGCAAACTTGCTTTCAATCCCATTAAAACTGTTGGTAGCTCCTTTACCCATTTTTCAGTGTTTCCACGTGACATCAATGCTGATTTTAGGGTTCTGTGCCATCTCTCGACCTTGCCGTTGGCTTGCGGGTGGTATGCTGTGGTGTGAATCTTCGATATACCTAATCGTTTTGATAAATTTGAAAATAAGTGTGATTCGAATTGTCGCCCTTGATCGGTGGTAAGTCTAAGCGGGCATCCAAATCTAGTTATCCAACATGAGAACACTTTTTCTGCCACGCTCTCTGCAGTTATGTGTTTTAAGGGTACTGCTTCTGGCCACCCTGTGGCTCTGTCGATCATTGTCAAAATGTATTTGTAGCCTTGACAATATGTTAATGGTCCGACAATATCGATATGCAGATGCTGAAAACGGTCACTTTTCAGGAAAAAGCCAAAAGGCGAAACCACATGTCGATGCACTTTTGATTTTTGACAATTTAGGCATGTCTTAGTCCAATCATTTATGTCCTTGTTCATAGATGTCCAAAAATATCTGTTTGTAATCATTTTTCTAGTGCATCGAACTCCGGCATGACTAATTCCGTGAATTGCATTGAAAGCGGTAACACGAAACTCCTTAGGCAAATATGGACGTGCTGATTGTTTCGATATCTCGCAGTAAATTGGCTGGTTGGAATTTGGGTAAATAAATGTTTTAAAATGTAGGTTTTTAGATTTCAGTAAAGTTTGTAATTCTTCATCATTTTGTTGTGCTTTGGACAGTTCATAGTAATTTATCGGCGTTGGCATATCTAATTGCTCGATTCTTGATAAGGCATCCGCAACTATATTTTGATTACCTTCTATGTGTTGTATAGACGTAGTAAATTGACTTATAAAATCAAGGTGTCGTAACCGTCTTGGCGTATCACTACAACTCGCAGCTTTTTTATGTAGTGCGTACACGAGTGGTTTGTGGTCAGTAAACACTGTAACTTCTTGTCCTTCAATCATGTAACGGAAATGTTTAATAGCCATGTAGACAGCAAGTAATTCCCGATCGTATGCACTGTACACATATTATATTGCATAAATCCATCGAGGACGAGAACGAACTCCAACCCGATATTTAAGCGATCAATAAAGACTTTACGTGACGAAGAAATAGAGTTTTTTCCAATGCTTCGCAAAATCGTTGTCATAAATAATTTTGCCACTAACTAAGTCTCCTACACTTAGCGCACAAGGGAACACTCGGCACCGCTATCTAGTAAGCACAGGACGTCAAGGCTATCAATTTGGACCGTGCTAGCATTAGTATTATTTATAACTAGCTGTGCCAGCGGTGTCACCCGCGTTTATGGTTAATATTATAAAAACTATTTCCGTCATACATGATTTCTATGTAACTTTAACCATTAAGGCTGCACACACGACGGAAGCTTAAAAAAATGGAGTAACTTCTCCCGTTTTCCCAACATTTCCCTTTACTACTCTGCTCCTATTGATTGTAGCGTGATGAAAAGTATACTATAACCTGCCCAGGAGTATGAAGAATAATTGTACCAAGTTTCGTTAAAATCCGTCGAGTAGTTTTTGTTTCTATAAGGAACATATAGACAGACAGACAGACAAAAATTTTACTGATTGCATTTTTGGCATCAGTATCGATCACTAATCACCCCCTGATACCTATTTTGAAAATATATTTCATGTACAGAATTGACATCTCCACAGATTTATTATAAGTATAGATAAATGGTTAACGTTAGCAGATCTCTCGTTTTTAGGTTTGCTGTTCAAACGAGAGAAACAATTTTCGTGAGTATGTCCTAGTTTCTTACAGAACGTGCAAGATTTTGCTGTAGACTTTAGTCCATTGGATGTTGAGGGAACTTCTTTCGGAACATCGGGAGAGATCTTTAAATCACAATCTCTCTGCAAATGATCCGTCTTATGACAATTGTGACAACGCTTCTGCCTACTAGTATCGAAAGAATTTGGTTTTGATAGTTTAAACGGCAAATTGTGATCAGCATCTTTACTAGGCCTCTTTCGTTTATAGGAGTTAAGACTTTGGATTAACTGTGGCAAGTTTTTAGGTGTGAGTCGTAACAAGTCAGAACGCATACGGAAATCAGACATACCAAAAATTACTGATTCAACCAGTCGCTGCTCAGTCATCTCCACGCCAATCGCCCTTCTCGCCAACTCCCATTTGCGCGTCGCATATTCAGCCAAGTTGCTAGCCTGCTCGCTTGTGTATTCCATGAAGAGTAGCAGATCGTCGTATTACCGTGCTTCGTCTGCAAAAGTTTCAATAAGCCTATCCTTAAGTTCGGTCCAGGTAATCAGGTCCGTGTAATTACGACGTGCCCACTCGGCGGCTCGTCCACGCAAGTTTTTTCTGGATAAATTTAGAGTTTCTCTATCAGTAAGTTCATATTCTGTTTTGATATTTTCAATATTACAGCACCACACTTTAGATAGTATCGCTTCGATCATAAGGGTCGAATGCGGGGACATAAATATGATCAAGATTTCGCATGCGAGGAACTGGCCTCGTATTAGGCGTGCTGATGGAATTTGCTGTAGTTTGTATCAGTTTTGTCATCATTTCTTGCACCATTTTTTGCATAAAATCTAGAGGAACGAAACCTGTCCTTGGGTTAGGATCCCAGTTAGTCGAATCACCGGAAACCGCCCCAGCGCCGCCCGCTGTGAAACCATTGAGAGGCCGCGATGACCTTCGCTCGATGATTGGTGACGTACACGCAGCATTAATATCTGGCGCTGCTTTACCCAGTAGGCGCTTATCTTCAGGCTGGACATGATCCACCTTTTGATAGTCCTGCAATCATAAATTCGTAGGCGTAGTTTGGGTTTACATAATCCCACTTCTGATGTGGGAGATTATTTAATGAAAAGACGATATAATAATAATATTAACAATTTTTATTATAACATGGACCAGTTCATACATAAGTAGTGATTATGAATTGTACCAATTTTACCATTAACAAATTAATAAGTAGCACATAAGAGTAATTTCACTTATACGTAATTTGTAGAACATAAAATGAACATAGTAACAGCACCTGAGTATTTAAGACAGTTCAGAGCACCGATGTTGTGCCGTGTCCGCAGTAGGACATCGTCTGATCCGTCGACAAGGCCCGAACTACCTTTTATAGCCCGGCATAAACAAGCGGCTGTGTAGGAGTGGGGAAAACAGCTGCACAGTGCACATGCAGCTTGTTTTACAATACTAAGTTTTCGAATTAATTGACCAAGCCGCACGTGCAACACAACATGAAAGAAAATGTGAAATATTAATATTGTAATAATACAAATATAGTAAATTTACCCCATTCTCTCACATGCATACAATAATTAACTGTTCAATCTCTGCACATGATATTTCAATGGTTCGTTCAGTTTAAAGTGCAACTATTATATCTTTACGCTCTTTATATTTTAATTTATTTTTTAACAAGGTAGGTATATTAAATTTATAAAACGTAGACCGTCTTTATGTAGTAAAAGACCTACAACTAAGTTTGTTTTTTTCGCAGTTCGATGGGCGACAGATTATACATCTTATTGAATTAGGAAGCAAGTTCCATGTCGGTAAACAACTCAGTATCTCTACAAATTGCATTAAGTTGCAATGTATGTTGCTGTTTTACAAATTTCATAGCAAAAACAATAATCAGCGTATTGATGATGACTGATGTTATTGATAAAATGCCAAAATCAATATAAAATTAGCTTTTTATACTTGTTAGAGAACATCCAACATTACGTTTATGAATACTGTTTGTTTTAAAACCTAAATGTCAAAGTGACAGTTCGATTTTTGTTTCTTTTTAATTTTAGTTTCTACTCAATTGTAAAGATAGCGTAATTGTCGGTACTTTAATTAAAAAAAAATATGACAACACTGGTTGTCTCTGGTCGTCACTTTTGACAGTTCGTTAGTATAATAACTTGTTACCATTTTTGAATTCATTCTGTTACCGATCGCCGAGGAGTAAAGACATCCGAAGATATCCACATTGGTCTTCACGCCTGCCTTATTATTTGAAGAAATTCCTCGTAATGGACGAGCAATCGAGCTTCGTTAACGCCCCTTCTGATGCCCCGCCGTCAGAAGTGGGATGTAACCGACCATGTGGACGAAGTGACGACATGGAAGAAAGGTGGTGATTGTTGCTAGAGCAACAAAATCAAATTTTTCTCGCCCTCATCCACGCTATGAAAGGACCGTCGCCAAGCCATGTTGTGCACCTGCCGGAATTCGATCCTGACAAAGTGAACATGGACGCGCGTGCTTGGTTATCCACTGCAACTATGTGTATGGCTGATAACCCGCTTAATGGAGCACCGCTGATGATTGCACTGAGTAAGTCTTTAAAGGGCCAGGCTTCGATTTGGCTGTCACATATATCCTATCCTGGCGTGGAATGGAAGGATTTTCAAGAGGCTTTTACTGCACGTTACGACACACCTGAGACTACCGCCGCTATCCTGCTGCACCTGTGGAAAAGTAAACCAAAAGAAAACGAGTGCCTTGCTTCTTATGCCGCTTCCCAGATTAATGTGCTATTGTCGCGCTAGAAGAATATGGATGTTGAGCAAATTGCTGTTTCTAGTGTGGTTGCGCTAGTGCACCTTGCTAAAATATAAGCACGTGCAAACCGCCTTGCTTTTACGACCGAAAGCCACGCGTGCCAAGCTTCAGCAAGAGTTAAAGGCGTTGTCGTACCTCAAGAGGAAAGCAACCCCAGTTATGGATCGTGAGGAATGGACCTTCTGATGCCAAGCCCTGTTTCAACTGTGGGGACAAGGGCCACTACTCCTCAAGATGCCCGTTGCCGAAGAAGATCAACGGTGGCAAGTCAGGTTCCCTGCCTGCTAGCAACGCTGGCGAGCGACGTGTGGGCGTCTGCACTGTTGCAGCTCCTGCTGGTGTTATGCAGCATTATGGTGAGCCCTTTTTATTTTGTTATGACTCTGGAACAGAGTGCTCTCTTGTAAAAGAGTCAATATCGTCAAGAATCCATGGGATAAATAACACTGTTAAAATGACTGGCATTGGTGAGACGATATTGCTCTTGAAATTATTTTTCATGTTCTCCCGGACAAATACCTACGTCACAATATTGTGATTGGTTATGATGTTTTACCTCAAGGTGTTGACATTTTAATCTCTTCCAATAAGCTTCATTTTGCGAAGACGCTAACAGTAAATGCCTGTGCTACTTCTACCCCTGCTGTAGTTGATTTTAACGATGTAGATACTAATGTGCCTCTTGAGTTTAAGCCTAAACTTGTAAACCTGTTAAATGAATTCAAAGATTACTTCGTTTTTGGTATACTTTCAGGTCATGCTAATGTAGATCCGACAGAGATTCGACTGGTAGATACTAATAAGACCGTTTATCGTAGGCCGTATAGGTTGAGTCCACAGGAACGTAAAGTCGTTAGGGAAAAGGTTGATGAGTTGCTTGCAGCTGAAGTCATACGTCCGAGTACATCACCTTTTGCGAGCCCTATTCTTCTCGTGAAGTCTCGTATGTGTGTAGATTTCAGAGACCTCAATGCGAATACGGTGCCGGCGGTCTTTATAGATGAACCATTCTTGAACTTCGTGATTAAACGAAGATAAGGCACCCACAGTTATTTTCGCCATCTTGTATTGCACGCGTTACGAATTTGCTCTCGTCGCCAACTGTTATAGCTGATGTGGGGAGTCGAAGGAAACAACCGGTACATCTAAGCTCGTATATTCGACTGGCGCAGCAGCCGTTCGGAATCCATCATCAACTACCTCCAATATAGGTTAACACAAACATAACAGTTTGTTGAATACAGTTACTTGTATTTTTATTTTATTTTATTTTTTTACTGCACCAAGCTTGAGTAGTCATGCTCACTAAAATGTCGCTGGGGTGGTGGCGCTATGTGGCGGGTCGTTACATTCCCTAAAATATGGTTGAGTGAAGCGATGGCTGACACATACGTCATGCTTGGGAACGGGTGCCACCTTGGGGGACTGGTCTGCTCTGGTTTGGTTAATTTATGCTTAAATTTTGTAATCATCGTTATTTTATATTTTGGTGTCTGACAAGCCGACTTCACGACATGGTTCAAATGCAAATATGATCTATACACCCCTGTAAAATATGTTGTTGAAAAGAGTAACTGACGAGTTTCTTGCCGGTTTCTTCTCGGTAGAAGCAACATTCCGAACCCGTGGAAGATTCATATTATTAATTGATTTTCGTGTTGAATTGACGATTTATAAGTGTTTGTTTCAAACCTATATAAATAAAGAGTATTTTGAATTTGACTTTGACTCTAAAGTGTGACCTTTATACATATTCGCGTTTCCAGTTTCTATAAAAAGTAACAGCTTAGAATATTTAGCGGTTTGGAACTGATCACCCAGTTTTAGAGAATAAAAAATCATTATCTGTGTTTACATATTTATAGTGTGTCTTAAAGAAATTAAGGTATCTATATCTTTTTGAATATCTTTGCTAAATAAAACAGGAGCCCCTCTCCCTCTTTTCCCTCGAATAACAATTCGTTTTAAACTATTTACTAATATTTTTTCCGTTGCTGATAGTACTATATCAAATTCTTCATATTTATTGTTTTCGTTATCTCTTTTGTCATAATTTTCGTAAAAACTCGATTGTAATCTCTGATGTTCTCCGGGACGCCGTCGGTTTAGTAACAAAAGGGGGCAGAACACGGACTCTATTAATTCATTGAATGCATTGCAATTTAATGAATTATTTGATTCCGATAGCTTGACTACTACGTGTGCAGCAGTTTTATTTAGATAGTCTTTTAAACATTTTAAATCACATGCTAATGGGACAATTGTTGTTTTATTATACCGTTTCATATTTAAGTCGTCAGCAGCTTGGCTTGAGACATCAAATTTCCAGTTAGATTGAATTATACTTGTAAGTGTTTTAAGATCTGTTTGAATTTCTGTTCTATTAATACTAGTTTTCGCTTTGTAAGACTCAATTAATGCTATATTGCAACATTGTTTTAGCGATGTTGCAATGTAGGCATAATGGCATAAGTAGGTGAATCGTAACGATCTTAAGAATTATTAACTAGCTGCATTTTTAATAGCCAAAACTAGTGTTCCATAATTTTCCGGCTTCAAGGCATCTAATAAGCTACTAATGTTTGGTTTAATTTTTTTTATTTCTATTAAGAGTTTACCAAGCTCACGCATTTTTCTAGAGGTTACATTTATAAAATGTTGTTCTCTATGTGTCCTAAGATATTGGAATCCAAAAGCACAAATCAAAAAATCTTTTTTCGCAAACATAGATATTTTATCCGGTCTCATACATGGAAAAACATCATTTTTTTATTTTTGATTAACTTTAATGTTACGAAGCAAAAAATTTTGTGCATCAACTTGAACATTTGATGTGAGATTATTACTATCACATAGTTTTTTGTGCTTCCATAGTTGTTTTCGAGAGTAAAATCCTAAGCATTTAGTACAAGGTTTCATTGGCTTAAACGTAGAGTTTTGAGTGTTAGTAATGTAATTTCCTTTGTTACGCAAGAGTGTAAGCATTTGTTTACGAGACTTACTATTTTTTGGCATCGATAACACCTTTTGAACTTCCGGCTCATTAGAATGGTTTCTTATAACGTGTCTAGCGAAATTTAAAATTAAACTTTTACAATAGAAACAAGAATCCCTTTGTCGTATCCTCTTCTTTTCATCCCCTTCCTTTTCTTCGGTAGAAAGACCTTCAGTTTGTTTGTTTTCGGTAGCTTCATCGTAAATTTCAAATGAAACCTAAAAAAAAAATATATTAATCAATGGATAATAGGTATATGGCTTGACTGGCTCGATGGTGCATTTGGTAGTGACCCTGCCCTATGTGCCAAGAGTTGTGGGTTCGATCCCCACCCAGGACAAACATTCGTGTGATGAATACTTGTTTGTTCTGTGTCTGGGTGTTAATATCCAATATTTAAGTATATATTTGTAATACCACTGTTGATTCTGATATCCTTAGCACAAGTGCTTATGCTACTTACCTCGGAGTTAGATCAATGTATGTGATGTAGTTGGCTATACATATATATATATATATATATATTTTTATTCTGCAAACAAATGGCCGTCCCCTTAAGGCCAAAGTGCATTTAAACTGGCGTCCACCTGCTTTTGGCGTCCGCATACCGGACGCCACTTTGGTGGTCGGTGGCACTTAGGTCCTGTTGATCCTAGCTAGCCGTAGTGCAAAAATCGACGGAAGCCAAAAATCGTTTAATGGCTGCAATAATATATTGAAAAGTTCGCGAAAAAACTGCGCTGCTGCAGAGCGTATATCCACACTTGTATATCCAAGGAGATTTTTGACTACGGATTCGCGTATTTGGCGTCCACAATTGCGACGTTGCCAACTCGCTCATGAAATCTATGACACTAGCTCAAATAATATAGATCTACCACAATCAAAACAATATACATCACGGACGCGTTGCGTAATATTCGGCGCTCGATTGAAGTTTTAGACTAACTAACTAAATTTCACCGAATTTAACGGTAATAATTGTTAATAATTTATCAAAATCTTATTATTGAATTTTTATAATCTACTTATAATAAATCTGTAGAGAGGTCAATTCTGTACATGAAATATATTTTCAAAATAACTATCAGGGGGGTGATTAGTGATCGATACTGATGCCAAAAATGCAATCAGTAAAATTTTTGTCTGTCTGTCTGTCTGTTTGTATGTTCCTTATAGAAACAAAAACTACTCGACGGATTTTAACGAAACTTGGTACAATTATTCTTCATACTCCTGGGCAGGTTATAGTATACTTTTCATCACGCTACAATCAATAGGAGCAGAGTAGTGAAGGGAAATGTTGGAAAAACGGGAGAAGTTACTCCATTTTTTAAGCTTCCGTCGCGTGTGCAGCCTTAATGGTTAAAGTTACATAGAAATCATGTATGATGGAAATAGTCTTTATAATATTAACCATAAACGCGGGTGACACCGCTGGCACAGCTAGTGTGTAATAAAATATAAAGCATTTTTGCATCCAGCATTTGTAATTATTCACTTATTGTATTGAAAAATAATAACGGAAACGGAACCTCTTTGTAAGAGTTATTCAATCGATAGACTTAATTATTACAATCGGTAAATTTTTATAGTAATTGTCTAAAATCTTAAAATTTTAATGTATTAATTAGTGAAACTTTCAAATAAACTCAAGTGCTTGAAGATGAATTCCCTCGTACTAATTTTTTTTTTTTAATTACTCGAAAATTAAATTGATGAACCAATTTAGATGAAAATTGGTATGGAGATAATTTGAGAGTCGGGAAGAACAGAATACTTTTGTCCCCAGAACCATCTCCTAAAGTGGTAAAAAGGAGGGTAGAAGTTTGCGTGGGGAATCTATGTCCGCTAAATCGATTTAAATTAAATTTGGTATGAAGAAAGTATGATATAGGATAGTTTTATCCACGAAATCATCCTCCAAGGGGGTAAAAAGGAGTAGAAGATTGTATAACCGCTATACCGATTGCGATGATATATTGCTATCGGTATTGGTATTTGTTTCATTCATCGTTCGTCCCCGAGCCGAGTCGTGCGCGTGCACCTACGCTAACGTTGTTAACGTGTGCAAGTAAGACATAATTATTGTGAATTCGTTCGCGAGGAGTGCCTGTTCGGCTGTGCACAGAGTAATCAAGATACAGAGACTTTCCTCATTATGAGCAATTTGGATCGTACATTCATTAATCAATCTGAAAATCAAACTGCAAGAGGTGACATGAGTGTTGACGATTCGATAGTGGAAATGGAGTCCCCGCTCTCTTTTTTTACTCAACGAAAAGCCGCAGCTCACGAAAAAGACTACGATCTGAGAAAGGAATTTAAAATGTTTCAAAAAAAAATATTTGATATGTGCGAGATCTGGTTCTCAAAGCAAAATGAAAATATGAACAAGTTACTGGACGAGTTCAAGGAAGTAAAGCTAAGTATGCAATATATGAGCGATAAATACGATGAACTAGATAAAAAAAATCAAATCATCTGCGGTCGTGTCACTCAGCTTGAGCAACAAATAAAGTCAAAGGATGGCTGTGAGCAGATTGCTGAATTGCAAGAAAAAATTAATGACTTTGAGCAAAGATCACGGAACTGGAACTTGGAAATCAGTAATTTGCCTGAAAAGCGGGGTGAAAATCTTATCACTCTGATGACTGAAATTGGCAGTGCTATAAAATATCCCATAACTAGTGAAGACATCGTAGCTATTCATCGAGTTCCTCAGATGGACCCGAAAAATACAAAACCTAGAAATATCGTAGTGAAGTTTAGCAGTCAAATCAAACGAGACAATGTTATTTCTAGTGTGCGGTTAACAAAAGGCATTACAACTGATAAACTGAAAATTTCGGGTCCTATTCGCAACGTGTATGTTAATGAGCACCTGACGATTCAAAACAAAAAAATATTTCGTCGAGCTCGGGATGCCGCCCGTGAAAAGGGCTATAGATACGTTTGGATCAAGCATGGCGTCATACTCATCCGGGCAAAAGATACATCACCTGCGTTTGCTATTCGCTCCGAAAAAGATTTACCAAGAATCAAGACACTTGCTTAGTTTTGCTAATACATATATTTATATAGTGTTTATTTATTTAATGCTCAAATTATTATATAAGTCAACTTTCACCACGATACTTATAAATCGTAATTTTTTTGTTAATCTGAGCTGCGTAAAATGTAAGCTCTGTTCCGTGCATTACACTGTGTGTTTGCAGCGAGTTAAGTATTATCCTACTACCTACCTTATAAAATTGTTCCTATTCATTTCGATATTATGGTTAAAATGTCTTGAATACTATGATTTATCCGTAAAATGTTGTAAAACTATAAAAGTGTGTGTTTTTTGGGACAATTATTATTTGAATATTAGGACAGACTCTTTTGTAAAAGACGTAAATATGTATTTAAAATCTGTGAATGTGGGGTGCAATCAAGATGTTTATTTTAAATTATTACTATTACTTAAACTATCAAAAATTCGTTTTGTTACGGTTAAATCATCCCATTTATATTTATTTTTAAACCAAGATGTCTTGTAAATTAAATATATATTACCAGAACTGCAGAGGCTTACGTACCAAATTAAATACCTTGTTTCCTAACATATTATCAGAGTGTTATGATGTAATAATTCTATCTGAAACTTGGTTGACATCAAATATTTTCGATAATGAGCTTATGGATTCCCGTTATTCAGTGCATCGTTGCGATAGAAATCGAGATTCCTGTGGTAAATCTGACGGTGGAGGTGTTTTGGTGGCAGTACGCCGCGAGCTGTGTGTCGTACGATGCGTTTTGAACCCTAGCAATAACTTTAATTATTCAGGTAATTTACCGGTGTGTGTTGATTACGTTTTGTTAAAGCTTTACAACAGTGTTATAAATGAATACAGTTTATTGTGTGGATTATATGTGCCTCCTAACCAATCCTCTGAAGTGTACCGCTTATTTTTAAGTGCTCTGCAAAACGAAATACTGCTGCCCCCTGTGAGTAACGTATATATATTTGGTGATTTTAATTTGCCATATATTGAATGGCGCAAAGTTAGTGATGTTGCTGATTCCGTACTCTTGCCAGATATTCATACAATTTTAAACCTTACAAATACAATATTCTTAAATTTTTTATCTATTGTAAATTGTAAACAATATAATTCCATACATAATTGCTTGGGTCGAATACTGGATCTTTTTTTATCAAATGATACCACGTCAATTTGTGAGCCGTCTGCCAATCCGTTAGTGCCTGTTGACCCTCTTCACCCTCCTCTTAGTGCTGTAGTATCGTTAAAAGTACAACTAAAAACACTAACGCGATCTTTGGAACCAAGATATTGTTATTTTAAAGGAAATTATATTGAAATAAACAAGGCTATTTGTAATATCAACTGGAAGGAAATTTTTGAAGGCCGCAGCCTAGAATCAGCTTCAAATGTTTTTTATGAAAAAATCTATGATATTATCAAAAAGCACATTCCATTGCGTCCTAATAAATCAAATAAGTTTCCTGTGTGGTTCTCTCGCCCTCTAATACATGTCTTTAAAAATAAGCAGCGTGCTTGGATTAAATGGAAAAAATACAAGAATGTATCTAATTACGAAGAGTTTTCCTTATACAGAAAAAGATTTAAACTTCTTGCCTCTGATTGTTATAAATCGTATATGAGATTAATTGAAACGGGTTTACAAAAAGATGTCAAACTTTTTTGGTCATATGTAAATAGAAATAAAAACAATTCGGGCCTTCCTGATGTAATGTCTTATAATGGCGAAGAGGTTTCAGATCCCCATAAGATATGTGATGTATTTTCTAAATATTTCTGCTCTGTTTATGAAGAGAGTGACTCAAATAATATACATTTTCCTTCCACAGCAATGTCACAGGTTAATGGCTACCCATCTATCGCTAATCTGGAATTTACTAAGAAATCTATTATTTCTGCACTCAAAGCCTTAGATGTCACTAAAGGACCAGGATCTGATAATTTTCCCCCTCTCTTCCTTAAGCACACTGCTGAAACAATATGTGTTCCTCTGTTTTATTTGTTCAATAGTAGTCTCCGTGAGGGTGTCCTTCCATGTGTATGGAAAACTGCAAATGTCATACCTGTGTATAAAAGTGGTTCAAAAAACATAGTGACCAACTATCGGCCTATATCTCTTCTCTCTAGTATACCTAAAGTTTTAGAAAGATTAGTTCACAATGCAATATATCCCAGTCTTCATAGTGTTATAATCTCTGAGCAACATGGTTTTGTGAAATACCGCTCAACTATTAGTAATTTAGTAATTTATTCTTCCTTCCTATTTGAAAATATGGACCAACGACAACAGACGGACGCAGTATATACTGACTTTTGTAAAGCTTTTGATAAGGTAGATCATGCTATACTTCTCAATAAACTTGCGTTCAATGGTATACATGGCAATTTGTGGCGCTGGTTTTCCTCTTACGTTATAAATAGAACACAAAAAGTAGTAATAAACGGATTTTCATCAAACTAATGATATATTTGTCTCATCTGGAGTAGCTCAAGGTTCCATATTGGGACCATTGCTTTTTATACTTTTTATAAACGATATTGACAATTGTTTTAAGAACACAAATTACCTCTTGTACGCAGACGACCTCAAAATATATCGTAACATAAAAAATATCAATGACTGTTTACTTCTACAAGAAGATCTAGATCGCCTTTCAGAGTATTGTGTCAAAAAAAAATTACGACTAAGCATCGCGAAATGTAAGAGTATAACATTTTCAAAAAAGACACGTAATGTTTCCTTTCAATACTCACTCTGCAATACGCCACTTGAAAAGGTATCAATGATTAAAGACCTAGGTGTCCTCTATGATAACAAATTACACTTTGATGTACATATAGACAAAATTGTTAATAAGGCTTACCAATTATATGGCTTCGTCATGCGCACTTGTAATGATTTTAAGCAATCTGCCACGTACCTTGCCTTGTATAAATCACTTGTTCGAAGTCAGTTAGAATACGCTACAGTAGTGTGGAATCCCCTTTATCTTAAATATAACGACCAACTTGAAAGAGTTCAAAAGAAATTTTTACGCTCTGTAAATTACAAATGTTTTCATGCTAAGTCCTCTCATGTTGAACTTCTCAAGAAATTTTCTTTAATAAATTTAAAATCAAGACGAATTTTTCTAGACCAAACGTTTTTGTATAAAATAATCAATGGTGATTTTGATTGCACCCAACTTATTAGTAACATATTTCTACGTGTACCTAGTCAATCACAGCGTATTCGTAATAGTCGAGTACATAGGCTATTTGCACTGAAACAGAGTAGAACTAACGCTGGTGAGCGTGCGCCCATGCACAGGATAATGCAGTCTTATAACATTTATTTTGCAGAAGTAGACCTGTTTATGCTTTCCCTTGCGCAGTTCAGAATGGAAATACAATCATATTTAAAAACATTATAATATAAAATTATTATTAATATTAAATTAATAAGTAATTTAGATACACTTAACGAAAGCAGTAACTACAGTTATTGTCTCTTTTATGTCATTATATTTTACAAATTATTTTAAAATATTCTGATAAATCAGTTAGTCTCAATCTCTGTCTGATCGAAGAAAAGTCAAATACATATTTAATTATTTTTTTACTCATAATATAATATTACTTTGTGAATAACACCGTTGGTTACAAAATTAGTAAGGATTGTATTAATGTCTTTTAAGCCTATCATATTTTGTAATTGTTTGTTGTTCTCAATAAAATAAAATAAAATAAAAGTTATTTGGTCTCAACAAACCGACGTAAAGCTTTGTACTTTGTACGGACGCCCAATAGCTGTATACGGACGCCCAATAGCCATATACGGACGCCCAACAGCTGTATACGGACGTTAAATAGCCTGGCGATCTTGATTGTAGGAATATTACTATTTGAGGAAGATAAGAGCACTGGTCCCAGTCAATTTTTCATTTATTATCTATACTTATAATAAATCTGTAGAGAGGTCAATTCTGTACATGAAATATATTTTCAAAATAACTATCAGGGGGTGATTAGTGATCGATACTGTTGCCAAAAATGCAATCAGTAAAATTTTTGTCTGTCTGTCTGTCTGTCTGTCTGTCTGTCTGTCTGTCTGTCTGTCTGTATGCTCCTTACAGAAACCAAAACTACTCGACGGATTTTAACGAAACTTAGCACAATTACTCTTCATATTTCTGAGCAGGTTATAGTATACTTTTCATCACGCTACAATCAATAGGAGCAGAGTAGTGAAGGGAAATGTTGGGAAAACGGGAGAAGTTACTCCATTTTTTAAGCTTCCGTCGCGTGTGCAGCCTTAATGGTTAAAGTTACATAGAAATCATGTATGATGGAAATAGTCTTTATAATATTAACCATAAACGCGGGTGACACCGCTCTGGCACTGTCTGGGGACGTGGTTGATGTTTTAAACAGCTTGCTTAAGAGCATCCTACGCATGCTCTATTGGGTTTAAATCAGGCGAGCCGGCAGGCCAGTCTAACCTTGTGATGTAGTATTCTCGGAAAGCAGCATTTACTTGTTGAGCTCGATGTGCGGGCGCATTATCATCGACCTGTACAAAGTGCCCGTGGTTTACTCGGAATGGTCTGACAATTCCATTATTAGCAACTGCTTTGTACATGTCTGCTGTCATGAAGCCTCGATACGGGGTCGAAGGCGTTCTAGCTTCAATCAATACCATCCCAAAAGGACACCGATTTCCCGTCTTGCTGAACTGTTGCAGTGGCAGTACTTTTCCTTTCACGGTCTTTTGGTCTTCTCCAGACACGGACACGTCAGCTATCTGGATGAACACTGATTCGCGATTCGTCAACGAAGAGACAGTTTTGCCAAATGTTTTCTTCTTCATCTTTTGCCATTTTGCCGAAGCCTAGCCCACTGCAATCTCCGTCGTTGACATTGCTGGGAATTCAGAGACGCTCGTCAACACCTCCGTGCTCGTAATCCAGCCTGGTGCATGCAATTCCGAATGGTCTGAGTGCTAACTTCAAGCCCAGAGGCGACCCGAACTTCTGCTGTTATTAACCGACTACAAAAAAGGAGGAGGTTCTCAATTCGTCTGTATGTATAATATATATATTTTTTTATGATGTTAATCGATAGTTCCGTCAATTATAGACGGATTTCAAAAGTTTTTTTTTGTTGGATAGAGTTTACTTCTGAAGTGGTCCCATGATAAGGAAGCCAGGATCTGATGATGGCATCCTTGAGAAATTGATGGGAATCTTCGAAAATCGTAGGGGCGACTAGTGCGTTTGTAATTTTTTCATTAAGTATTTTAAAGTACTACAATTCAATGAAGGTCTAGAGTCGATCTGATGATGGAGCCAAAAGACAATCGAGGGAACTCCTCAACAATTTACAGCAGTTACCTTGTGTTTGGGTTTGATTAATTTGTATTGATGAGGACTTTACACCTAGATGGCGTACGACTATCATTAGTGGTCTGATAATGAAACGAAGAACAGTTAAGGGAACTCCTTAACGGTTTACAGTAGCTACTTAGTGTATAGACTTAATTCATTTATATTGATGAGAACTTTGCACCTGTATAGGTCATAAGTGCCATTACAAGTCTAATGATGTTGACCATAGACAGTTGAGGGAATTCCTCATAGATTTACAGCAGTCCCTTTTTGTTGGGCTTAGGTACATCATGCGGTTCAATATGTAAAAATTTTCAATTCGTACAGGTTAGGTCTACCCATCACTTAAAATCGTAAAATAAAATAATTTTTAACAAAAAAAAAAACCGACTTCAAAAACTAACCTAATTTACTTAGGCCAAAGTAATACATATTTTAATACTTATAATTTTGAAGTCGGTGCCAAGCTAAACAATGACTTGGTGCAATTGAAACTAATATTATTAGGTAATTATCACCGAAAATGTGTCTATTGAGTGATATTTGTACCTATACCAATTTAAGCAATTGGTTGGCACCGACCTTAAATTTATAAGTATTAAAATACGTATTACTTTGGCCTAAGTAAATTTATTTTTAAATTTTATTAGGTTCGTTTTTGAAGTCGGTTTTTTTGTAAATGTTAGTAGCGTTGATTGTTGAATCACGGGCTGCCAACAATCTAATATAGCGTTTTTGGGCAACAGTCATAGTTGGGCGACAGTCAGCTAAATTACCCATCCCGTGGTAACAACTTTTTTTGATGTGTGTATGAGGCATCCGTATATGTATATACGGATGCCATACGTATAGACCTTACGAGTTACGAATATTGGAACAAATTAAATGTTGAAACTGTTGACTACAGACAAGCGATAGATACTAAACGCAAAGCTGGCAACGTCGCACTCCCAAATACCTAATAATAATAATAAGGACGTTAAATAATCGATGCCATGGTTAAATCACGATCAATATATCTAGGATGCATATAATGTATCACCATGGTTCGGAGTTCAGATATGTTGGTGCATGACTACATGACGAATATCGCGAAAAATAAAATTATCGGAAAATAACGTATCCCACGGGGCTGGAAACCAATAAACTAAGCAATATTCATCAAGACATGTTAAAAAAAGTAAGAGGAACTGGGGGACGTCGTAATGATGCACCACGTGCATGACGCCAAAATGGTTCTATGATGTAAATAAATATACATATACAACGTGTAATGTTAAATGCGCAAAACCTCAGACACCCCAAATGATTTTTAATTCAATTGACCTAATTATAAGAGATTTTTATTAAAAAAAAAATGTTTAAAGATTTTATGTGATGTTTTAGTTTTACTGGCAATTCTGATCATTTATTGTGTCTGTGGACGACGCTCTGACGAAAGCGAAGTCGGTAGTTATATCGCCGGGCCGCTGCGCCGCGCTGACATTATTATTATTACTATCTACGCTCATAAAGAAATAAGTTTATCCTTGGACAGTGATTTAAATGTTTCCATCACAATTTTCCAGGCTTTGAACTGGCAACATAGGTAACCTACATTTTCAGACTTTACCTACAGTAAGATCTTATTATTAGGAAGGTACTACGTAACGCAAGTACGTGATGTTGGCGTGTTTAAAAGGTTTAAATCACTGTATTTACAAATAATTGGCACATAATCAACTTATTTACAATTAATTAAGTAGATAATTTGGTATCTCCACTTACTGGTCCTGTTGTTGCGGTAGAAAAGATTCAAAATGTCTACCACTTTGTGAATACACAACACAGCCCGCTTTCTTGAGTTATTTTTCAGCGAATCGAGCACTTGACTGTCACTTTTCACTTGTTGAAACGCGCGGACCCCCTCTGTCCATTGACCGAGGCGTAAATCTACCATAATCACGAAGCCTCTGTGTAGCTGCAAGCATTGTCCGATTGGATACAGATACTCCTATCTCTTCTTAAAACCGTCGCACTGCCAAGTTAACGTTGTCATTACAACGCGCTAACATTCTCAATATTTCACAATACTGAATGTTTGTATATAAAAACGCCATAGTCGCGATTTTTTAAGCACACGCGCCGCCGGGGTATCGAGATAATAAAAAAAAATGCACCTGTGACGCATGTGCCGGCGCCGCTGAGACTAGTGTAAACAGGTCGGGGCCATTGTCACGAATTTCGCACGCCCTACCCCCATTTCTTTTTCTTATTAGTTACGTTTAAGTTAAATAAGGATAGATAACATTGATTTGTTTACTTCAAATTGTCTTGTTCATTCCTATTTGCATTGAAATAAGAACTATTATCCCGCGTATGAGAAAATTTAAATTGGACGACAGACATAGTTTGTTTACGTATTTTGGCGCGTTTGTGCGCGTGATGGCTTGCCTTATTAGTAAACAGACAGGACAACATTTTTAATAAAGATTTTTTGAAAAATGTGACCTATATTAGAAAGTGGTTTAATTGATTCAGCTCGTTATTCGGATCATACTGTTTTCAGGTTTTGCGCATTTAACATTACACGTTGTATATATCCTAACCGTTTTGGCGTCCAATATGGATAACTCCATAATGCATTTAAAATGGCGTCCATCTGCTTTTGGTGTCCCATATACGGACGTCATTTTGATTAACATTGCCAAACCACGCGTCTTGGTCTAAAGTACTATGTGAACTTTGTAATAAAAAAAAAATTGGACCTCACTTTACAGCCACAGTATATGAAATTGTATTTCGATTAGTTCTTGGCGATTTCGTTTGAAACTAGTAGCGCTGTTGCAACAGTAAAATATACTACTCAGTTTATAGCTTCGCCTTCGACTATCGTACTGAGCAGACGTGCTACTGTTGTGTTATTTAATTCAATAAATTTAATATTGTGTTTCTGGTGCTTCGCCCTCGTTGACCGGCGTTGTTTTTGGAACCTCCAGTGCTACGCGCCCCGAGTCTTTGAAGCCCCGTCACTTCGCGCAGGGACCGTGAGTGAAAACAGTTTGCAATACCTGCCCGGATTTGAACCAGGGGTAACTTGAGCTGTTACTCGGTGCACGCACCATTGTTCCAAGAGGTTGGTGTGCAGGTGCGACAAAACTACGGTTATCTATCTCCTACGTTAGCTATGCTACGACCCGCACTGCCCGTCTTGCTACGGGACCTCGGCGTTGCTACGGACGCCCCGCCTACTCGGCGTGCGCTACTACAGCTCGCTTCACGCGGTTACGACGGACAGCGTGTTAACTGTGCTACATATCAGTTCATATAAACTACGACTTTATTACAACATGCCTAAGATCCAACGTACTCTACCGGTGTCCCCGCCTAAACTGGATGTCCACTCACAATCGTCGAACTCGTCGATTGCTAACCCGGACGATACTACATTACTACACGCTCCAAATATCTCTACAAGTGACACCACACCTTTGCGCAATGTAGCAATGAATAGAGGAAGCAAAAGACAGGCGATTAGTTCTCCTTCGCCTTCACCACCGACTTGCAGTACAAAAGATATAAAAATATCTATACAGGAAATTGTAAAGGCCGAATTCAATAGTTTACTTAAGCAATTTAATGAGAGCCTGTGTTCTGCAATAAGCAAGGAACTGAGCCCAATTAAAAATGAACTGAAAGAATTAAATGAATCTATGTCATTCATGAACTATAAATTTGAAGAGATACAAAAGGAACATGTAGCCACCAATAAAGAACTAAAGGATTTGCGACTGGAAAATAAAACCCTAAAGGAAGCAGTTGGTGATCTCAACTCACGATTAAACTATTTGGAGCAGCAATCTTGATCTAGCAACTTAGAATTACAATGTGTCCCTGAAAATAAGCATGAAGAATTATATAGTATGGTTATGCAACTTGGTACAACAGTTAACAGTGTGTTAAAAAACACTGACATTGTCCACTGTACCCGCGTTTCCAAGAACAATCAAGCGAGTAAACGTCCACGCTCCATTATACTACAGCTGGCATCTCCCATGATTCGCGACCAGCTACTCGCATCCGTCATCAAGTTCAACAAGGACCATCCAAAGGACAGACTCCAAAGCAATCACCTAGGAATCTCAGGCCCAATTCATCCAGTGTATGTAGTGGAACATCTGTCGCCAGCGAATAAGACCCTTCATGCTGCCACTAGACTCAGACTTTTTTTTTTTTTTAGTTGGGGAAACTCCCACGAGCCGTCACCCTCCGGACGGGGATCCAGAGGGCGGTGTGTCGGACTCGAACCGACTAAACCCCAAGGTGGCCTCCATCAGGGCAGTTCCGGAGGAGCCGGTATCCCCACTGTCGGGACTATACAACAGCTTCTCCGGTAGTGCGCGTGCCGCGCTGCGCGGCTCACCTCGCGCGGCGGTCGTCGATGCTGTGCAGCCCACGCCATCAGTCGTCGGATGCACAGCACCGAGCACGCGCGCGCGTCGAGACATGCCAGGCCACCCAGCATGTCTCAACTACTCCGCCCAGGATTCAGACGCCGATCGTCCCCGAGACCGGCGTCGTGGGCCCACTCTCGCGCTGTGCCCTCTGCTAAGCCAGAGGGCACGCGGAGAGCGTCTCGCCAGAGGGGGCCGCCTTCCACCCGGCGACCCAAATTGAGGGCAGAGCCCTGTCGTCGCGGAGGGAGAGCATCGAGACGCTCAATCCCTCCGCGACCCACCACGACGCGACCCAGCGCGCCCCTGTCGGGTTGCCGAGGATAGGGAGGCGAGCAACGAAAACACTCCGCTCCTCCTCTTCCTCGGCAACCCTGGTCCGGCCGCAATGGGTCTGGCCGTACGGCCATACGGCCGGACCGCCGCAACTGCCCGGATTGCCAGTCGTGCAGTCGCGGCTCACCTCGGGGTCCCTCTTCGCTTCAGCCCTGCCATGGCAGGGCCTACTAAGCCCCCCCGGTACGACAAACCAAGGACCCCGGCGGGGGGGAACGTGTGTAAGCTCAATCAACTAAATCATGTAAGAAACAGCTCCAATAGAATACTCGACTTAGTGCTATCTTCTTTCTCGTCATGTAACATAAGTGCATCTGCTAATGCCCTGATAAATATTGACAGACTCCACCCTCCCTTAGATATTGAATTGAGACTACTAGCACAGTCAAGGTTACCGTATGCTACTAATAGTTGTAGGCCAAATTTCTTTAGAGCAGATTATAGTAAAATACAAGAATTTCTCGGATCTCAGGATTGGGATTTACTCATTGGAAATATGTCGGATGTCAATGAAATGGTCGAGTTGTTTTGCGCAACCCTACAAATTGCTATTCAAAACCATGTACCAAATTGTGCACTGAGTTCTGATCATGGTTACAAATTCAAAGTTGTTTGCATTTGTAGGTTTCATCACGATGTTTTCCCTCACCGTCGAGCTAGTGGTATATATGTACATAGATTTTTTAAAATCTAGAGGTACATGCCGGGGTTTGAACCCGCACTCCTCGGTTAAGAGGCGCGTGTCCTTACCATTGAGCTACCACCGCTCCAAAAAAATAGAATTTTTTTTATAATTACTAAAGAACTATTAATTGTTTCCAATGAACACTACTTAGTTATTATGTTATCCATTTGATTGACTTCATAAATCGCTATCGAAAAATCCATTGCTCATTTTTTTTCAATTCTTTGAAGCCGCGTAAATCTGTAACTAAGAAAAAAAAAGTAACTATGTGGTTTTATTAGGTCATATACAAGACCAATTAACCCAATTATGAACAAAATGTAATTGTAATTTTTTTCGCTGCCCGTTTCACGTGAAATGCCATGTCAACTGTAATATGATGTCTCTTGGCTCGTGTCAATGGTGATGTGATGTACATTTAAAATTTTTCTCTTCAATATATCTCATGTAATCTCTGCCAATCGTTACAATTCCGCCAATTATTTCCAACATGGTAGCAGAGCGTGGAGCGTGGTAGGAAAACACGCATATTTCGCAGAGATTACACGTATTTTTCTCATCTCGTGAATAATACAGCGGCCGGCGATCTGGCGTTCAACATGGCTTCAACACTTGCACAAAGTGTGGAAAAGCTGAAAGGGGCAGAAAACTACTCCACGTGGAAGTTTTCCATTCGCATGCTGCTGGTTGACGAAGAAATATGGAATTTCGTTGAAACCGACAACGAAAGCGTCAAAAAAAAAGGTGAGAAGGCATTGGCCCGGATTGCGCTGTCTGTAACACCGGCTGTAATTCCGTACATACGCTCTGCCAAGAGCGCGTACGAGGCGTGGAACATACTGAAGATAGCCTACGAAGGGCGAGGCCTGAACAGAAGATTGGGTCTGCTGCGGAATCTCTTCAGTACAAAGTTAAGTGAAAATCTCTCGATGGAGTCATACCTACACAAAATTAAGGAGATTTCCCACCAACTAGAAGAAATAGGAAAATAAGTGATACTTATTATGTACCCAACTTGAGCACCAATTTGTAATCGGTCAGTGCTATGACCAAAAAGGGATATATTGTTACTTTAGTCTATGATAATGACGAGGTTTTAGCTACTGGCACACAGGTCAACGGTGCTTATCAGCTAGACACTATGTCAGACAGCATCTGTACTACCGAGGGACTGGAGTGCAGTATGATGGCGTCGACGGTGGCAGACTCGAAATCCCAGGAGGTGTGGCACAAGCGGCTCGGCCATCTAAATTTGAGGTTTATGCAATTTCTGCAAAAAGGTATAGTAAATGGCGGTTATTTCACTACCTCTGATTTTCAGCAATGTGTGTCTTGTGTTGAAGGAAAACAAAGTAGACTTACGTTTCCTAAGAACTCAAGTAGGAGAGCGAAAGAAGTGTTGGGTCTGGTTCACACAGACTTGTGTGGTCCCATGCAGGTCCCCTCTATAAGTGGTGTTAGATACATGCTTAATTTCATTGACGACTACACAAGAAAACAAATTGGTTAATTTTTTGAAATCAAAACATGAAACTTTTGCTCATTTCAAAGAATTTAAAGCTCTTGTGGAAAATAAAACAGGGAACAAGTTGAAGGTACTTAGAAGTATATGAGTAGTAAGTTTCAGGAATACATCAAGACCCGTGGGATCAAACACCAGAAGACCATACCCGAATGTCCTTAGCAGAATGGCGTGGCAGAACGACCCAATAGGACGGTGATGGAGAAAGTGAGGTGCTTGCTGCGGGACGCTGGACTCCAGATGAAGTTCTAGGCCGAGGCGGCAAACACAGCAGTGTACTTGAAAAACCGCAGTCCTACTAAGGCCGTTTCTGGAGTGACCCACCCCCGAGGAGAAGTGGACAAATAAAGAGGTAAAATTTTACCATTTAAGAATCTTTGATTGTGTTGCCTATTCCATGGTGAAGAATAGAGGAAACTTGATCCCAAGAGTAAACCGTAAATTTTTGTGAAGTACAATGAAGAGGCAAAAGGCTATCGACTCATAGAAGCCGATAACCACAGAAACTGTGTAAATTCTCGCAATGTTGCGTTCTTAGAAAATCTATTTTGGGGCAAAGACATTACACATGATAATAATTCTGAGCAACTTCTAATTGTTGAAAGCAACAGGCTGGTTCTTAATAAAATTCAGCAATCAGAATCATCCGATGTTAGTTCTGATAAATCTGATGACATGGAATTATCACAGATTGGGGAACAAAGGATTAGCACGATGGCACTGGATGATTCTGAGAGCGATAACACAGGTTCTGGGACAGAAAACTCTTGGATGATAATTACGTTCCAGGAGATGACTCGCTGGTAGAAGCGGAGCAGACAGAGACCTTTTACGAAGAAGCTGATGAGTCCATTCTGATGGCCAATTTAGTAGAAATGGCTAATGGTTATTACCCTTTTTTTTTTTTTTTTTTTAGTTGGGGAAACTCCCACGAGCCGTCACCCTCTACTCGGGGAAGCAGAGGGCGGTGTGTCGGACTCGAACCGACTAAAACCCCAACGTGGCCTCCAGCGGCGCAGTCCCGGAGGAGCCTGTATCCCCACTGTCGGGACTATACGACAGCTCCTCCGGTGATGCGCGTGCCGCGCTACGCGGCCCACCTCGCGCGGCGGTGGTCGATGCTGTGCAGCCCACGACAACAGTCGTCGGATGCACAGCACGGAGCACGCGCGCGCGTCGAGACATGCCAGGCCACCCAGCATGTCTCAACCACTCCGCCCAGGATTCAGACGCCGATCATCCCCGTGACCGGCGTCGTGGGCCCACTCTCGCGCTGTGTCCTCTGCTAAGTCAGAGGGGCACGCGGAGAGCGCCTCGTCGAAGGGGCCGCCTTCCGCCCGGCGACCCAGATTGAGGGTCTAGCCCTGTCGTCGCAGAGGGAGAGCATCGAGACGCTCAATCCCTCTGCGACCCACCACGACGCGACCCAGCGCGCCCCTGTCGGGTTGCCGAGGATAGGGAGGCGAGCAACGACAACACTCAGCTCCTCCTCTTCCTCGGCAACCCTGGTCCGGCCGCAGTGGGTCTACAGCCGGACCGCCGCAACTGCCCGGTAGCAAGTCGTGCAGTTGCGGCTCACCTCGGGGTCCTTCTTCGCTTCAGCCCTGCCATGTCAGGGCCTACTAAGCCCCCCCGGTACGACAAACCGAGGACCCCGGTGGGGGGGTAATGGTTATTACCCTGATGATCCGCAGACGGCAACCGAGGCGCTGAATTAACTCGATTCAGACAGTTGGCGGAGGGCAATGACCGATGAGTATAATTCATTTATTAAAATCAAATGTTGGACTTTGAAAAAACGTGAACCTGGCCATAAGCCTGTTCAATGTAAATGGATCTTTAATAGAAAGTATGGTGCTTATGATGAGCTTAAAAAATTCAAAGCTCGATTGGTTGCCAAAGGCTATACCCAAAAGTTCGGTATAGATTTTCGGGATAATTTTTCACCTGTAGTCAGATACTCCCCAATAAGAATGCTGCTTGCTCTAGCAGCAGAATATAACTTGAATTTGCAACATCTTGATGTAAAAACTGTATTTCTCAACGGAAATCTTGAGGAAATAGTTTATATGGAGCAACCGGAGTGTTTCAAAGTCAAAGAGAGTAAGATAGATTTGGTATACAGGCTCAACAAGGCTGTGTACGGCCTTACACAAGCTTCCAAATGTTGGTATGATAAAATCACTAAGATACTCTGTGACAAGTTGGAGTTCCGTCGCTTGGTCTCCGAGCCATGCGTTTTCTTCAAGTGTGAAAATGAATCAATAATGATCATAGCATTGTATGTAGATGACATGATTGTGTTTTAATCACCAGATTTTCAAAGAAAGGATAAGATTAAGAAGGATCTTCAGAAGGAATTTGAGATCACTGATTTAGGGCCAGCTCAGTATGTACTTTGTATGAAGCTGATGAGGGAAGGTGATAAGATTTACCTAAATCAGACTAACTACATCCAAAAAATACTAAAGAAGTTTTGCATGGAGGATTGCCCATATTGCTGGCACCTTGTAAATTGAGGAATTTCTTTCGTCTTTCGCGGATCTTCTATCTTGACCCTCGTATGGTAGATATATGCTATGCGTTTTGCTTTGAGGTTATTTGGTCCAGGTTCTATGTTCACGAAGAACATATGGAGTGGCTTTTTATTTCTTCTAGAGAGAGCGCATATAACTTCATCTCTGACTGTATTTCCAGTTTTTTCAATTTCTTCTACGATGGCAGTCTTCGGAATTGTATGGTGTAGGTTTTTAATCACTAATCTGCAGCACCTTTTATCTTTTTGTGTAAATGTGTGGCCGATAAGTCCGTTCTTGCGAATGAGGTCGATCAATTCCTTATATGCTTCAGTTGTCTGGGTCATCATTCTTAGCTGATCTCTGTTTATTATTTTATAAGAATAGCTTTCCATTGGTAAAGACTTATTAAGGAGTTCTGTAAGTTTCGACAAGTCTTCTATGCCATATAGGATTATTAGCGGTGGTTTGCTGCTTTTTTTCGTGAGAGATTGGCTTTCTACTGGCTCATCGGTCTGATCTACGGGTAATGTACTGTATCTGTTTGAAGTATTAATTGAATTCTTAGACAGGTCTGATTTTTTCAGGTATGGTGGGCTGCTCGACAACTTTTTTCTTTTTGCGTTGCGTTGGGTGGGCATTCTTTGCCATGTAGGAGGGCAACCACCGGCACCATCATCCATCATACGTGTTGCTGGTGACATCGGGAGATTATTGTCGTCCTTAGTGTTGCTGATCAATGTGTGGGCGCTTCCTAGAGAAGAAGATCTGGACCTTGTGATAAATAGGCTAGGGTGGAACGCCTGTTGAATAAGTTTTCTATTGGTGCTGCCAGTCGCATTTACCACCGCAGGAGCCTTGTCGCCTGCTCCTACGTGGTCTTCGGTAACAGATTTCACACTCGCAGGCCCGGGTACCTGCGAGCGCCGGGGTTTAGCCGGATCGCATGATAATTCAATAAGACACTTTATTAAAGAAATTGTTATTAAAGGTATTGTAGAAATAAAATATTTGTCAACTGTTATGTTAGCGGATGGGTTAACCAAAGCACTTAAAGAAACATAAAAAGTTTACAAGTCAGATGCTAACTCTAAAATACTTAGTTTGTAATAAAGTTTTGGTGCATAAATAAATGTTTTATTTCTTTATTGAATATGTGATAGTTTATAAAATGTTACATTAGAATGACCTCAGTGTATAATGTTAGCGTATGTATTTTGCGACTGAGTATAACATAAGTTATTGTAATGTAACTTTATTTATGTATTTAAGTTTTAGTTCAAGGTTTTTTTTTTTTTGGAACATTGCATAATGTATCCTAGCTTGCGTTCAAAGGCCAGTGTTGGAATTATTGTGATTCTGAACGCAAGTTAATGTAACATATGTCAACTTTAATATGATATCTGTGTTTTGGCTCGTGTCAATGGTGATGTGATGTACATTTTATTTTTTTCTCTTCAATATATCTCATGTAATCTCTGGCAAGCATAAACATATTTCCAACAGCCCCATGCGCCATGTGGGTTCGATCCCCATCCAGGACTAACATTCGTATGATGAATACTTTTCTTTGTTCTGTGTCTGGGTGTTAATATCCAATATATTTTTAATACCACTATCGATTCTAAAATCCGTAACACAAGTGCTTAAGCTACTTTCCTCGGAGTCAGATCAATATATGTGATGTCGTCGGATATTTATATTACTGTTAATTAATTTTTTCGTTAAATTGGGTTCTGGGAGCTTACTGTTCCTTGAGCTCTACTTACTTACCCCTTCGGGGATGGTATATGTCATATTGTAAATAGCAGCGCCCCGCGGTTTCACCCGCGTAATTCCCGTTCCCGTGGGAATATCGGGATAACATATAGCCTATGTTACTTCCGGATAATGTAGCTTTACAATGGTGAAAGAATTTTTGAAATCTGCTAAGTAGTTTCGGAGCCTATTCAATTCATACAAACAAACAAACAAACAAAAAATCAAACCTTTCCTCTTTATAATATTTGTATAGATGACATGGTAAACCAATTGTCATATTTGTCCCATATATATCCTCAAAATCAAATGTTCGGTTTATTAACAGTTGTTGGCCCGTTCAAAGGCGTCCAAAAGAAAAATGTAAATGCCCTATACTATGGGGTATCCGAATCACCCCCATGTATGTTCAGCGATTTTTTGTATTTTAGGAGCTAGAATTATTTTTAATATTTTTCCTGTATTTTTCACCTGACATTGATTTCCTTTTTTTATCTTTTTGTTCCTAACGTTTCCAGGTATTTTTTTTTTGTGTAATTAATTATCATAATAATAGCTAACATCGAAAATAAAGCGGTTTGCCTGGGCATTGCAGAACTTATGTAAAATTTTATCTGAATTTCAACATTGCTGTTCGATTTCAGTAGTCAAAAAAGTTTAAGGCTTAAAAAAAAATAAGTGAGGGGCGCCAGAGGTCTCTAAACGTTCTTAAATCTGCTAAGAACCTTCAACAACAAAAATCATTCATTAAAACGAGACCTCAATGGGGTTTTTTCTCCTGTAACTGGCCTTGAGGGCAAGAAAGGTAATTAATTGAGGAAAAAAATTACATTAATAAAAAAAATATTTTTTTATTTAATTTTTTTCTTTAGTTGATGTTGAATTCTAACTTATACTTACTTAATGTTTGCTAATCTACATTGGTAATCTTATCAACTTCAGATATTTTTTGTTTTAGGCAGATAGCTGTATTTTTTCGGAAAATCCCTTTTTAACATTAAAACATCGACCCAGGTAAAAAATCCTTTACCTGAGTCGTGGTTTCGGCGAGCGCGAACAATGGAACCAGCTTGTGCGAGTGAGATAGCTAGCTGCGCCAGCGGCGGCAGGCGACCACATACGCAAACAACGCCTCAGTCGTTCTCACACTGTGTTTACCGCTGCTCGTTACGTCATATCACTTTACTCACGAACCCTGCTACCTCATCGGACTCCGTTTTCTGTGTTGGCTATCGACTTGGACTGTGCGCTCGTTATCGGACTCCGTTTTACATATCGACTTGGACTTGTTACTTGTGATAGTGATGAATTACTAATTGAGTGAATATGCAAAAATGCATTACTATTACGGTGTTGCCCAAGGCAATGGCCGTGAAGCAGCACGACTCTACAGAGAACAACTTTAACGTCGAGGAGGACGACAACCCGATCGTTATCCTGATCATAGTGTTTTCATTAACACCCACAACGCGTTTATGTCAGGCCGGATTGCTGGTCGACATGGTATTGGGGAAGGGCTCCCCAGAGCTGATCCTGATCGCAGGGAGCGAGTAGTGGAGGAAGTACAGAGGGATAGTGCAACAAGTACGAGAAGAATGGCTCGTAGACTAAATATTCCAAGAGTTTCGATTCAAAAGATATTGAAAGAAGAAGGTTATCATGCGTACCACATTCAGAGATATATGATAAGAAAAAACGAAGAAGACCCCAATTTTTTCAATAATATTTCGTGGACAGATGATCTTGATTCGAGTGATCTGGAGTGTTTACTGTTATATATTGTTAATATCTATGTGGGTAGAAAGCATATCAATGCGCACCGCAGTGTATGTGAATCTTGGAGTCAGTTCTCAATAAACGACCGTAACGGAACAACGCCTTTCATTTAACATTTACCATACACAACTACCATAGCTGGGCTATCGAGAATCCACATGCGGCAAGACCATTAACTTTTCAACACCGCTTCAGCGTTAACATTTAACACCGGCGTTCTCAACGGCGAATTTATTGGCCCTTTCGAACTTTCGTCCAGACTCAATGGAACCATCTACAAAGAATTCTTAGAGAATCAGCTCCCACTTTTACTCGAGGATGTAAACATACCGCTGCGGTATCGAAATATGATACTACAACATGACGGGGCACCATGCCATTACGCAACGCAAGTGCGAAGCTATCTCAATGAAAACTATCCCGGCAGGTAAGAATACGACAGTAGATTTACATTTCAACAATTCAAACAATGTTACAACTGACTTCATCACTAATTACACATTTTCTCTGATTTTCAGGTGGATTGGAAGAGGTAGACCAATTCCCTGGCCGCCACGCTCACCTGACCTCAACCCGATAGACTTTTTCATCTGGGGGTATTACAAAGAAAACGCGTACGCGCGAGAAAGTAATAGTGAAGAAGAGCTAAGGCGGAAAATTTAAGAAACTGGAAACATAATAAGAAACAACAGAGACGCTTTTAGAAACCTCAAAGCCAATTTCTTTAGGAGATGTAGGTTGTGCATTTCTGTGGGAGGTCGCACATTCGAAAATCTTTTATAACTAGCATTTAAATAAAATAAATTAACTTAGAACGGCGTTTTATTCAATTAATCATAACTACTAACTAAAAATTATGGGAACACGATAAATCTTAAAAAAATACATTTATTGCTCTCAAGGCCAGTAACATGAGAAAAAACACTATTAAGGTCTCGTTTTAATGAATGATTTTTGTTGTTGAAGGTTCTTAGCAGATTTAAGAACGTTTAGAGACCTCTGGCGCCCCTCACTTATTTTTTTTTAAGCCTTAAACTTTTTTGACTACTGAAATCGAACAGCAATTTTGAACTTCAGATAAAATTTTACATAAGTTCTGCAATGCCCAGGCAAACCGCTTTATTTTAGGTATTAGCTATTATCATGATAAATAAATAAATTTTTCAGACTGGCACACCAATTCCCTAATGATAATTAATTACACAAAAAAAAAAACACCTGGAAACGTTAGGAACAAAAAGATAAAAAAGGAAAACCAATGTCAGGTGAAAAATACAGGAAAAATATTAAAAATAATTCTAGCTCCTAAACTACAAAAAATCGCTGAACCTACATGGGGGCGATTCGGATACCCCATAGCATATGACATCTAAATTTTTCTTTTGGACGCCTTTGAACGGGCCACCCTGTATAGTATTGAAGCTTTGGTGAGTAGTTTTTGGTATAATAAGGTGCCTGAAAAATATAAATGTCAGCAAAATTAAACACTAAATAGTGTATTCAAATTATCTCTGACTGGCCCGTTGGTCGAGTCGTTAGAGCCCCGGCCACGAAACCAAGGGTCCCGGGTTCGACTTCCGCTAGGGGCAAATGTTTCGTGTGATGAACATGGACATTTGTATTCGAGTCATGGATGTTTATAAACATATTCAAGTATGTCTATCCGTTCACCTAGTATTCATAGCACAAGCATAAGCTTAGTTTGTAAACTAGAGAATTGGTGTGTGGAGAATTATTTAATTAATATATCTTACAACAAGATAACCACCTCAAGTATAATAATTTTCTAAAACAACAATTAACACAAACAAATAACAAGTCAAACACAATAACGTAAAGATACGATCAATTTTATTTCTCTCCCTAACCACTTATCGAAGCCTATCAAATGCCAATTTAGCTTCATCACCCGACCTTAACTCTTTCCGTAAGAGCGCATAACTGGTCCATATATCGCCGATAGTCAGTAATTCATTACATTTCCGGTCAGTCACCAGCCAATATATCTTAATCCTCTAATGCCGCAGTAATAGTAAATGTGACTGACCTGTTAGTCGAGTGGTCAGAGACCCTGGCCACGAAACCAAGGGTCGCGGGTTCGAATCCCGCTAGGGGCAAATATTTCGTGTGATGAACATGGATATTTGTACTCAAGTCATGGATGTTTATAAACGTATTTAAGTATGTCTATCCGTTCACCTAGTATCCATAGCACAAGCTTATAGCTTAGTTTGGGACTAGGGACGTGGTGTGTCAGTCTGAAGAATTTATTTATTTAATCACTTGCGTCGTGAATCGGCGTATTTGTACTTCATTTATACATAACATCACGCCTATAATCCCCGAAGGGGTAGGCAGAGTCAAAGGGGCAGCAGGACCCTTTTACCACATTTAGCCCAAAACAAAACTGGGCTGAGTTAGATGGAAAATTGTGAAAAAGTAGTGACAAGTGGCCAGCTCGTCGCCCACACAATCACATACCCAAAACCCCATATACCATTAGTCGCCCTTTACGACATGCTAGGCAAGAAACACAGTTGGCACATTATTTTTTTTTAAAGTCCCAGACTAACATGGGACAATGGGCTGGGTTGAATGGAAAATTGTGAAAAGTAGTGACAAGTTCTTCATAAAAAAAAAAAACATTTATTTCAGGCCAAATAACCCATAAAATTAAATAAAAATCAAAATTACATTAAAATTGATTAAATTAAATTAAGTTTAGTTGAATTAAATTTCTTAAGTTACATTAAATTAATTTAAATACAATATTAAATAAAAAAAAAATTGTTGTGCATCGACTCCCCTCCACCCAACCGGTTCACCGACATGAAATGAAATGAAATGAAATAATTTATTCTGCAAGTGGATTCATAACAAATTCTTTTGCACGTCAAACATTTTTTTTTGCCCTACCAGCACCTCGACGTGAATGGCCTGCTGAGAAGAGGTGCCGCAAGAAACTCAACAGATGGCCTTTTTTTAAATACGTTCCTGTACTACTTATATATCTAATTTAGTGACATTATAAATTAAAAATATAAATTTCACTGTGCATGCGAGCAGACTATCTTGTCCAAATATTTTTGTCATTTAAATAATCTTCTACTTTGTAGTAACCCTTTATCATTAAACGTGATTTAATAAAAATCTTAAACTTATTTATAGGTAATTCAGTTACATTTTGTGGCAATTTATAAAATATTTTTATGCTTAGACCCACAAATGAGCTACTTATCTTACCAAGTCTGAGTTTTGGGACGGCAAGTTTGTGTTTATTTCGTGTATTAAAACTATGACTATCCGATTTTTTATGAAATTCATCTATGTTTCTACGCACATAGATGATGCAATCGAGAATGAATTGACCAGCTATGGTGAGTATATTTATTTCTTTAAATAATGCCTTGAGTGAGTCACGAGGTCTGAGGTCATATATGGATCGAATAGCCCTCTTCTGCAACACAAATATTATTTGTATGTCAGAAGCGGTGCCCCATAGCAACAGACCGTATGACATAGCACTATGAAAATAACCAAAATAAACAAGCCTTGCCGTTTCAATATCAGTTAGTTGCCTTATTTTCCTAACTGCGTATGCATAACGAAAATATTGAATTAACGAATTCAATATTTTCGTATATTGAATTCATAACGAAAATATTGAATTAACGAATTCAATATTTTCGTTATTCATAAGTATATTAGCGTTAATTTGTCGAACGTTAGGCATTGTAAACTTAATTCATTTAGTTTTTTGGGCATTTAGTTGTAAATTATTGACAGTGAACCAATGCAAAACTTGTGAGAGAGTATTATTTACATCGTCATAGGAACCTTTGTGTCTGTCGATTTTAAAAATTAAGGACGTATAATCCGCAAATAACACTGTCTCACATAGGCCTTCAGTATAATAGAGAAGATCATTTATGTAAATTAAAAAGAGTAATGGTCCTAATATAGAGCCCTGGGGCACTCCCATAAGTAGAGAAGCGCCTGGAGAATTAGTTCCATTAATACTAACTTGTTGTATTCTGTCACTAAGATATCACTTTAACAGACTTAATGCAACGTTAGAGATACTATAATGCTGCAATTTCAAAAGCAAGGTTTTATGATTAACACAATCAAAAGCTTTAGACAAATCACAAAAAATACCTATAACATCCTTTTTATGTTCCCAAGCATCAAAGATATGTTTAGCAAGTGATACTCTTGCATTAGTGGTGGATCTGCCTTTGGTGAAGCCAAATTGTTTGCTATGTAACAGATCATTTTGTTTAAAGTAAAATAGTAACTGGCTTAATATTACTTTTTCAAAAATTTTACTAAGTGCTGGCAAAATAGATATTGGTCTAAAATTGGAAGGGTCATTTTTATCCCCCGCCTTAAAAAGGGTATAACTTTACTGAATTTCATTAAATTTGGAAAATTGCCTGTGTTTACGCACTTATTAAAGATGACAGCTAAATGAGGGGCAATGGTATATATAATAGTTTTTAAAATATCCACTGATATTCCCCACAAATCCTCAGTTTTTTTTAGGTTTAATTCTTTAAAATTCTTCAAAATAGTTATCTCATCGATATGGGAGAAACTGAAGGAGCTTTGACACTGCCTTACATTGTCTTTGAGGTAAGATTGAGCAGAACGTGGGCAAGAATGTAAATCGTTAGTAATTTTAACAGGGATGTTCAAAAAGTATGATTCGAATGCATTTGCTACTTCAGCATCAGCATTTATACAGTGATTGTCAATGAAAAGTGAATAAGTATGATCTTGTATTTTATTTCTGCAAGTCTCTTTGTTAATAATTTTCCAGGTAGCCTTAATTTTGTTACTGGAATTTTTTATTTTATTTTTTAAATAATTAGACTTAGCAGTTGCACATATCTTTTTGAAAAGTTTAGAATACTTTCTGACATAATCTATAGTGTTTACATCATTACAATTAGCTTTAATTGCATACAACTCAAATAGTGTACGCCTACTTTTATAAATACCTTTAGTAGCCCAATCACTAAATTGAATTTTTGGATTGTCTACTTTGATAACTTTTTTAGTAAAAATAGTATTAAATTCTTCTTTGATTGTGTTAAATAGATGTTCATATAAGTTATTAATATTACTTTCTACGAATGTGATATCAGTGAATTTATTATATATTGATTTTTTAAATTCTTCAACGGGAAACTGTTATTGGTCTAAAACTAATATTTGATAAATTACGTGCATGATGATACTCAAACATTGCCATCTGCCCAGTATGGTCAGAATGTATAAAATTAAGTATAGATTTTTCAATCACTTTACAATTACAGAAAATATTGTCTAGGCAAGTAGCTGATGTGGAAGTTACTCGGGTAGGTTCGTAAAAGAGCTCGTGAAAGTCGAAGGACTTAAATAGATTTAAAAACCTAGTCGAGTTTTGTGAGTTATTTTCTAAAATATTAATATTAAAGTCTCCACATACAACTACTTTTTTATTACATTTACAAACTTTTTTTAAAACCTCTTCCATTGTGGATTCGAATAAGATATAGTTGCCAGATGGAGGCCTATACACACAGACAATGATGTACTGCTCAAGTTCTGCACATGATAGCTCAATGGTTCGCTCAATAGAAAGAGATGTTATATCGGTACGGTCTTTTGATTTTAATGAGTTATGCAGTAATATAAGTGACCCACCTCTTATAGCGGTCGATCTAGTGAACGAACTAATGACCTTATAGTTGTCTATACTAATTAATAACTCACACTGCCGTAACCAGTGTTCGGTGAGATACACATGTATATTCATTTTATTAAGGAAAAGTTCTAATTCATATTCTTTCCCAGGAAAGCCTTGAATATTTTGATGAACAATATTTATATAATATGACTTTCCTTTAGTCTTTAAATTTAATTCGCAAGAGGTATTCTCTATTGTCTTATGATATAATTTAAATTATTTGGAAAAGCTTCCAAATTCAAACAAATGTCAGAATTATTCTGCTCAATAAAAGCAGGTTGGGTAACCAAATACTTGACTGATTTAATATAATAAATAAGATAGCGAAGATGCTATTTGTCTTTTAAAGAAATTAGAAAGATAAAAATTATCTTTTGTCATACTAAAATTAGTTGTTAAATTACTAGCTAAATTATATGTCAAGCTATTGCAGTCAATCAAATTGAATTTATCTTTATAGTTATAATTACATGTCAAAGTACTCATAGTCAAATTTATTTTATATCTAATATTATTTTCTGATTGTGGCAAACAATTACTGTAGGGAAGTGTAAACATTACAATTTTGTTTATCTTTAAATTATTTAAACAATCAAAGCATTTTATAAACATATTTTTGTTTAAATTTCCCCTATTTGCAATCAACAATATCAAAGTAGTGTTTTCTGGGAATTCAGATTGATTCAGACAGATGGACACCGGACATAGTCTGAAAAACCGGCCGAGTATATTTGAGTCTACTCTCTCTCCTATTACATTCAGGATTCTGTTCGAGCTTCCTCGCACGCGGTTTACTAGTGAGGCTATATTTTTGCGTATTATTGCATAAAAATCATCTGTGTGTGCATCCGCGAACATTCCGGACGCACTGTAATATCGTGGTAACCTGAACAGAGCCCTGAATATGTTATTAAACAAGATTCTCAAAGCATTGTAGGCACTCAGGGTAAAGTTAGACCATAGACTGCACGGTAACTGCTAAAAGTTTTGACAGTATGCCCTAAATAATGTCAGGTTTACTGGTGCTGTACACCGTGAAAATTATGAACCAACATATTTCCCCTCTTCACCAACGCCCTGCGTTCCCTGTCTATATCTATTTCATCATGGAGGTTTTCTATTACAACGTTTCCCAGATATTTAAACATTTTGACTTGACTCAGTGGAACCCCATTCAACATTACAGGTGGTATAATTCTAGCCCCCTGCATTTTACCTCTTAACAACATAAATTCACTCTTTATAGGATTGTATCTCAGCAGTGCTTTTCAGCATATGTCTCACATATTTTAAGAAGCTTCCTAAGGCCACTCAATGAGGGGCTGAGCAGCACTATGTCATCTGCATAACTTATTTTATTAACGTTAAGTCCATTAATATGGCAACCCACTTTGGTACTGCTAAGCTCCTCAATAAGCTGGTTAATATAAATATTAAACAGACCTGGGGATGACAGACCGCCTTGTCTTACACCGCACTCCAGAGAATATTCATCTGAGAAAGCATTTCCCCAACGACCAACGTTCACTTGATTGCAATACCAAAAGGAAAAAATATTTCTAAGTTCAGGCACGACGCCTGCCTCATCGAGCTTTACCCACAATTTCTCATATGACACCAAGTCGAACGCCTTGCTTAGGTCTAAAAAGCAGGCATAAACAGTTATTTTTCGTACCATATAGTAGTGCACAGTGTGTTTTAAAGTAAGTATAGCGCTCTCAGTCGATAGTCCCCTCCTAAAACCAAACTGAGCATCGCTTAAGTGCATATTTTTACTAAGATGTTCATTAAGTAATCCAACACTTTTGCAATCACTGTTGCCAAGGAAATAGGCCTATAGTTATTTTTATCACATCTATCCCCAGTTCGAGCGGTGGTAGCTCAATGGTAAGGACACGCGCCTCTTAACCGAGGAGTGCGGGTTCAAACCCCGGCATGTACCTCTAGATTTTAAAAAATCTATGTACATATTTATACCACTAGCTCGACGGTGAGGGAAAACATCTTGATGAAACCTACAAATTCAAACAACTTTGAATTTGTAACCATGATCCAAAAATTGTCTGGTTCCCCTATCTTAGGGTTACGAAGGTCAGATCGGCAGTCGCTTCAATGTAATTACCAGACTCGCTAAATCCTGGATCATGGTCTAAGCGGACCCCGTCTAAGCACGGGACATAACGCTAGGAAGATGATGATATCCCCAGTTCGGTTTTTCACCTGAGGGACAAATATTGTCTTCATTAATTCGGCAGGTAGGTATGTGTGACGCATACAAAAAGTAAACAACATAGCAAGTAGTCTATTCAGGTGAGGACCTGCATTCTGCAAATGCTCAATGCTGAGCCCGAAAGTCATGAAACGGGGAAAGTCGCCGGGGCATGCCCCGGCGACTTTCCCCGTTTCATGTCTTTAATTCCCTTTGCGACTAGTACCCCCTCCAAAATTTAATAAAATTCCCAGTGGAATGTTGTGTTGCTAGCTTGTCCATTTTAATCTGATCTTGATTATTTTGGCAATACTTTAAGCGTGATTTAAAAATTTTACGCTTCTTACACATTTTATGAAAAAGGCTCCAGAGTCAGGTTTCCCACTTTCAATATACAACGTGTAATGTTAAATGCGCAAATCCTGAAAACAGTATGATCAGAATAACGAGCTGAATCAATTAAACCACTTTCTAATATAGGTCACATTATTCAAAAAATCTTTATTAAAAATGTTGCCCTGTCTGTTTACTAATGAGGCAAGCCATCACGCGCACAAACGCGCCAAAATACGGAAACAAACTATGTCTGTCATCCAATTTAAATTTTCTCATACGCGGGATAATAATAGTTCTTATTTCAATGCAGATAGGAATGAACAAGATAATTTGAAGTAAATAAATAAATGTTATCTATCCTAATTTAACTTAAACGTAACTAATGAGAAAAAGAAATTGGGGTGGGGCGTGCGAAATTCGTGACAATGGCCCCGACCTGTTTACACTAGTCTCAGCGACGCCGGCACATGCGTCACAGGTGCAATTTTTTTATTATCTCGCTACCCCGGCGGCGCGTGTGCTTAAAAAATCGCGTATATGGCATTTTTATACACAAACATTCAGTATTGTGAAATGGTGAGAATGTTAGCGCGTTGTAATGACAACGTTAACTTGGCAGTGCGACGGTTTCAAGAAGAGTTTGGAGTATCTGTATCCAATCGGACAATGCTTGCAGCTACACAGAGGTTTCGTGATTATGGTACATTTACGCCTTGGTCAATGGACAGAGGGGGTCCCATAGACGTTGAGCCTGGGATACAAGAAAAAATAATGGATTATTTTCATGAAAATCCAACAGCCAGTACGCGGCAGGCGGGCCGACACTTCGGTATCAGCCATATGATTGTTTGGAATGTTTTAAAAAGTGACTATCAGCACCCGTTTCACTAAACGGTGCCAGGAACTAAGTCCATTGAATTATGAACGCCGCATGGCGTTTTGTGAGTGGTTCTTGCAAGATTTCACGCGGAACATCTTCTGGACAGATGAGTGCACATTCACTCGGAGAGGTTTATTTAACCAGCACAATAGGCATAAGTGGGCGCACGAGAATCCTATGTTGATGGAGGAAAATTTATTCCAGCACAGGTTTTCCTTAAATGTGTGGGCTGGTATTATTGGACCGTACGTACTAGGGCCAATATTTTGCCACGACTTACTGGTGAGGTGTACCTGGAATTCCTCCAAGTAACTCTGCCGCGACTAATACCCCCACTAAGTCAAAATTTATGTTAATTGGCACCAAAAATCAGGTTAACAATGCCTTGAGACACAACCCAACTGTGAGTGTATTGGGACAGTCTGTTGAACGTGTTGAGGAGGCAAGAAACTTGGGGGTTATATTTGATACTCATCTACGATTTGAGGCACACGTTCTTGGTCTTGTTAAAAGCTGCATGTATCGCCTTAAAGTCCTATACAGAATCCGCAATCTACTTAGCGAACAGGCTCGCATTACACTCTGTGAATCGTTGATCCTTTCAAAGTTAAATGTTGGCGATGCTGTGATCGGTCCTCGATTGTTGTCCAAAACCAAGCGGTTATTGCAGCGGGTCCAAAATGCTTGCTGTAGGTTCTGTTTTGCCATCCCTCCGCGTAGCCATATAAGTCCATACATAAATTCGGCCTCCATGCTTAATATGGATTCTCGTAGGCAGCTGCATTTGGCCAGTCTTGTTTTTAATATAATAAAATTTAAACAACCAGAATATTTATCCAAAAAATTGAAATTTTCCTTGAACGATGATAGATATGGCACAAGAAGTGCGCGCGCCCCTTTGCTGGGTAGCCTTCACAGGACTGTTGCATTTAGGGGCAGCTTCCGCTTCCAGGCTACTAAGTGCTGGAATGACCTACCTCCTCCACTGAGAAACCTGGTTTATAAGCCCACTTTTAAAAATAAATTAAAAATATATTTACTGGAAAAACAGAAGCTAGGTGTTCCAAACATGTATCTTGGATAGTGGTTGCTGTCACTATTATTATTATTATTATGTATATATCTATCGGTCACCCTATACTATCATTTATATTCTAACGTTATATTGTTATTGTGTTCCTTTTGGCCTTATATTTATAATCGTATTTTCCTCACATATACCACGAGCATCTTATACTTATACTATTTATTCTTACTATGCACAATGTAAGTTATCTTTTTATCTTCTTTCTTGGGTCCTCCTCCAGGGTGATGGCTGAAAATCGGCATTTTTTCCTTTTATAAGGTTAAAAACCACGCCGAGCCTTGGCCCCTATTTACTGCAGCACACATAGACATAATTATGTTTTTTCTTTTATTTTATTTTAATTCTTACTTTTGTTTTCTATTACTTTTTTTTATATCAGCTAATGAGGTCATTCATAGGACTGTAATTTCTCATGTATGTGTGTGATGTAGTAAAATAAACGATTTATCTATCTATCTATCTATCTATCTAATAATTGATTTATTGGATACACCGAATGTGCCTTTATCAGCTGCAAGTCAAATGTGCCTTTATCAGCTGCAAGCCAAATGTGCCTTTATCAGCTGCAAGCCAACACGACGGTGCCCCGGCGCACTTTTTGTGGACCGTGAGAAGGCATCTTCACCAAGAATATGGCACACGTTGGATCGGGCGCGGAGGTCCAGTGCAATGGCCACCAAAATCGCCCTATTTAACACCATTGGATTTTTTTTTGTGGGGTCATGTAAAATCACTAGTGTATGACGATGGAAATGGACCAACTAATGTGACGGAACTGCGTAGTAAAATTGAATCAGCGTTTCAACAAGTGAGAAGTGACACTTAAGTGCTCGATTCGCTGAAAAATAACTTAAGAAAGCGGGTTGTGTTGCGTATTCAACAAAGTGGTAGACATTTTGAATCTTTGCTACCGCAACGACAGGACCAGTAAGTGGAGATACCAAATTATCTACTTAATTAATTGTAAATAAATTTATTACGTGCCAATTATTTGTAAATACAGTGATTTAAACCTTTTAAACACGCCAACATCACCTACTTACGTTACGTAGTACCTTCCTAATAATAAGATCTTACTGTAGGTAAAGTCTGAAAATGTGGGTTACCTATGTTGCCAGTCCAAAGCCTGGAAAAGTGTGATGGAAACATTTAAATCACTGTTTAAAGATAACCTTATTTCTTTATGAGCGTATATAGTAATAATAATAATGTCAGCGCGGCGCAGCGGCCAGGCGATATAACTACCGACTTTGCTTTCGACAGAGCTTCGTCCATAGACGCAATAAATGATCAGAAGTTCCAGTAAAACTAAAACACCACATAAAATCTTGAACAATTTTTTTTTAAACAAAAATCTCTCATAATTAGGTCAATTGAATTAAAAATAATTTGGGGTGTCTGAGGTTTTGCGCATTTAACATTACACGTTGTATAATTTATAGTCTAGCCTAGCTTTCCTGTGAGCCTCTTTAACATGATTATTCCACCCATGTGCAAATTTCCCCCTATAGGGCTTTTTGACTAATATCTTACTTTCAATGGATGCACTACATAAAGTATGCACTATGTCATTGTACATTTGATCAATTACACATCTATGGTTCACATTGTTACACATTCTATCTGCACAACTTTGAAAAGATTCCGGAAAATCAATGTTTCTCAATAGGTTATGACATAACTAACTAACTAACTAAAATTCACGCCACTTCCCTAGCGGGGTAGACAGAGAGAACCGAACGCCATATGGCACGATCCTTACACACCTCACTCGCCTTTTCATCATTCATAATCCTTTTCATACAGGCTCTATGGTTTTTAAAACTCCTAACATCACCTTCTGTTAATACACGACCAATCTGGTCGTGGTAGGTGAGCCTGGGCCTTCCGCGGCTCCTACATCCTTCCACTTTCGCATTGTATATCTGTTTAGTCAATCTTTCGTCATCCATTCTTTCCACATGTCTGAACCACCGGAGCATGCCTCTTCTTACCTTGACTCCGACGCTGTCCTTCAGACCGACTCTCTTTCTTACATCATCATTCCGAACGCAGTCTGTGAGCGATACACCGCAGATTTTCCGCAGCGCACGCATCTCGACCGCGTTTATTCTACTTTCATGCTCCTTCTGCCATACCCAACTCTCGCTTCAATATGTTAGCGTAGGAATCAGCACCGCATTGTATATAGCAAGCTGGGCCTTCTGGCTTAAGACTTTACTGCCTAAAAGTTTTCCTAACGCTCCATTCACCCTATTCCCTGCATTCACTCTTCTTTCTACATCAGCGGAGTACCTTCCATCTTTACTTAATGCAGATCCTAGATATACAATTTGATTCACCTGTTCCAGTACTACATTGTCAACCGTTATCCTTGTATCAGTTCTGGTTTCATCTCTTTCAAACACCATAATCTTTGTTTTCTTCGCATTCAAATGTAAGTCTCTCTCCTTACAATCATATTTCAATCTTGTGACTAATTGCTGCAGATCCTATACGGACTCTGCTAGAAATACGGCATCGTCCGCGTAAAGCAGGCAGCATTCATAGATCTAATCCTCTGAAGACAATAATCGAGATATAGGATAAACAGCAGATCAGACAGCACGCATCCTTGTCTGACACCAAACTTGACGTCAAACCAGGGTGACAGGCTGCCCTCCACTTGCACACATGCCGCGCAACCCACATAGGTGGACTGCGCAGCACGAAGCAATGCCCCGTCAATCCCAAATCTCGGCAATATGTCCCAAAGGTCCTTTCGTACAACCTGTCAAAGGCTTTCTCCATATCCACAAAACCGCAAAAAAACCTTCTGGCTTTTGGCCAGATTCTTCTCCACGATGTTGCGAAGAGAGAAGACTTGATCCGTGCATCCTCTACCATTCCGGAAACGCCCCTGTGCCTCCCACAACATTCCAGTCTCCAGTCCATTGGGACCTTTCCGTTTCTCCAGCATAGATTGCACAAGAACAAGAAACCTTGATCGTCTCCGCTGATACCTTGTCTATTCCCGCGGCCTTTCCACTTTTCAGACTTCGTATCGACCATTCAATCTCATTCATAGTGATGTCTTCATCAGACGCTGGCACCACAGAATCAGACATAGCCTCACTCTCAGTGCCAACATCCGAGACATACTCATACATTTCTCCAAAATATTCACTCCACCGTTCTAACTTTAGATTTAATCTTACCCATTCTGGACGCCGACGAATACCCCCGAGACCTCTTAACCTCCCACCAAAAGAGCTTAGAATTAGCCTCGAAACTATTCATCAGCCTCTCTTCTTCATTCATAGCTACTTTTTCACGCTTCTCTTTCATTAAAGCTTTAGTTTCACTCTTGCAATAACGGTATATATCTTTCTTCATCTCAAGCATACTTTCATCCATTTGCAAGATGAGACATAGTCAAGCCAGGCCTTCTTCTTTCTCCTTACGGAGGCTTTGACCTCCTCATCCCACCATGCGTCACCTTTCATTGTTCTACATATTTTTGCGCATCCACATGCTTCTTTTGCACTGTCCACCATACTCTTTTTCAAAATGTTCCAGCATTCGTCAACATCTATTTAGGTTAGGTTAGGTTAGGTAAGTCTTCCCCCCGCCGAGGTCCTCGGTTTGTAGTACCGGGGGGGCTTAGTAGGCCCTGACATGACAGGGCTGAAGCGAAGAAGGACCCCGAGGTAAGCCGCAGCTGCACGACTTGCTACCGGGTAGTTGCGGCGGTCCGGCTGTAGCCCACTGCGGCCGGACCAGGGTTGCCGAGGAAGAGGAGGAGCTGAGTGTTGTCGTTGCTCGCCTCCCTATCCTCGGCAACCCGACAGGGGCGCGCTGGGTTGCATCGTGGTGGGTCGCAGAGGGATTGAGCGTCTCGACGCTCTCCCTTTGCCCTCAATTTGGGTCGCCGGGCGGAAGGCGGCCCCTTTGGCGAGACGCTCTCCGCGTGCCCCTCTGGCTCAGCAGAGGGCACAGCGTGAGAGTGGGCCCACGACGCCGGTTACGGGGATGATCGGCGTCTGAATCCTGGGCGGAGTGGTTGAGACATGCTGGGTGGTCTGGCATGTCTCGACGCGCGCGCGTGCTCGGTGCTGTGCATCCGACGACTGTTGTCGTGGGCTGCACAGCATCGATCACCGCCGCGCGAGGTGGGCCGCGTAGTGCGGCACACGCATCACCGGAGGAGCTGTCGTATAGTCCCGACAGTGGGGATACAGGCTCCTCCGGGACTGCGCCGCTGGAGGCCACGTTGGGGTTTTAGTCGGTTCGAGTCCGACACACCGCCCTCTGCTTCCCCGAGTGGAGGGTGACGGCTCGTGAGAGTTTCCCCAACTAAAAAAAAAAAAAAAAAAAAAAAAGGTTAGGTAAGTCTTTCATTGACTAAGCCTACATACACACTCCTTACACTTTCCTTATCTTCCAGTTTTTCACTCCTTATCCTTTCAGTGCCCCTGCATGGAGTACGCACTCGCCGGTGCCTCCACTTCTTGAAAAGCCCAGCAAATCGGCATACTACCAGGTAGTGGTCTGTTTCAAGAGTAGGGCCACTATAGGCTCTTGTATCCAATATACTATTGCGGAGGCGGCTATCAACTAAAATCAAATCAATCACACTTTTTTGGTCATTCCGTCTCCAAGTATACGTGTGAATATCCTTATGACGGAAAATAGTATTTGCCACAAGGTTCTGTTCCAAACATACTTCTAAGATTTGCTTACCAGCATCATTCACTCTTTTGTCTCCATATGGGCCAAGGACTGCTTCATAGTCAGATCGCTTGGTGCCAACCCAACCATTCAAATCTCCACACATAATTATCCTCTCATTTCCTTCAGTCAGGTCCAGAATTTCTCTAACAGACTCCCAGAACTCCTCTAGTTCTTGGGGACTGGCTGAGCTTACTGGCGCATAGCCTGCAACCAGAAAGACTCGCGTTATACCCAGTTTAATACGAACCCAGAGAAGTCTCGGGCCAACTAATCCATAGTCTTTCACACCAGAGGCTAAGCGAGAGGAAAGCACTACTCCAACTCTACCGCTTGCATGACAACTCTGTTCGATACCAGACCACAGAGCCATCATATCACCGGGAAGCTCATCTGCATCGCTGTCCTTCCGCTTAGTCTCTGTTAAGCACAGAACATCCAGGCGTCTCTCATTCACTACGTCAATCATCTCATACATCTTATCTTTCATTCCACCTCTTATATTACTGCACTCTGTTCTGCTCGTTCCGCTGTATTCGGCGTGGCGTGAAGGGTGGCGGCCCCCTTCGCCGCACTCGCCACTTTTCGCACCGACGAGGGCTCGCCGGCGCGCGTCGCATCGGGGGAACGCCCTACCCCGCACTGTGAAACTAGTTCGGTCCAAGGTTGCAATTCGAGAAATTGGATTGGCAGGAGTCGCGACGAGCACGCCCTTGAAACATGACCCCTTATGAGTAGTGTTAAATTGGGTATTCTGGATCAAGGAATCCAGAATCCCCCAATTTTACACAATGAATTGATGAATAGGTTACATCCGAAAACTCGTCTTCTAATTCATTTAAATAATACCTATCCTATGCTATTATCGCAAACGCAAATAAAAACATTTTTAATATTTTAACGGTCTATTAATATGTATACACAAACTTCATTAAATCTATTAGATTTTGCTTTCTATTAGAGTCGTCGTCTGCTCTTAGAGAGTGTACCTAGTAGGTACCTACAGATTATTATAGCCATTATTGAGTTAATCTTTAGTAATTATTTAGTTCAGTCAAGTAATGATTATTTTAAATTACTTATAATCAGTGAGAGTCGAAATAAAACACCATAATTTATTTTTTATTAGTATATTCAATTAAATAATAACTGTTTCATTTTCTTTACACCACTTATTTAAACAGAGTACATTTTTTAAAGCACAAATATGTTCATGATATATACAGCTTAAAATATCAGTTGAAGTTGAATATTTGTTATACAAAGTTTCTAAACTAGGACATTGTCTATCTTCTAAATTATGTACATTATAGTTATTAAACATATCTTTTATCCATGATACTTTTTCATAGCCTTTAGTAAAAATACATTAACTTTTAAAATATTCCCTATTTACAAAGTTCAAATATTATAAATTCGATTGTATCATAAGCTCGTCCTGGATTTTATTTATAATATCCTTCACAGCGTTGTATATGTCATCGATGATCATACTTTCTCACCACGTGCTGAACACACACCTCGGCTGCGCAAGAGCAAATTGAATCTTCCGATTTTGGGTACTGGTCGGAATCGTAAATTTCTATTTTAATTATTTTCGATCCTCGCTTGACCGGCTTTTTTATAAATGAATAGATTGTTTGTTCCAATCTTGATCTTTTGCGAGTTGCAGTTTCGAGACCCAGTGTTTTTGTTCCTTGTTTTTGAACTGGATTTGATTCATTGGGAAGAAAGTTGAAGAGATTTTCAGTGTCCTGTAAAGATAAATACATCGTTTTTAAAATTACGAATGACCATCAAATAATTATTAATAGTTTACAAAAAGTTTAACTTAATTGAAGAATACACATATAAAATTATTGACTAAACTGTTACTTACCAAAATTGTAGAAAAGTTCTCCTCGCGTCGCTAAAAACACTGAAGCTAGTTAGTTTTTACGTTCTTTATATATGTACCTATAATTCGTAATTGATTTTATAGGGTTCAAAATGAGTACAAAAATACTTAGTTGTATTCTTCAGTTCTTTTCTAAATATGCAGCGGCGCCGCGAGTTACTTGATCTGTCTTTGTTTACAGTGTAACTATATATATATGCATGAACAATCAAGATGTCTGTGTCATATTTTTAGCCGAATACGAAATGGCTATATTGCTTATATGTACTATGATCATAGTATAAGTTATAGATAGATGGATAATATTCTTTATTGCACATACTGATGTATGATACACCATGACGATACAATTCTTAATACTAACTTACAAAACGGAAAAGCACAAACAGGCAGCCTTATCGTTTGATGCTTCAAATTTCTTTTTCTTTCAGACAACAAAAAAAATTCTTTCAGACAACCTTTGGGTGAAGGACATTTGATATATGAATGAAAGTTTAAAACGATCAGAGAGCAAGCGAACTCATGAGATATTATCTAGTCTCCTACGAGTACGTACCTACTAAAGTACGAGCAAATCCGGTTTTATAAACTAGTTTAGAGTAAATAAATAGTTATTTTGCTACATTGGCATATTTATAGTTTCAATATCAATACCCATAATAATAATAAAAAAGGTAATATTGTTTGTTCATTGAACATATTGATCATGAGTAACCACACTCGGTAAACTTCAGAATAATATTGTGGAAGCAAAACCGGGGTATTTGATTATACTGATCCATTCTTATTTGGCACAGTATGGATGCAGTTTGATCTAAATGCTGTATCAGCATGTATGCGCTGATGATGTTTATCGAGATCACGCGGAGACTCACCTTTTATGGGGGAAACAAACGTGAATATTAGGTACTTAAACGATTGAAGACTGACCAGGAGCACAATCTCGTGCCAGAAACACTGCCGAAATAGTTCTCCAACTTCCACCCAAAGGAAAATCCCGTTTGTTTAAAATGTAAGTCATTTATTATTATCTATTTAAATTGAGTTGATGAATGCTATTCACATTTGAATATTTAGTTAATGTTGTTTATTATTTTATTAGTACATATATAGGTAACGCATTTGAGAACACCGATTTTAATAAATATTGATTTACTTAAATTAATAGTTACTACGATTTATTCGAATAGTAGTACTATTCGAATTCATCACTATTCAAATAAATTGCTTCTGTATTATTCTACATAGATATTGTATAAAATGAATTTAATTTAATTTTGTTACAAGTTCAAAAATACAAGCAATACTTAAATAAAATTAAATAGAAAAGAGTACATAATCATGTTTTTCCAAAAAAATACAAGAGTTAACATGCTTATAGGTACTATTAAATTCTAATGAACTTTTAATATTGGTTTCAGGTCCAACGCTGAGGTGTTATTCCCTTCGGAGGATGAGATGCCGATGCGGGCTGAGACGAGTGATAAGAAAAAGAAGAAACGCTCCAAATCGATTGCGCCTGTATCAACTCTTGGTGCTAAGATGAAAGGAAGATGAAAGGTGAAAACCCACCACACCGTGTCACTGCTGCCGAATTGTTTGGCAGTGACAGTGAAGACGATGACACCTCGACATCAGTCCCTGCACATCAACCCGGTAAATTATTATCCTACATCTCTAGAAAACTTGCAAATGGGGTCGCAAGGCAGTCACATCCAAATAAATCAGGTTCGCACTTTATAGAACTCAAAGTTTATAAGTGCAATGATATAGAGAAAGCTATTATCACCGTTCAAAATCGCACAGATGACGATTCAGAGGCTTGGGCGCACCTTGCCAACTTTATTATAGCTACTCGTAAAGAGTTTAGGACATGCCCACCGACTTGTGTAAGCAACTATTATTAAGGAACCTATTAATCATAAAGTGTGTAAGCGTTTATTTAATCATGTTTATTGTAACTTGTATCACCAATGGATTATTAAATGTAACTATTTCTTAACTATTATTAGACTATATAATATGTTAACCTTTGTAATCAATGAATATTATATCAATAAACACCCGTTTATAATTTAACTATTTTATTTCTTTTGTTGTTATTTGCAGTTCAATCTACCACCTCCAAGGTAGCGGATATGTTGATACATTGTCAAAAATGTCAGATTCATTTACCTAAACATAAATATAGATATCATTTGAGAACAAACATACACAAATCCAATTTTTTATTAAAAACAGAATTTAATGATATTTAAATAATAGCTACAGCATTTAGAAACAGAATTGTTACATATCGCCTAAACCCTGCACAAGAAGTTGAGTACGTCACTCCTGACGCGTCCTTGTGTGAGAAACAAGGTAATATAATAAAAGTTATTGAAATGTTACTTATAAAACATGACAGTATTAAAATGAATTTTGAACTCTTTATTCACTTTACATTGCCGAAAACAAATGAACAACAGCTTAAATCATTTAACACAAAGTATGAAGTTGTTTACAGAAGTTCTGATTTGAATGAATTATATATGACTGTAACTAGCTTTTGGCGCACACGCTGCGCGTGTGCTTGCCAAAACCCAGCTCTGCGAGGCGGACGCTCCGGGCTTCGCCCTACGCGGAGCTCGGCCTTCGGCCTCGCGATACGCAGCTCGGCCTGCGGCCTCGCTTAGATTACATGGCTGGGTTGGACCGTTCGCAATGGCGTTCTTATTCTTTTTTTGATGCCCTATGTTCCATCACATGGGTCCTAAATAACCAGGCCTCCGGCCTCGCATACGTGGTTTGAATTGCGGTCTTGCAAAATTACATAATTTATTTGGCCGCTCCGGGCTGCGCCCTACGCGGCGCTCCGCTTATGGCTTAGCAATAAAATATTACTTATTTGGCCGCTCCGGGCTACGCCCTACGCGGCGCTCCGCCTAAGGATTTGCATAATAGCACAACTTAATTGGCCGCTCCGGGCTTCGCCCTACGCGGCGCTCCGCCTAAGGATTTGCATAATAACATAACTTAATTGGCCGCTCCGGGCTTCGCCCTACTCGGCGCTCCGGCTTTACATTCGCAAAATTACATCACTTGATTGGCCGCTCCGGGCTGCGCCCTACGCGGCGCTCCGCCTTTACATTCGCAAAATTACATCACTTGATTGGCCGCTCCGGGCTGCGCCCTACGCGGCGCTCCGCTTACGCATTCGCAATATAACATTACTTGTTTGGCCGCTCCGGGCTTCGCCCTTCGCGGCGCTCCCCCTGTGACTGTTTGGCCGCTCCGGGCTTCGCCCTACGCGGCGCTCCGCCTTTACATTCGTAATATAACATCACTTGTTTGGCCGCTCCGGGCTGCGCCCTACGCGGCGCTCCGCCTACGCATTCGCAATATAACATTACTTGTTTGGCCGCTCCGGGCTTCGCCCTACGCGGCGCTCCGCTTGTGGCTTCGCAAAAATACATTAACTCTTTGGCCGCTCCGGGCTTCGCCCTACGCGGCGCTTCGCCTATACATTAGCAAAATTACATCACTTGATTAGCCGCTCCGGGCTGCGCCCTACGCGGCGCTGCGCCTAAAACTTTGCGAAAATTATGGCATAATAAATGTGCTCCGCCTATGCCCACGCAAAGTTACATAGTCATTTTGTATGATAAAGACAGTACCGCAATACTATGCAACCGTTTCCCCATACAAATTCGTACAAACTTATCTTTGCGGTCGGCTCCAGTACAAAATGTATGGGAAAATCGAGTACCAACATGACATGGAGTTTTTAATTTTTTTCTTTTGACTGTTGATTTATTGTCCAAAATTGGATCGAAATGGAAATAAATGGCCAATTTTGACAGATCCTCATACTTATTTTCTAGCAAAAGTTGTTATTTCGAGTTTTTACATTTTGGGGTAAAACTCGAAAATTACCCATAAAATTGGGAAAAAATTATAACCAGTCGATAGATCTTATAGGGCTCTACAACAAAGATTATTATCAAAATTTAGCTTTGCTAACTGCAACTGCCCCAAAAACCACTTTGAAAATTCTGAAAAATTCACATTTTTACAAAATGGCCGCCACTTGGTCCGCCATTTTGATTTTTTTGAAGCCAGTATTTTTTAGGCATTCTACGTTATATACCACATCGAACTGCATTTTTACTTTTTCCCTCCAACGTATAATGAGTCCTCCAGAGCCTCTGGAAGTAGACCATGCCTTCGGGATTCACCTCCCCGCCGCTCCGAGTGTTGCCATGCGAATGAGATTAAAATAGTCAAATGTCATTTTAATGGATCCGCCCTCTAGGTACCTGGCAATGAATTTACCAAAAAGTCGTTATTTCTACTTTCGACCTTTTTGGGCCATATCTCGAAAACTACCAAAAACTACCAAAAATTTTTTTCACTTGGCAACACATCTTGACGAGACACATATCCGCCTAGTACATTGGAAAACGCTAAAGTGTCGCCATCTGCCCGAAAAATTGAAAATAAAATTTCGAAAAAGTGAAATTTTCACAAAATGGCCGCTAGCGCGTCCGCCATCTTGAATTTCCGAATGCCCATATTTTTCCCATATTCTGGGTCGTATAACCCACCAACCCACATTTTTCGTTTTTTTCTCCCGTGCGTCCTCGGACCCAGAGAGAGTTTGGAAAATGACCATGTCGAAAAAATATTTTGGTCCGCTGTCGCCAGTGTTGCCAGAATTTTTCAACAAAACTACCATGAGGCCATTGAGAGTCGGGGTTGACATAAATTTGCATACTCGATTTTTCGCTAAACGTCAAAATTTCTTCTCTACCATTTTCTACCATGGCTCAAAAACTACCATGAATTTGGTAGAAATTCAAACGCACGGCAACATTTACATAAATTTTCTACCCCTACCTTATACAACGCGATTCTCTAAAATGTTGCCATCCATGCGAAAAATTAAAAACAATTTTTTCGAAAATTTTCAGTTTTACTAAATTACCGCCAGCGCGTCCGCCATCTTGAATTTTGTGATGCCCATATTTTTCCCATATTCTGGATCGTATAACCCATCAACCCTCATTTTTCGTTTTTTCCTCCGACGCTTCCTCTGACCCACAGGGCTCCTAAAAGCTGGCAATGTCGAATTATTCCCAGTGTTGCCAGAATTTTCCAAAAAAACTACAAAAAGGCCCAAGCGGGTCGGGGTTGCCACCAAACTGCATACTTGATTTTTCGAAAATCCAAAAATTTTTTTTCCTACTATTTTCTCCCATGGCTCCAAAACTACCATGAATTTGGTAGAAATCGTCACACATGGTAACACTCGAATAAATTCCCCACCATAGCCCTCTTACAAGCGATTCTCTAAAGTGTTGCCATCCACCCGAAAAACGCCTTCGAAAATTGCCAATTTTTTTCTCGGGACAAAATGGCCGCCAGCACCGCCGCCATATTAAATTTCTATAATCTATGGATGGGGTCGTAAAGTCGACTATACTCGCAACAAATGCCAGAAGAAAGTTTTCCACTGTCTATGCGCGTTTCTTTGGTACGACTGCGCAAAAATGACTCTAATTTTTTTTTTCGAACCCCGATTGCATCGCCGCCATCTTGTTTTTTTGACATTTTATTTTTTTTCCATTCCTAACCCATAAACAACAATCTCGAGCAGTATAAACCGCCCCACGTTTCCATACATTTTTTTTTTCCCGCTAAGCCATACTCGGCGGCCATCTTGAATTTAAAAAAAAAAACAAGAAAAAGCTGCGTTGATTAAAAATCTAAACCCACCCCCCATACATCGAAAAGTCCTAAACCCCCTCCTTCCCCTTCAAAAACACCCCCGATCAGTCAGTGAGTGAGTCAGTGGTAATTTAGCTTTATATATAATAGATAGACTAGCTTTTGGCGCACACGCTACGCGTGTGCTTGCCAAAACCCAGCTCTGCGAGGCGGACGCTCCGGGCTTCGCCCTACGCGGAGCTCGGCCTTCGGCCTCGCGATACGCAGCTCGGCCTGCGGCCTCGCTTAGATTACATGGCTGGGTTGGACCGTTCGCAATGGCGTTCTTATTCTTTTTTTGATGCCCTATGTTCCATCAAATGGGTCCTAAATAACCAGGCCTCCGGCCTCGCATCCGTGGTTTGAATTGCGGTCTTGCAAAATTACATAATTTATTTGGCCGCTCCGGGCTGCGCCCTACGCGGCGCTCCGCTTATGGCTTAGCAATAAAATATTACTTATTTGGCCGCTCCGGGCTACGCCCTACGCGGCGCTCCGCCTAAGCAGTTGCAGAATAACATAACTAAATTGGCCGCTCCGGGCTTCGCCCTACGCGGCGCTCCGCCTATGTCTTTGCAAAATCACATTATATGTTTGCCGCTCCGGGCTGTGCCCCTATAACATCGAAAAAATACATTAACTGTTTGGCCGCTCCGGGCTTCGCCCGACGCGGCGCTCCGCCTATGGCTTCACAATATTACATCATTTGTTTGGCCGCTCCGGGCTTCGCCCTACGCGGCGCTCCGCATATGGCTTCGCAAAAATATATTGATTGTTTGGCCGCTCCGGGCTGCGCCCTACGCGGCGCTCCGCCTACGCATTCGCAATATAACATTACTTGTTTGGCCGCTCCGGGCTTCGCCCTACGCGGCGCTCCGCCTGTGGCTTCGCAAAAATACATTAACTCTTTGGCCGCTCCGGGCTTCGCCCTACGCTGCGCTTCGCCTATACATTAGTAAAATTACATCACTTGATTAGCCGCTCCGGGCTGCGCCCTACGCGGCGCTCCGCCTAAAACTTTGCGAAAATTATGGCATAATAAATGTGCTCCGCCTATGCCCACGCAAAGTCATTTTGTATGATAAAGACAGTACCGCAATACTATGCAACCGTTTCCCTATACAAATTCGTACAAACTTATCTTTGCGGTCGGCTCCAGTACAAAATGTATGGGAAAATCGAGTACCAACATGACATGGAGTTATTAATTTTTTTCTTTCGACTGTTGATTTATTTTCCAAAATTGGATTGAAATGGAAATAAATGGCCAATTTTGACAGATCCTCATACTTTTTTTCTAGCAAAAGTCGTTATTTCGAGTTTTTACATTTTGGGGTAAAACTCGAAAATTACCCCGAAAATTGGAAAAAAATTATAACCAGTCGATAGGTCTTATAGGGTTCTACAACAAAAGTCATTATCAAAATTTAGCTTTGCTAACTGCAACTGCCCCAAAAACCACTTTGAAAATTCTGAAAAATTCACATTTTTACAAAATGGCCGCCACTTGGTCCGCCATTTTGATTTTTTTAAAGCCAGTATTTTTTAGGCATTTTACGTTATATACCACATCGAACTGCATTTTTACTTTTTCGCTCCAACGTATAATAAGTCCTCCAGAGCCTCTGGAAGTAGACCATGCCTTCGGGATTCACCTCCCCGCCGCTCCGAGTGTTGCCATGCGAATGAGATTAAAATAGTCAAATGTCATTTTAATGGACCCGCCCTCTAGGTAACTGGCAATGAATTCATCGAAAAGTCGTTATTTCTACTTTCGACCTTTTTGGGCCATATCTCAAAAACTACCAAAAACTTCCAAAAATTTTTTTCACCTGGCAACACATCTTAACCAGACACATATCTGCCTAGTACATTGAGAAAAGCTAAAGTGTCGCCATCTGCCCGAAAAATTGAAAATAAAATTTCGAAAAAGTGAAATTTTCACAAAATGGCCGCTAGCGCGTCCGCCATCTTGAATTACCGAATGCCCATATTTTTCCCATATTCTAGGTCGTATACCTCACCAACCCGCATTTTTCGTTTTTTTCTCCCGTGCGTCCTCGGACCCAGAGAGAGTTTGGAAAACGACCATGTCGAAAAAATGTTTTCGTCCGCTGTCGCCAGTGTTGCCAGAATTTTTCAACAAAACTACTATGAGGCCATTGCGGGTCGGAGTTGCCATAAATCTGCATACTCGAATTTTCGCAAAACGTCAAAATTTCATCCCTACCATTTTCTACCATGGCTCGAAAACTACCATGAATTTGGTAGAAATTCAAACGCACGGCAACACTTGAATAAATTTTCTACCCCTACCCCATACAACGCGATTCTCTAAAATGTTGCCATCCATGCGAAAAATTAAAATCAATTTTTTGGAAAATTTTGAGTTTTACTAAATTACCGCCAGCGCGTCCGCCATCTTGAATTTTGCAATGCCCATATTTTTCCCTTATTCTGGATCGTATACCCCATCAACCCTCATTTTTCGTTTTTTCCTCCGACGCTTCCTCTGACCCACAGGGCTCCTAGAAGCTGGCAATGTCGAAAAAACATTTTTTACCGATAATTCCCAGTGTTGCCAGAATTTTCCAAAAAAATTACCAAAAGGCCCAAGCGGGTCGGGGTTGCCACAAAACTGCATACTCAATTTTTCGAAAATCCAATATTTTTTTTTCCTACTATTCTCTCCCATGGCCCAAAAACTACCATGAATTTGGTAGAAATTGTCACGCATGGTAACGCTCGAATAAATTCCCCACCATAACCTTCTTACAAGCGATTCTCTAAAGTGTTGCCATCCACCCGAAAAACGCCTTCGAAAAATGTAAAAATTTTTCTCGGGACGAAATGGCCGCCAGCGCCGCCGCCATCTTGAATTTCTATAATCTATGGACGGGGTCGTCGAGTCGACTATACTTGCAAGAATTTTCAAAAGAAAGTTTTCCACTGTCTATGCGCGTCTCTTCAGTACGACTGCGCAAAAATGACTCTAAATCGGATTTTCAAACCGCAATTACACCGCCGCCATCTTGTTTTTTTGACATTTTATTTTTTTTCCATTCCTAACCCATAAACAACAATCTTTGACAGTCTAAACCGCCCCACGTTTCCATACATTTTTTTTTTCCCGCTAAGCCATACTCGGCGGCCATCTTGAATTTAAAAAAAAAAACAAGAAAAAGCTGCGTTGATTAAAAATCTAAATCCACCCCCCATACGTCAAAAAGTCCTAAACCACCCCCTTCACACCGCAAAAACACCCCAATCAGTGAGTGAGTGAGTCAGTGGTAATTTAGCTTTATATATAATAGATAGACTAGCTTTTGGCGCACACGCTACGCGTGTGCTTGCCAAAACCCAGCTCTGCGAGGCGGACGCTCCGGGCTTCGCCCTACGCGGAGCTCGGCCTTCGGCCTCGCGAAACGCAGCTCGGCCTGCGGCCTCGCTTAGATTACATGGCTGGGTTGAACCGTTCGCAATGGCGTTCTTATTCTTTTTTGATGCCCTATGTTCCATCAAATGGGTCCTAAAGAACCAGGCCTTCGGCCCGGAGGGCGCTCGGCCTCCGGCCTCGCGTACGTAGTTTGACCTGCGGTCTTGCAAAATGACATGATTTATTTGCGCTCCGCCTAAGGATTTGCATAATAACATAACTTAATTGGCCGCTCCGGGCTTCGCCCTACGCGGCGCTCTGCCTATGGCTTTGCAAATTACAATATACGTTTGGCCGCTCCGGGCTTCGCCCTACGCAGCGCTCCGCCTTTAAATTCGCAAAATTACATCACTTGATTGGCCGCTCCGGGCTGCGCCCTATGCGGCGCTCCGCCTACGCATTCGCAATATAACATTACTTGTTTGGCCGCTCCGGGCTTCGCCCTACGCGGCGCTCCGCCTATATATTAGCAAAATTACATCACTTGATTGGCCGCTCCGGGCTGCGCCCTACGCGGCGCTCCGCTTACGCATTCGCAATATAACATTACTTGTTTGGCCGCTCCGGGCTTCGCCCGACGCGGCGCTCCGCCTACGCATTCGCAATATAACATTACTTCTTTGGCCGCTCCGGGCCTCGACCTACGCGGCGCTCCGCCTGTGGCTTCGCAAAAATACATTATCTCTATGGCCACTCCGGGCTTCGCCCTACGCGGCGCTCCGCCTAGAACTTTGCGAAAATTAAGGCATAATAAATGTGCTCCACCTAAGCCCACGCAAAGTTACATAGTCATTTGTATGATAAACATAGTACCGCATTACTACGCAACCGTTTCCCCATACAAAATCGTACAAACTTATTGTTGCGGTCGGCTCCAGTACAAAATGTATGGGAAAATCGAATACCAACATGACATGGAATTTTAATTTTTTTTCTTTTGACTGCTGATTTATTTTCCAAAATTGGATCGAAATGGAAATAAATGGCCAATTTTGACAGATTCTCATACTTATTTTCTAGCAAAAGTCGTTATTTCGAGTATTTACATTTTGGGGTAAAACTCGAAAATTACCCATAAAATTGGGAAAAAATTATAACCAGTTGATAGGTCTTATAGGGCTCTACAACAAAGTTCATTATCAAAATTTAGCTTTGCTAACTGCAACTGCCCCAAAAACCACTTTGAAAATTCTGAAAAATTCACATTTTTACAAAATGGCCGCCACTTGGTCCGCCATTTTTATTTTTTTGAAGCCAGTATTTTTTAAGCATTCTACGTTATATACCACATCGAACTGCATTTTTACATTTTCCCCCCAACGTATAATGAGTCCTCCAGAGCCTCTGGAAGTAGACCATGCCTTCGGGATTCACCTCCCCGCCGCTCCGAGTGTTGCCATGCGAATGAGATTAAAATAGTCAAATGTCATTTTAATGGACCCGCCCTCTAGGTACCCGGCAATGAATTCACCAAAAAGTCGTTATTTCTACTTTCGACCTTTTTGGGCCATATCTCGAAAACTACCAAAAACTACCAAAAATTTTTTTCACCTGGCAACACATCTTGACAAGACACATATCCGCCTAGTACATTGGAAAACGCTAAAGTGTCGCCATCTGCCCGAAAAATTGAAAATAAAATTTCGAAAAAGTGAAATTTTCACAAAATGGCCGCTAGCGCGTCCGCCATCTTGAATTTCCGAATGCCCATATTTTTCCCATATTCTGGGTCGTATACCCCACCAACCCACATTTTTCGTTTTTTTCTCCCGTGCGTCCTCGGACCCAGAGAGAGTTTGGAAAATGACCATGTCGAAAAAATGTTTTGGTCCGCTGTCGCCAGTGTTGCCAGAATTTTTCAACAAAACTACCATGAGGCCATTGCGGGTCGGAGTTGCCATAAATCTGCATACTCGAATTTTCGCAAAACGTCAAAATTTCTTCCCTACCATTTTCTACCATGGCTCGAAAACTACCATGAATTTGGTAGTAATTCAAACGCACGGCAACACTTGAATAAATTCTCTACCCCTACCCCATACAACGCGATTCTCTAAAATGTTGCCATCCATGCGAAAAATTAAAAACAATTTTTTGGAAAATTTTGAGTTTTACTAAATTACCGCCAGCGCGTCCGCCATCTTGAATTTTGTGATGCCCATATTTTTCCCATATTCTGGATCGTATAACCCATCAACCCTCATTTTTCGTTTTTTCCTCCGACGCTTCCTCTGACCCACAGGGCTCCTAGAAGCTGGCAATGTCGAAAAAACGTTTTTTACCGATAATTCCCAGTGTTGCCAGAATTTTCCAAAAAAACTACAAAAAGGCCCAAGCGGGTCGGGGTTGCCACAAAACTGCATACTTGATTTTTCGAAAATCCAAAAATTTTTTTTCCTACTATTTTCTCCCATGGCTCCAAAACTACCATGAATTTGGTAGAAATTTCCACACATGGTAACACTCGAATAAATTCCCCACCATAGCCTTCTTACAAGCGATTCTCTAAAGTGTTGCCATCCACCCGAAAAACGCCTTCGAAAATTGCCAATTTTTTTCTCGGGACAAAATGGCCGCCAGCACCGCCGCCATATTGAATTTCTATAATCTATGGATGGGGTCGTAAAGTCGACTATACTCGCAACAAATGCCAGAAGAAAGTTTTCCACTGTCTATGCGCGTCCCTTCAGTACGACTGCGCAAAAATGACTCTAAAATTTTTTTTCAAACCGCAATCACACCGCCGCCATCTTGTTTTTTTGACATTTTATTTTTTTTCCATTTTTAACTCGCAAACATCCATCTTAGACAGTCAAGTCCGCCCCCCATCCCCTACATTTTTTTCCCCCCGCGAGGCCATACTCGGCGGCCATCTTGAATTTCGAAAAAAAAACAAAAAAAAGCTGCGTTGATTAAAAATCTAAACCCACCCTCCATACATCAAAAAGTGCTAAACCACCCCCTTCACACCGCAAAAACACCCCAATCAGTGAGTGAGTGAGTCAGTGGTAATTTAGCTTTATATATAATAGATAGACTAGCTTTTGGCGCACACGCTACGCGTGTGCTTGCCAAAACCCAGCTCTGCGAGGCGGACGCTCCGGGCTTCGCCCTACGCGGAGCTCGGCCTTCGGCCTCGCGATACGCAGCTCGGCCTGCGGCCTCGCTTAGATTACATGGCTGGGTTGGACCGTTCGCAATGGCGTTCTTATTCTTTTTTTGATGCCCTATGTTCCATCAAATGGGTCCTAAATAACCAGGCCTCCGGCCTCGCATCCGTGGTTTGAATTGCGGTCTTGCAAAATTACATAATTTATTTGGCCGCTCCGGGCTGCGCCCTACGCGGCGCTCCGCTTATGGCTTAGCAATAAAATATTACTTATTTGGCCGCTCCGGGCTACGCCCTACGCGGCGCTCCGCCTAAGCAGTTGCAGAATAACATAACTAAATTGGCCGCTCCGGGCTTCGCCCTACGCGGCGCTCCGCCTATGTCTTTGCAAAATCACATTATATGTTTGCCGCTCCGGGCTGTGCCCCTATAACATCGAAAAAATACATTAACTGTTTGGCCGCTCCGGGCTTCGCCCGACGCGGCGCTCCGCCTATGGCTTCACAATATTACATCATTTGTTTGGCCGCTCCGGGCTTCGCCCTACGCGGCGCTCCGCATATGGCTTCGCAAAAATATATTGATTGTTTGGCCGCTCCGGGCTGCGCCCTACGCGGCGCTCCGCCTACGCATTCGCAATATAACATTACTTGTTTGGCCGCTCCGGGCTTCGCCCTACGCGGCGCTCCGCCTGTGGCTTCGCAAAAATACATTAACTCTTTGGCCGCTCCGGGCTTCGCCCTACGCTGCGCTTCGCCTATACATTAGTAAAATTACATCACTTGATTAGCCGCTCCGGGCTGCGCCCTACGCGGCGCTCCGCCTAAAACTTTGCGAAAATTATGGCATAATAAATGTGCTCCGCCTATGCCCACGCAAAGTCATTTTGTATGATAAAGACAGTACCGCAATACTATGCAACCGTTTCCCTATACAAATTCGTACAAACTTATCTTTGCGGTCGGCTCCAGTACAAAATGTATGGGAAAATCGAGTACCAACATGACATGGAGTTATTAATTTTTTTCTTTCGACTGTTGATTTATTTTCCAAAATTGGATTGAAATGGAAATAAATGGCCAATTTTGACAGATCCTCATACTTTTTTTCTAGCAAAAGTCGTTATTTCGAGTTTTTACATTTTGGGGTAAAACTCGAAAATTACCCCGAAAATTGGAAAAAAATTATAACCAGTCGATAGGTCTTATAGGGTTCTACAACAAAAGTCATTATCAAAATTTAGCTTTGCTAACTGCAACTGCCCCAAAAACCACTTTGAAAATTCTGAAAAATTCACATTTTTACAAAATGGCCGCCACTTGGTCCGCCATTTAGATTTTTTTAAAGCCAGTATTTTTTAGGCATTTTACGTTATATACCACATCGAACTGCATTTTTACTTTTTCGCTCCAACGTATAATAAGTCCTCCAGAGCCTCTGGAAGTAGACCATGCCTTCGGGATTCACCTCCCCGCCGCTCCGAGTGTTGCCATGCGAATGAGATTAAAATAGTCAAATGTCATTTTAATGGACCCGCCCTCTAGGTAACTGGCAATGAATTCATCGAAAAGTCGTTATTTCTACTTTCGACCTTTTTGGGCCATATCTCAAAAACTACCAAAAACTTCCAAAAATTTTTTTCACCTGGCAACACATCTTAACCAGACACATATCTGCCTAGTACATTGAGAAAAGCTAAAGTGTCGCCATCTGCCCGAAAAATTGAAAATAAAATTTCGAAAAAGTGAAATTTTCACAAAATGGCCGCTAGCGCGTCCGCCATCTTGAATTACCGAATGCCCATATTTTTCCCATATTCTAGGTCGTATACCTCACCAACCCGCATTTTTCGTTTTTTTCTCCCGTGCGTCCTCGGACCCAGAGAGAGTTTGGAAAACGACCATGTCGAAAAAATGTTTTCGTCCGCTGTCGCCAGTGTTGCCAGAATTTTTCAACAAAACTACTATGAGGCCATTGCGGGTCGGAGTTGCCATAAATCTGCATACTCGAATTTTCGCAAAACGTCAAAATTTCATCCCTACCATTTTCTACCATGGCTCGAAAACTACCATGAATTTGGTAGAAATTCAAACGCACGGCAACACTTGAATAAATTTTCTACCCCTACCCCATACAACGCGATTCTCTAAAATGTTGCCATCCATGCGAAAAATTAAAATCAATTTTTTGGAAAATTTTGAGTTTTACTAAATTACCGCCAGCGCGTCCGCCATCTTGAATTTTGCAATGCCCATATTTTTCCCTTATTCTGGATCGTATACCCCATCAACCCTCATTTTTCGTTTTTTCCTCCGACGCTTCCTCTGACCCACAGGGCTCCTAGAAGCTGGCAATGTCGAAAAAACATTTTTTACCGATAATTCCCAGTGTTGCCAGAATTTTCCAAAAAAATTACCAAAAGGCCCAAGCGGGTCGGGGTTGCCACAAAACTGCATACTCAATTTTTCGAAAATCCAATATTTTTTTTTCCTACTATTCTCTCCCATGGCCCAAAAACTACCATGAATTTGGTAGAAATTGTCACGCATGGTAACGCTCGAATAAATTCCCCACCATAACCTTCTTACAAGCGATTCTCTAAAGTGTTGCCATCCACCCGAAAAACGCCTTCGAAAAATGTAAAAATTTTTCTCGGGACGAAATGGCCGCCAGCGCCGCCGCCATCTTGAATTTCTATAATCTATGGACGGGGTCGTCGAGTCGACTATACTTGCAAGAATTTTCAAAAGAAAGTTTTCCACTGTCTATGCGCGTCTCTTCAGTACGACTGCGCAAAAATGACTCTAAATCGGATTTTCAAACCGCAATTACACCGCCGCCATCTTGTTTTTTTGACATTTTATTTTTTTTCCATTCCTAACCCATAAACAACAATCTTTGACAGTCTAAACCGCCCCACGTTTCCATACATTTTTTTTTTCCCGCTAAGCCATACTCGGCGGCCATCTTGAATTTAAAAAAAAAAACAAGAAAAAGCTGCGTTGATTAAAAATCTAAATCCACCCCCCATACGTCAAAAAGTCCTAAACCACCCCCTTCACACCGCAAAAACACCCCAATCAGTGAGTGAGTGAGTCAGTGGTAATTTAGCTTTATATATAATAGATATATAGATAGAGAAATTAAAACAAAAATGTATTGAATTCCAACATTGTGAATCTGGTTGGTCATATTTCGATATAAGTCATTTAGAAATAAATGTAAATAAATATTGTCCCATGAGAGGTGGAAGTTACATACCAGCTAAAATACGAAACACGAAAAGTTGTGTTAATATTCAGAATAATGATAAGCATTGCTTTTTGTGGAGCATTATTTCCGACAAGAAATAATGTGTGCCGAGTAAATTCGTATGCGCATTATTCTAATATTTTGAATATAGAGGAAATGTCATTTCCACCTACTGTAAATGATATAAAATTATTTGAAAATAATAATCCATAAGCATAAATGTTTATGGTCTCAATAATTGCATTGTAACAGGACCCCTTTATAAGACAAAAATAAAGAAGGCAAACCATATTAATCTATTATACTTTGAGCAACAAAACAAAGGACATTATTGTTTAATAAAAAACCTTGTGTGACTAGTTCGACGCCAAATAAGTCATCACAGGGGCATGATATATTTTTGTGATACTTGTTTACAATTTTTTACTAAAAAAGAAAAGTATTTTTCACACCATTGTTCTCAAGTGTTAACAATTTTACCAGAAAAAAATACTTGTATTCAATTTGAACATTTTGAACGAAAACAAAAATATATTTTATTATATATGCTGATTTTGAGAGTATGCTGATTAATTGTGATACAATAGGTAGCAAAAATACTACTAATCTACAGCAACATATTCCTACATGTTTTGCATATTATGTGTGCTGTTCATACGATTCAAAGTTAAACAAGTATGTCACTTATAGAGGTGCTGATTGTGTTGAAATATTTATTAAATGGTTAATTAATGATATACAAACTATCTATAATATATTGTCTAAAAATAATCGAATGAAACCTATGACAAATGATCAAAAACATGATTATGAAAATGCTATGAAATGTCATATTTGTAATAAATTTTTATTTGGTGACAAAGTTTGCGATCACGATCATATTACATCAGAATACAGAGGCGCGGCACACTCGCTTTGTAACTTAAGGTATAGAGTGTGTCCATTCATACCTGTTGTACCAAAATGTTTGTGTACCAAAATATAAAGGGTCTATACATTGATATAAAAAACCCAAGATGCACAATCTCAAACAATAGTAACACTCGAAACTGTCACCAAACTCAACTATTATACCTACGTAGTTATAGTTATGCTATAAATATATTTAATTTGCAAATTCAACCCTACGTGCATAGTATAAAGTTGTTTTTATAAAGTAGTGTGTGTAAAGTAATAAATTTTTACGACCGACGCTTGCCGGTAGGACAAGTCATAGAATGGAGACGACTTGTATTTATACTTTTTATTTTTGTACGGTATTGAGTTAATATTATAAGAGTTTGTTAAATACTTTTAACTGAGCGTACATATGTTTGTGAGTAGGACATGTGTATCAATAAAACAAATATAAAATAATCAGTACAATTATTTATTTATATTTTTGGTTGAAAATCTTCACGTCTTTGCTGGCTGACGATCGATTCCTATTCTGTACATCGTATTGGGTCACGAGGAAAACTAAAATATAAAAATAACAAAATAAAATATGCAAATAAAACCACGAATTGACGAACTCTTCTCCTTTTGAAGGTCGATTAAAAACTACATTATATTAGTAGTCCCGACAGACGTTGTCCTGCCGAAGTTTTGCTGTCCTAGATTCACAATTGGACTCAAAAGGTGGAGTGCCGTTTTATCAAAATTGGTCCAGCCGTTAAGGAGTTCAGCGGACTCTACAGACATTGTCCTGCCCAAACGTTTGGATGATTGATTATATGTATATTTATGTAATTGACAAATATATGAAACCACCACAATTACAAATTAATTCGATTATTTAACGGTCAATGAGTCAATAAAAAAATTTTAAAAGCTCTATAACCCGATTGCAGTGCCACCTAGTGGTTCCACCTCTAAACGATCTACGGGCGGGCGACGGGGTCAAAAACAAACATTTCATTAAAATCTGTCCAGCCGGATCGTCTCGAAGGAGGTTACTGACATATACACGTACAGAATATATATATATATGAATAAATATTTGTTAAAAACTAACACAAAAAAGTTAAATTAATAAACTTATTATTTAAAAAATTAAACACAATAATAAAAAATCGACTCCACTATTACGAACAGGGTCACTACATATTATGCGACTAAAATAGAAGGGCGCTATAATGCATATTCTTACACTTATACAGAGGAAATTGAAAAGTGCCGTATTATACTAGGACCGTTGAGTGAAGTTTTAAAACAAATTAAATCAAAATCACATAAAGTATACTATATTTACTCATATAAACAACGTAAACAAATCACTAAACTCTTTTACTTACCGAAAATACGATATCCCATCCTTTTTCAACGTTCTTGACGCAATATTCGTACAATTTCTAAATGAATACTTCGTCATTTTTGACGTTCGTACAGTGACGCGAGCGTCGCAAGACTATTTGAAATGAGTGCACAATTTTTAATTGTGCACTCATTTTTTGCGGACGGTTTTGAGACGTTGAGTGTGTATCTTGGGTTTTTTATATATCAATGGGTCTATACGAGTTATTCCTAAATCTAAGGAGAAATATACATCTATTACAAAGTTGATAGATTCAGAAAACAAGTCTCAAACTATTCAAATAAAGTTTATAGATTCTTATCAATTTTTAAGTTCTAGTTTAGATAACCTTAGTAAAAATTTAACACCAGATGATTTCCATAATTTGAAAAATGAATTTAACAATAATGAAAAAATTCATCTGTTAATACATAAAGGAATTTATACTTACGATTATGTAGTGTTAGATGCACCCCCGTCTTCTAGCATCGCGCCACAACCTACGTCATCGGCCCCTATTTAAGCAAGCGGACGCAAGCTCCGGGCCCATTTGCTTCTCAGGCGCGCGCTCGGACGGTCGTCACTTCATAGATTTAAATTAATTATTTTGTAACGATTTTTATTAAAGTTCTAGCTAATTTCATGTTTCTTTTTTTTTAATTAATGTTTTTAGCCTTTTCTAATATCAGAAGTGGGATTCGGAAGCCCTAAACAGCTGCTGAAGACTATTCCTGATTTTAATATTTCCGTAATTTTAGTTAGTAGTGCAGTAGTTGTAAAAAAATAATGCCCGGCGATAAAACCACCGGCCAACGAAGCCGTAAACGAGCAAGAGAGCGCACGCCTCCTCCTATCGATTTAGGTCGCACCATGGAGGCAATCCTCAACCGGCTGACCGTGCTTGAGGAACGATCTGCATCCGAAGGCCCTTCCAGCGTCGTGATACGCCCTGCCATCGCGCTCGAGTCAAGTCGGGGCCTGTCGCCAGCTGCGCATGCGGTTGGCGTGGATGCGCCTATTTTATCTGCTACAGACAGCGCGCGACCTTCCTCGACCTCTGCCGCGCAGGTGGTACAATCTCCTAGTCCTGCCCCTGGCCCGTCGGACTTCACCGAGCGCCTTATTGACGCCCTTACATCCGTGAATGCGGTAAGACCAAATCGTTACTATGTTTCCGATTTCGACCCAAGTGTGCATGATGTGTTGATGTGGTGTGATGAGATAGATCGCGCTCAGGTATATAATAGGTGGGACGATAGGGAGTGCCTAGCTCACGTGGGTCTTTGCCTAAAGGGTGAAGCTCGTACCTGGTTGCGCGAATGGGCTGGGTGCGAACGTACATGGACCAATTTTAAATTGGAATTAAAATCTTTATGCCCGAGACGTATAAATACTGCCGACGTTCTTTTTGACGTAATGTGTACTGATTCCGATTGTTTTTCTACATACGCTGAATATGCACGGAAATGTTTGTTGCGGTTGCGTATTGTTCAGGGCATAAGTGACGATTTGTTGTGCGCAATAATTGTACGAGGCATAAAGGACGCGCATATTCGCGCTGCTGCTACTAACGCTAAGTTGACACCTGGAAATATCGTTGAGTTTTTGTCAATTTATGTAAATCCCAAGCGACACGTTAATAATAGTGGAAGTTACGCGCGTTTCAGCCGACCTAATAATTTTAATTCGCACCTACCCTCAAATAGTGATTCTCGTAAACGTAAAGCAAATGAAAATGATAAGTTCACGAAGTGTTTTAATTGTAATCAGACTGGGCATGTGAGTAAATATTGTCCAAAGCGGGCGAGGTCAAGCCCGAAAATATTACCTAAACTTGACGCAAATAAGTTCCCAAAGTCAGATACGAACAAAAACACGTCGCGACCAGTTTGTACTTATTGTAAGAAAGTAGGTCACTTGATAGATAGCTGCTTTGCTAAAGAACGGTCCGGACGGACTCAGGATGCGAATGTAAATTTTTGCCAGGACCTAACTCAGGAAACCGAGACATAATATCAGCAATATTAGGCGGAGTACACACGGAAGTTTTAATTGATAGTGGGTCCACAATTTCTCTAATATCAACCGATTTATTAAAACACTTTCCGATGATTATTTATCCAAGTAACCAGTTACTGCGAGGCATAGGTGGGGTAGAAATATGTTCTAGTGGCTTTGTTAATTTACCGATACAGTTTGACGATATTACCCTACAAGTTGATTTTCATATAGTGCCTAGTACTTGCCTTATTTCGCCCGTGCTAATAGGTACCGACGTTCTCAATCGAAACAGGATAACGTATGTACGTACATGCAGTGCCCAGAAAATAATTCGAGATAATTTATTTGGTTTTGTAAATACGATTTCCGATGTTGATTCAAAACCAAATTGTAATTTTAATTCAATTAATATCCCGTTGCTTGGCGATGACAAGTTTCGGTTACAGCGTGTTTTAAATAAATACTCCGCTTATTTCCTTAGTGGAACAGCAACCACTACGGTCACTACTGGCGAGATGCAAATTCGTCTTACAAGCGATAATCCTGTTAACTACCGGCCTTATAAATTATCGCACGACGAAAAATTACGCGTGAGAAAGATAGTTAGCGATTTGTTGCAAAAAGAAATTATTCGCGAATCTGAGTCCCAGTACTCGAGCCCCATCTTATTAGTGCGTAAGAAGGATTCAACTGATAGGATGGTAGTCGATTATCGTGCCCTAAATAACATCACGATTAAAGATCGTTACCCGCTCCCCCTTATTGACGATCATATAGATAGACTTGGGAAGTGCAAATTCTTCACCGTTTTAGACATGCTGACTGGTTTCCATCAAATCAAGGTCAATGAGGAGTCTGTTCACAAAACTGCATTTGTGACGCCCGAAGGACATTATGAATATCTCAAAATGCCTTATGGTCTCACAAACGCACCAGTGGTTTACCAACGTATCATCACAGAGACCCTCAGACCCTTCATTGATGCTGGCCAGGTCCTCGTCTACATCGACGACGTACTCTTGCTAAGTAGCGACATCCCTAAGGGGTTACTTTTGCTCGATGCAGTTCTAAAAAGGTTGACTGAATCTGGGTTTTCAGTTAATCTTCGTAAATGCTCATTTCTGTCGACGGAGGTGGAATACTTGGGAAGGTTGATAAGAGACGGTCAGGTACGGCCGAGCCCTTCTAAGGTAAATGCCCTTGTTAATTCACCAATACCGCGAACGGTAAAACAAGTGCGGCAGTTCCTTGGCTTGGCCGGTTATTTCCGAAGATATATCCCCGCATATTCCACTAAAGTTGCGTGTATAGCTGCACTAACGCGTAAAGATACCACTTTTCACTGGGGTGACGAACAGGAAAGGACTAGGCAAGATATTATTTCGATAATGAGTAGCGAGCCATTTTTAACCATCTTTGATAATGATTTACCGACCGAAGTGCATACCGACGCGAGCTCGTTAGGATACGGCGCGGTATTATTGCAGATTCATGACGGGCGCAGACAACCCGTTGCTTATTTTAGCAAAGTCACTGTGGGTGCAGAGCCCAGGTACCACTCTTACGAATTAGAGACACTTGCAGTCGTCAAAGCGTTGCAATATTTCCGTCATTATTTGATCGGAAAGCATTTTAAAGTTGTTACGGATTGCAATGCTTTAAAGTTGACGCAGAACAAGAAAGATCTCCTTCCGAGAGTGGCACGCTGGTGGATGTACCTGCAGGACTTCGATTTCACGCTTGAATATCGCAAAGGCGTTCTCATGGCACATGCAGATTATTTCAGTAGAAATGCGGTCAATGTCTGCACTGTTAAGAAAAGTTGAACTGGGCTCAGGTGGCACAAGCGGCTGATGAAGAGACGGTCACTTTGCTCGAAAAATTAAATCAAGGTCAGTTAGACTCGTCGCGTTATGTCAAAAGGAACGACTTATTATATTACAAGTACGACGTGGTCGGTGAGGGTACCCGTTTGCTATGCTTCGTCCCTAAAGCCTATCGTTTAAGTTTATTACGCGTCTTCCACGACGAGCACGAGCACATTGGTAACGAGAAAACGGTCGATTTGATCTTAAGGCATTTTTGGTTTCCCGGTATGCGCCAGTTTGTCCGAAAATACATCTCACATTGTGTTGTGTGTCTTTCCCATAAAAGGGTTCCGCGCGCCCCTCTTCAACCAATCGTCTCATGGACTAAGCCTTCAGTCCCTTTCGATACAGTACACGTAGATGTGTTAGGCCCCTTGCCAGACTCGAACGGACATAAGTTTGTCATTATCCTGGTAGACGCTTTCACTAAATACACCCTCCTATATCCCATGTATAGGCAAGATAGTGTAGAACTTAAACAGGTCTTTACTAATGCTATTTCTATTTTTGGAACACCTCGATTAATCGTGTGTGATAAAGGGCGCATGTTTCAAAGTGAAGACTTCACTAGTTGGGCACGTAATTTTAATATTGATCTGCATTTCATAACGCCCGAAATGCACCAAGCAAATGGTCAAGTCGAGCGCTATTGCCGCACTGTCCTAAACATGATTAGAATAGAAGTAAATCATAAATCCGAGATGTGGTCTAACGTGCTCTGGAAATTGCAGTTGATCTTGAACATAACAAAACAAAAGACAACTCAATGTTCTGCCCTGAACCTCCTGATTGGTTCGGAGTCCACTACGCCGGCTTTACAGGCATTAGTTCGCGATGTCGCCATACAGGGTTCCTCGGGCAACCGAGAAGCGTGGCGTGAATTGCGTAGACAGCGGGCAGAGTCACTTTTAACTTCTAACCAAAGCAATCAGGATGCCTATGTAAATAAAAATAGGACGGCTCCCAAAACGTTTAAGCTACATGACCTAGCATATGTAATTAAGAGGTCACAGAGCGCTGGGAAACTTGATAGTGGCATGAGAGGTCCCTACAAGATTATTAAGATCTTACCCAATGGTCGATATGAGCTACAGTTGGTGACGGGCTCATATGGAAAGACTACTCAGGCCGCAGCCGAGTATATGGTTCGCTGGCAAGGAGAATGGACACCCGAAACTTGTGCTGCATTTTTCGATTGTAAGTAATTATTTTATGCAGCTTCACACTATCTTATCGTAATATTCTGTTTACATGATAAATATTGTGTGTGTGGTTTTCCTATGTGTTTTGAGTGACTTGTTTGGTGTCAATTCGTATAAGACTCGTATAAGGCCCGCTGAGGCATCGAGACTCATGTAAGACCCGCCGTGGCATTGGGAGTTCATACTGACTCATGTAAGACCCGCCGTGGCATTGGGAGTTCATACTGACTCATGTAAGACCCGCCGTGGCATTGGGAGTTCATACTGAATCATGTAAGACCCGCCGTGGCATTGAGAGTAGGTACTAGCTCATGTAAGGCCCGCCGTGGCATTGGGAGTGGACACTGGCTCATGTAAGGCCCGCCGTGGCATTGAGATAATGACTCTTTCGATTAAACCCCGCTGTGGCACCAACGTCGCAAAGGCGTTGACCGTTTTGCTATTGAGTTCGCTTGCACCAAACAATGCTCTGTTAACGCAGTTGGAAAGCTGTTTGCCAGTAACACTAGACAACTAGTCTTGTGTTGATTTGCTTACTTTTACATCGTAGCTCGATAGATTGCTAAGTTGATAACTTCAGCTTTCTAAAATAGCTATTTATGTGTTTTGAACGCTTTCAACTCATAAGTGGCTATGTACTCCCACAGGTGCAGCCGAAGGCGAGGAGCTCCAACCAGAGCCAGTTCCAAGCACATCGACTACAGGCAGCGAGGTCGCCGCCCCGTCAGGAGAGGCCGTGTTAGATGCACCCCCGTCTTCTAGCATCGCGCCACAACCTACGTCATCGGCCCCTATTTAAGCAAGCGGACGCAAGCTCCGGGCCCATTTGCTTCTCAGGCGCGCGCTCGGACGGTCGTCACTTCATAGATTTAAATTAATTATTTTGTAACGATTTTTATTAAAGTTCTAGCTAATTTCATGTTTCTTTTTTTTTAATTAATGTTTTTAGCCTTTTCTAATAGTAGATTCATGGTCTAAATATGAGGAAAACCAACTACCTTCTAAAGAATATTTTTATAATATGTTGAAATCTGAGCACATCATTGAACATGAATACGCCCATGCTCAAGCCGTGTGGGCTGAATTCAAGATTAAAACCCTAGGAGAATATACTGGTTTATATTTAAAATGCGATGTCTTATTATTGTGTGATATATTTGAACATTTCAGAAATACAAGTTTAAAACATTACAGTCTAGACCCGGCCTATTATGTATCTGCACCTAATTTAAGTTGGGATGCAATGCTTTTATGTACAGGTATTCGATTAGAGCTAATAAATGATTTAGACATGTACCAAATGCTAGAAAAAGGTATACGCAGAGGACTAGCTCAATGTTCGTTACGAAATGCAAAGGCGAACAACAAGTATAGTCCAAATTTTGATGATTTAAAACCATCATCATATTTAGTTTATCTCGATTGTAATAATCTTTACGGCTATGCAATGAGACAGAAAATGCCAGTATCAGATTTTATATATCTATCGGAAGAAGAACTAGTTAACTTTGACATATTAACAGTACCAACCGATGGTGAATTTGGATACATTTTAGAGGTAGATATGGCTTATCCAGATTATTTACATGATCATCATAGGGATTTGCCTTTCGCACCTGAAAAGTTCAACCCACCAGGTGGGAAACCTAAAAAATTAATTGCTTCTTTATACGATAAATTTAAATATGTGATTCATTTTGTTAATTTGAAAGAGTGTCTGAAAAATGGCTTAGTTTTAAAGAAAATACATCGCATCCTTCGCTTTAGGCAAGACCATTTTTTGCGAAAATATATTGATTTAAATACTCGTTTACGAAAAAGTGCTATAACAACATTTGAAAAGGATTTTTTTAAATTACTAAATAATGCTGTGTTTGGGAAAACTATTGAAAACAAACGTAAGCATGTCAATGTAAAATTAGTCACAAAATGGGACGATTACTCTAATAAAACAAATAAGGAAATTGGCGCTGAAAAGATACTGTTAAAACCAAATGTAAAAACAGTTTCAGTCTTTTCAGAAAATTTAATAGCAGTTCATTTAAGTCCGGAAAAAATCATATTAGATAAACCAATATACATTGGTTTTACAGTATTAGACTTGGCTAAGCAACACTTATACAATTTTCACTACGATTTCATGAAAAATAAATATAAAACTAATGCTAAGTTATGTTACACAGACACTGACAGTCTCCTTTATGACATTTACACTGACGACTTTTATAATGATCTTAAAAATTACATTGCACATTTTGATACCAGTAATTTTGATGAAAATAATCCATACGTGGTGGAACTTGGTGGGTCCGTGATAACTGAGTTCGTTGGTTTAAGAGCCAAGCTCTATTGTTTAAAAAGTGTAAAAACTAGTATAAAAAAAACAAAAGGTATATCAAAGCCAATAACAAACCGACAAAAAATTTGTGACTATAGAAAAGCCCTCAATTCAAAAGAAGTGGTTCGCCATAAAATGAATATGATAAGATCTATTAAACATGTACTTTACTCACAACAAGTTTATAAAGTAGTTTTGAATAGCGATGATGATAAAAGACAAATATTACCTAATAATATTGAGACGTTGCCTTGGGGTCATTGTGATTCAATTTTTTGATATTCTTTAAACATGGATTACATTCTGTGTATTTATTATAGTATAGTATAGTATAGTATAACATAATTGTGGATACTACAAACATTTTATTGTTTAATTTTAATAAATATATGTTTCCAAATGTTAAATGATTCGTTTTATTTTACTCATACCCCGTGCTTGTATACGCATATGTGCCGTTTTATTTTCCTTGTAATTCTTAAAACACGAGTATATAAAGAAAGACAATATTGAAAACTTGTGTTAGTTCACCATGAAGTTTGTTCAGCAAACTCATACTTTAAAAGTAAACAATATAAAAGTGGAAAATCGGAACAGAAATAATAAGCATAGTATTCTTTTTCCTAATACAATACGTTGTATAATATGCGGCCCTTCTAATTGCGGAAAAACCAATATTATGTTGAATTTACTGTTGCATGAACATGGATTAAAATTCAAACATATTTATCTGTATTCAAAAACAGCGTATCAACCAAAGTATTGCTTTTTAAATCAGGTCATGGAAAGAGTTCCTGGTGCTCATTTCAATGTGTTTAATGACAACAACGAAGTTATTCATCCCAATGATGCTTTGGAAAACTCTTTTATAATTTTCGATGATGTTGCAAGTGAAAATCAAATAAACATTCGTAATTATTTTTCTATGGGGAGACATAACCAGATAAATTGCTTTTATTTATCTCAAACATATTCAAAAATACCTAAACAATTAATAAGAGACAATGTCAATCTGTTGATTATCTTTAAACAAGACCACAATAATTTAAGACATATATACAATGAGCATGTTAATACAGATATGAGCTGGACAGAGTTTAGTAAGATTTGCTCGAGTGTATGGAAAGATCGATTTAGTTTTGTTTTAATAAATAAAGATTGCGAATTAAATAAAGGCAGATATAGACAAGGTTTTGATACTTTTGTTTGTTTCTGATTTACGTTTTAATAGATTTATATAAATAAACTTATAAAAAGGAAACATGTTAATTGAATAAATATATCAGTTAACAACGGTTGGGTGCAAATACAACTAATGGAAGCTGAAATTAAATAACAACTGATTAAATCAGTAATTAACATTAAAAATAAAATAAAACAGATAAAAAATGAAGAAGATGTTGCTAATTTAAAATTAAAAAAGGTATTTAAGCCTATTACAGATAATTTGGAGACAATAATCAAAAGTAATGATAAAGATAAACCTGCACTCAATGTTTCTATAGATATGAGTACAGGAAAGAGCACTGAAGAAGATTGTTCCTTATCTTCGGATTATGACCAATTTTCTGACAACATCGATGCAGACTCAAGTGTAAAATCAGATTATTTTGAATATGCTGCTGATAGTAAAAGTTCATGTAAAGAACTTGATGATACTTTAAGGTCCCTAGATAAAGAGGAAGTAATCAACATCTATGATAGCAACATTAATGTACTATTTGGAATACGAACTGAAAATAAAAAGTTGATGATGGGAAATTTCAACGTCTCAATTTCAGCTAAGAGTAATGCATCAAATTCAAACAAGCTCTACTTAGTAAGAATTGGCGACAGGGATTTTGAATTAACTCCAGGCTTAAAAGAGCTTCTTATTCGCAGTAAACCTAATCTGAAGACAGTTAACGATAAAGATAAAGTTACATATAAAGATATACTTAATTACACAAACGCTCATAAACAACAATTTCACCCATATGGTCAAATAAAAGGTGACAAAGGTTTGAAGTATCGTAAAATCATCAAACCTTTATTTGATTCTAAAACTGAACTCAAAACCGGTGGATACATACCGATATGTAAAAAATATAAAAGCGATACTGATTACGTATACTGGGATGATCCCAATGAATTAATAGAACGACTTAAACTGTTAATTGCTTCACAAAGTGCTGGTAACACTAATCACGATAATGACATTTTATCAATAATAGAAGAACTAAAGGAATCAGGAATTATAAAATAATAATAAAAAGCATGCTATTACCAATTTAACTGTTAGTCACTAAAATAGCGTTGATGATGAACGTAAGTGAGCGTATACATTTTAAGATGCACAAAATAACCACCAAAATTCGGAATTCATTAATATTTTAAATATATTAAGGGAATTGAAAAGTTCCACAAATTCTGATAAAGAAAAATTCGATAAATTTAAATTTGATGTACTAGAAAAAATTGCAAGTGTGAACAAATTTATTGAAATTTTAACAGACAGAATTAAAAAGGTTGAGAAAAAAGTTGATATCAATGAAATTGCTGGAAAATTAAATAAACATTATGAGCAAAGCAGACGTTGTAGACGAAATTTGTAAAAATGCTAGAGTTCATTATCCAAGAAGAAGTGTTATCTTGAAAGACATTGACGATCTGTGGGAAGCAGATTTAATAGACATGCAAGCAATGTCACGTGTGAATGGCGGTTATAAATATATTTTAGCAGTTATTGATTGTTTTTCAAAATTTGCGTGGGCTATCGCATTAAAGCAAAAAAAAAGAACTTGTGTCAAAAGCATTTAAAAATTTATTAAAAGATGGACGGATTCCAAAAAATCTACACACGGACCGAGGAACAGAATTTTATAATGAACAATTTAATAGAATTGTCAAAGACTACAATATTAATCATTACTCTACGTATTCATCTAAAAAAGCCTCCATTGTTGAAAGATTCATTAGAACATTAAAGGGTAAATTGTACAAGGAATTTAACTTAAATGGAAATTATAGATGGAATAATGGATTACTTAAGAGAAAGGTGAATGAATACAATAATACTGTGCACAGAACTATAGGCCAACCACCTGCAACGATATCTCATAATAATAAAGCTAGTGTAATGCAAAAATATTTAAAACTGGCATCTAATAAAATAAAAATAGCATGCAAAAAGTTTAGAGTTGGTGACTATGTTAGGATAAGCAAACAAAAAGCTTGTTTTGACAAAAGTTATACACCTAACTGGTCAACAGAAATCTTTAAAATTTACAAAGTACAAGAAACGAATCCTACAACGTATTTAATAGAAGATTTTAAGTCTCGTCCGATACTCGGTGCATTTTATTCTCAAGAGCTTAAGAAAACTAGATATCATGACGTTTACTTAGTTGAAAAAGTTCTAAGAAAAAAGGGAAATATGGTATATGTTAAATGGCTAGGACTCTCGAGTAGCGAAAACAGTTGGATAAACAAAACAAATGTATTGTAGTTAAGCATTTCTTTGCATTATTATTATTTAAAGATATTGTTTGTTAGTTATGGTTTAGTACATATTCGTTGTTATAACAATAAGGTCTACTTCATTTTAATTCAAACTTTAAAAAAAAAAAAAAAAATATATAATATTAAATTTTCAAAAATGAAAAGAAAACGAAGTTCTCCAACCTCACATAATGCAGCCAACGATGATGGGTATAACGAACAGAATAAAAGGCTCACACGTGGAAATTTGAAGAAAACATTCAAAACTATTGTTTCTCGTACTAAAAAACACATCAGTAATATAAAGCCTAAATGAAAGGCTTTGATGAAATTAGCATGTGCAACGGCACAAGAATTAATATCGGATTTACCCGTTAAAGTACCAAAAATCATAGCCGTACCAAAAAGTGGTGGATTTCTGCCCTTGATACCGATATTTGCTGGTTTATCTGCTGCTGGTAGTTTAGTTGGTGGTGTTGCTGGCGTCGCTAAAGCTATAAATGAATTCAAAACAGCGAAAAAACAATTATCAGAACTTGAAAGACACAATAAGCAAATAGAGGCAGTATGCATTGGAAAAGGATTACATTTGAAACCTTATAAAAACGGACTTGGAATATATGTCACAAAGAAAAAAAACTGAATTCTAGGCTACCCAAAAGAGCTTTAACTAATAACGATATAATGAAACATTCATTTGATATCCCTTTTTTTCGGGGGGTATTTATGAGAGATAAATTACCAAATAAACCTTTTGCAATAGAATGTGCCGTCGTAAACCTTGATATAACCAAAAACCCAGGTACGCATTGGGTAGCCTATGGAAAACTTAATAATCATATAAAATATTTTGATAGCTACGGTAATCATAAGCCTCCAAAAGAATTACTTAAATATCTGGGAAATAATATTAATTACAATTACGTAAATTTCCAAAAAAATTATTCATATAACTGCGGACATTTATGTCTGCATTTTTTAAAATCATTCTGGAAAAGAAACATAAAATAAGAAAGTAAAGTTACATTTGTCATTTTGTATAGCTTATACACCATCCATACGCATAAATAATGATAGCTGTGGTACAATATGTACATTAAGTCATCGTCTTTGATAGAAACTGCTATACCTATTATTAATATTCTATTGCGCTAAATTTTTTGCTTATTATTCGACTGATTTCAAATACAGTATTCAGCTTTAATTTGATCCTGTCAGAATCATGATTGTATACAACGTGTAATGTTAAATGCGCAAAACCTCAGACACCCCAAATGATTTTTTATTTAATTGACCTAATTATGATAAATTTTTAATAAAAAAAAATGTTTAAAGATTTTATGTGATGTTTTAGTTTTACTGGCACTTCTGATCATTTATTGTGTCTGTGGACGACGCTCTGTCGAAAGCGAAGTCGGTAGTTATATCGCCGGGCCGCTGCGCCGCGCTGACATTATTATTATTACTATCTACGCTCATAAAGAAATAAGGTTATCCTTGAACAGTGATTTAAATGTTTCCATCACACTTTTCCAGGCTTTGAACTGGCAACATAGGTAACCTACATTTTCAGACTTTACCTACAGTAAGATCTTATTATTAGGAAGGTACTACGTAACGTAAGTACGTGATGTTGGCGTGTTTAAAAGGTTTAAATCACTGTATTTACAAATAATTGGCACGTAATCAACTTATTTACAATTAATTAAGTAGATAAATCTCCACTTACTGGTCCTGTTGTTGCGGTAGAAAAGATTCAAAATGTCTACCACTTTGTGAATACACAACACAGTCCGCTTTCTTAAGTTATTTTTCAGCGAATCGAGCACTTGAGTGTCACTTTTCACTTGTTAAAACGCGCGGACCCCCTCTGTCCATTGACCGAGGTGTAAATGTACCATAATCACGAAGCCTCTGTGTAGCTTCAAGCATTGTCCGATTGGATACAGATACTCCAATCTCTTCTTAAAACCGTCGCACTGCCAAGTTAACGTTGTCATTACAACGCGCTAACATTCTCACCATTTCACAATATGTACTGAATGTTTGTGTATAAAAACGCCATTGTCGCGATTTTTTAAGCACACGCGCCGCCGGTGTATCGAGATAATAAAAAAAATGCACCTGTGACGCATGTGCCGGCTCCGCTGAGACTAGTGTAAACAGGTCAGGGCCATTGTCGCGAATTTCGCACGCCCTACCCCCATTTCTTTTTCTTATTAGTTACGTTTAAGTTAAATAAGGATAGATAACATTGATTTGTTTACTTCAAATTGTCTTGTTCATTCCTATTTGCTTTGAAATAAGAACTATTATTATCCCGCGTATGAGAAAATTTAAATTGGACGACAGACATAGTTTGTTTACGTATTTTGGCGCGTTTGTGCGCGTGATGGCTTGCCTTATTAGTAAACAGACAGGGCAACATTTTTAATAAAGATTTTTTGAAAAATGTGACCTATATTAGAAAGTGGTTTAATTGATTCAGCTCGTTATTCTGATCATACTGTTTTCAGGTTTTGCGCATTTAACATTACACGTTGTATAATAAAAATCCGTTAGTGAAAGATAAAATTTGTATTTCACTTCCTCAATCGAGAGGGATTAGACGTGCTGGTTTGAAAAAGAGAATCAAAATAACTACTGAAAACAAACAATTTTTACAATACCTTGGATTTAAATTGCAAAATGTTGCAAATCACAGATCTACCAAATTATGATCACTCGATTGAAAGCTATGAAATCCATAGTTATAATCCTTATACCACTAGCTTCAAAAACAATGATGATATTAGAATACCTATTCACCAACAAGATATATACGTGTTACCTTCAGCAAGTTCTATTTACATAGAAGGCTATGCGAATTCAACTTCTAAGGATTCAACCGGAAAAATAATCAAGAAAGATATACAGTTTATTAATAATCCATTGTTACATTTATTTCAAGATGTGCGATATGAATTAAATGGTGTCGAAATTGATCGCGTTAAAAATGCTGGAATCACTTCAACAATTAAATCTTACATTTCTATGAATGAAGGTGAAAATAAAGCCGGTGCATTATGGGGATGGAACTTACATGGCACGAAACTAAAAAATTGCCACTTTAGTGCCATTATTCCTTTGAATAAAATATTAGGTTTTGCCGAAGACTATAACAAAATAATTATAAACTGTAGACATGAACTAATCCTGCAAAGGACTAGTTCTGTGTTAAACTGTGTTATTTTAGAAAACAATGATACTATAGAAATTGGCATTCAAAAAATTCTATGGCGCGTTCCTCATGTTAAAGTTTCCGATCGAAATAAACTGTTGCTACTAAAACATTTGGAAAAAAATCGTACAGTATAATTAGCGTTTCGAAATTGGGATTTGTATGAGTACCCGTTATTACCAAGAACTACTAAGCATTCATGGTCAGTCAAAACTGCGTCTCAATTAGAGAAACCAAGATTTGTAATTTTAGGATTACAAACTGCTAGAAAATCAAATACAGCTAAAAGTTTGTCGTCATTCGATCATTGTAACGTTACTAACCTCAGGCTATTTTTGAATTCACAATATTTTCCATATGACTCACTAAACTTGAAATTTGACGAAAATAAATACAATATATTATATGAAATGTATGCTAACTTTCGTCAGTCGTATTACAACGCTGTCACCAGCTTTAGATTTAATCTTACTCATTCCGGATGCCGACGAATATCCCCGAGACCTCTTAACCTCCCTCCAAAAGAGCTTGGAATTAGCCTCGAAACTATTCGTCAGTCTCCTTTCTTCATTCATAGCTACTCTTTCACGCTTCTCTTTCACTAAAGCTTTGGTTTCACTCTTGCAATAACGGTATATTTCTTTCTTCATCTCAAGCATACTTTCATCCATTTGCAAAGATGAGACATAATCAAGCCAGGCCTTCTTCTTTCTCGCTACGGAGGCTTTGACCTCCTCATCCCACCATGCGTCACCTTTCATTGTTCTACGTCTCTTTGCGCATCCACATGCCTCTTTTGCACTGTCCACCATGCTCTCTTTCAAAATGTTCCAGCAATCATCAACATCTAAGCCAGAAAGACTCGCATTCGCAAGTCTTTCATTGACTAAGCCTACATACACACTCCTTACACTTTCATCTTCCAGTTTTTCATTCCTTATCCTTTCAGTGCCTCCGCATGGAGTACGCACTCGCCAGTGCCTTGAAAAGCCCAGCAAACCGGCATAATACCAGGTAGTGGTCTGTTTCAAGAGTAGGGCCTCTGTAGGCTCTTGTATCCAATATACTATTGCGGAGGCGGCTATCGACTAAAATCAAATCAATCACACTTTTTTGGTCATTCCGTCTCCAAGTATACGTGTGAATATCCTTATGACGGAAAATAGTGTTTGCCACAAGGAGGTTCCGTTCCAAACATACTTCCAAGATTTGCTTACCAGCATCATTCACTCTCTTGTCTCCATATGGGCCAAGGACTGCTTAATAGTCAGATCGCTTGGTGCCAACCCAACCATTCAAATCTCCACACATAATTATCCTCTCATTTCCTTCATTCAGGTCCAGAATTTCTCTAACAGACTCCCAGAACTCCTCTAGTTCTTGGGGACTGGCTGAGCTTACTGGCGCATAGCCTGCAACCAGAAAGACTCGCGTAATACCCAGTTTAATACGAACCCAGAGGAGTCTCGGGCCAACTAATCCATAGTCTTTCACACCAGAGACTAAACGAGAGGAAAGCACTACTCCAACTCCACCGCTGGCATGACAATTCTGTTCCACACCAGACCACAGAGCCATCATACCACCGGGAAGCTCATCTGCATCGCTGCCCTTCCGCTTAGTCTCTGTCAAGCACAGAACATCCAGGCGTCTCTCATTCATTACGTCAATCATCTCATACATCTTATCTTTCATTCGACCTCTTACATTCCACGTGCCTATACGGCACTCTGTTCTCCTCGTTCCGCAGTGTCCGGCGTGGCGTGAAGAGTGGCCCCCTTCGCCGCACTCGCCACTTTTCGCACCGACGAGGGCTCGTCGGTGCGCGTCGCATCGGGGGAACGCCCTACCCCGCTCTGCGGAATTAGACTGATATTTTAAGCTGTATAAATCATGAACATATTTGTGCTTTAAAAAATGTACTTTGTTTAAATAAGTGGTGTAAAGAAAATGAAACTGTGCCGCATTGCCGCACGTAGTAAAATATAGCACGTATCGCACGTACGAGATATAACATGATCAAGCATTTACTAACAGATAGAGTGATGTGCCGCATTGCCGCACGTAGTGAAATACAGCACGTACTCCACGTAGTAAATATATCATGAGTAAGCATACACTAACAGATTGAGAGATATATAAGCTGTGAATATGTTTTATTAAAGTTAGACTTATACCAACTGTTGTCTCAATTACCCCAGTCCTATACTCGGTTAAAGTGGTGACCCCGACAGAACAACAAAATGGCATCTCCGTGCAAATCATCGTGTTCCAGTGCACCACAAGAAGTTGCTTCCAGCATCGCCGTCACATCACGCATCCCGGACTTCTGGCAGGATCAGCCTCGTCTTTGGTTCGCCCAGTTTGAAACAGTCATCACACCACAAAAGCAAGGTGAAGACTACAAGTTCTCCATGTTCGTCTCCAAGTTAAGTAAAGAAGAGATCATGCTGGTTAGCGACATAATAACGAGCCCTCCAACATCCGGCAAGTATGCATTAATTAAAGAGCGATTAATCAGCTGTTTTGAGGAATCCGAGCAACAACGCATGCAGAAATTACTGACTGGTTTAGATCTTGGAGATCAGAAGGCCTCACACCTTTTGCGCCGAATGCGAGAATTGGGTCGTGATATAGTTGATGAAAAGACCATCAAAATATTGTGGCTCAGATTATTACCAGTTTCAGTAACCTCTGTGCTGGCTGTCACAGATTCGTCGGACTTAGATAAAATGAGCCAGATTGCCGACAAAATAATAGTGAATGCAAAAATAAATGAAGTCTCAACAGTTGACGTCGGCGCAAACAAATGTCACGATCAAACTATGGAAGACGTGCTGACGCAGCTGAAGCAAATACAATTGGAATTATGTGCAGTTAAACAAGAACGCAGGAATAGTCAACGCAGCAATTATCGCAGTTATTATAGGCCGAGGTCAGAGTCAAGATCACGTACGTTATGTCACTTTCATCGCAAGTTTGGAAAGTACGCGTATCGATGTAATAAACCATGCGATTGGAAACAAGCCTATATTCCTAAGAACCAGGGAAACTAAGATTAGCACAGTCAACGGCGGAAACCTGTGCTATCTCTCATAGTAACCGCCTCATTATTACCGACCGAAAAAGTGGTATGAGGTTTTTAATCGATACGGGAGCAAACATATCGGTTATAAGCAAGAATAATATAAGAGAAACAAAGCCAAATCAGCAATACAAAGTATATGCCGCAAACGGTTCAAAAATAAACACGTATGGTGAAAAATCGCTGACCCTTAATTTGGGGTTGCGTCGAAATTTCGTGTAGAATTTCGTAGTAGCCGATGTAACGCAATGCATAATTGGAGCAGATTTTTTGGAGCACTACGAATTATTAGTCGATGTCGCAGGACGCAGGCTTATCGATAAAGTGACTAAATTGTCAGTCTCTGCAATGCTCAGCAACCAGTTATCCCCTAGTATACGTTCGATTGACGAAGGAATCAATACGAAAGTGAAGCAAGTATTAGAGAAATACATAGATATCACCCGCCCATCGTCCTTAGCAATGATTCCAAAACATAATGTAAAACACCATATTATTACAAAAGGACCTCCTGTTTTTTCTCGGGCGCGACCGCTCCCGCCTGATAAGTACCACATCGCCAAAAAGGAATTCCAACATATGATGGAGCTAGGAATATGCCGACCGTCCGATAGCGCCTGGGCCAGCCCACTGCATATGGTCAGCAAAAAGAATGGAGAATGGAGGCCGTGTGGGGATTACAGAATGTTAAACAACGCTACAGTTCCCGATCGGTACCCGCTTCCCAGGTTGACTGATTTCACATATATTTTGGAAAATGGAAAGGTTTTCAGTAAAATTGATATTCGGAAAGCCTATCATTGCATTCCAGTAGAGGAAGTGGAAAAAACAGCGATTATTACACCTTTTGGTCTGTTTGAATTTCCAAGAATGCCGTTTGGTCTTCGCAATTCTGGTCAGACCTTTCAACGGTTTATGGACTCTATGTTCAGAGAGTTAGATTTTGTTTTTGTTTATTGCGATGATTTATTAATAAGCTCTCCAGATAGAAAAACTGGACTCCAACACATAGAAAGGGTATTCAAGAAGTTATATGAAAATGGGATTACAATTAACTTAGAAAAATGTAAATTCCTGCAAAGCGAATTAGATTTCTTAGGTTATCGAGTAACGAGCCAAGGAATCCGCCCAACTAAGGAGAAGTATCAAGCTATCAGCGAATTCCCTAAGCCAAGGACAATTAAGGAGCTAAGAAGATTTTTAGGCATGGTTAATTTTTATAGAAATAACTTACCACAAGCCGCTGAACACCAGAACATCCTAAACGAATATTTAAAGAATTCCAAGAAGAACGATAATTCTCCCATAGCTTGGTCGCAACAAGCCGAAAGAGCCTACGAAAAATGCAAAGATAGCATAAAACATGCTGTGCTAACAGCCCATCCGTCCCAGAATGCCGAGCTTGTACTTATGACAGACGCCAGCGCGTCTTGCGTCGGCGCAGTTCTACAGCAAAGAAATGGACGGAAATGGTGTCCGTTAGGATTTTTTTCACAAAAATTAAGTGACACTCATAAGAAGTACTCAACGTTTGACAGAGAATTATTGAGCATTTACTTGGCAGTGAGACATTTTCAAAGATTAATCGAAGGAAGAGAATTTACTATATATACAGATCACCGTCCACTAATATACGCATTTTCAAAAAAACCATCTGTTAGCGATACGCCGCGAAGAGTTCGCCAATTAGATTATATATCGCAATATAGCACTAATATTAAACATATTAGCGGACGTGACAATGTTGTTGCTGACACGTTATCACGTACAATAGAACAGATCGATTTTCCTTCGCCTATTAATTTCGAAGAGATAGCAAAATTCCACGTTTGACGTGGAAGACGTGACGATAGAGAGCTATTACAACTTAAAAAGAATCCCAAATTGCATTTTAAAACCAAATGTTTGCCTGGGTCGAAACTAACAATAATGTGCGATATGTCCACGGGAAATGCTAGACCCTATCTGCCTTCGAGGTTTCGAAAGGAAGTATTCGATGTCATCCATGGATTAAGTCACCCAGGCACACGTACAACTAGAAAATTAATAACCCAGAAATATGTATGGACTGGGATGAATAAAAACATAAACAGCTGGTGCAAAACTTGCTTATCTTGTCAAAAGTCGAAAGTGCATAAGCATACAAAATCGCCGGTCGGAACCTTTTTGCCTGCGCAGCGTTTTGATCACATTCACATCGATATAGTCGGACCATTGCCGACCTCACAAGGCAAACGATACATAGTTACAATAATTGATCGTTGTACGTCATGGCCAGAAGCATTTCCGGTAGATAATATTACGGCGGAAACAATCGCACAAACTGTTTACGAAGGATGGATCTCGAGATTTGGGTGCCCGTCACGTATCACTACGGATCAAGGACGTCAATTCGAATCAGCAACTTTTGGAGCACTTTCAAAATTCTTAGGCATTCATAAAATTAGAACCACCCCTTATCATCCTCAATCAAACGGAATGGTCGAAAGATTTCATAGAACGTTAAAAGCAGCACACTACTCGCAACACTGATGGCAAGAAACGCCGATTGCAATTGGGTGAGAGAGTTACCTACAGTTTTATTAGGATTAAGAAGCTGTGTTCGCGATGATACAGGGTTCAGCGCATCGGAAATGGTTTATGGCTCGTCGATTAAACTTCCAGGCGAATTCTTTGAGGAACCTAAATTACACCATACTCACGAAGAGTTTGTAAGGAATATCCAGAGAAACATAGACAAGATGATTTCTATTCCGAAACGTCGGAAATGCAATCAAACAATTTTTATCCATCCAGAAATGAACAAATGTTCTCATGTTTTTATCCGCTGCGACAGAATTCGTAAAAGTTTATGTCCTCCATACGAAGGTCCATTTCCAGTCATCAAAAGAATGGAAAAAGCATTTTTAATTAAGGTCAGAGATAAGGAATCTCTGATATCAATAGATAGACTGAAACCGGCATTTATCATGGATAGCGAACACGATAACGTAACTATTAAGGATACTGAAAAAAAACACGTACACAACGAGATCAGGAAGATTAGTTAAACCAGTTGTAAAATTCCGTTGCAGTTAGCCATGTATATAAGCGTCGCAATTTTATTCCAATTTTTATAATGTATATTTATTTTTTTATTAATATTATTTTTTTTAATAAGGGGGGAGTACTGTGCCGCATTGCCGCACGTAGTGAAATACAGCACGTACTCCACGTAGTAAATATATCATGAGTAAGCATACACTAACAGATTGAGAGATATATAAGCTGTGAATATGTTTTATTAAAGTTAGACTTATACCAACTGTTGTCTCAATTACCCCAGTCCTATTTTCGGTTAAAAGTGATATATAAACTGTAATACAACGTTAAATAAATCAGTCATCTTCAGTTACCTACAGACATCTATTAACCTGTGTCTCATTCCACACCAATCCTATACGCGGTGATATTTGGCGGCGACCCAACGTAATGGGGTAGTTGAGACTTATACCAACTGTTGTCTCAATTACCCCAGTCCTATACACGGTTAAAGAAACAGTTATTATTTAATTGAATATACTAATAAAAAATAAATTATGGTGTTTTATTTCGACTCTCACTGATTATAAGTAATTTAAAATAATCATTACTTGACTGAACTAAATAATTACTAAAGATTAACTCAATAATGGCTATAATAATCTGTAGGTACCTACTAGGTACACTCTCTAAGAGCAGACGACGACTCTAATAGAAACCAAAATCTAATAGATTTAATGAAACTTGTGTACATATTAATAGACCCTTAAAATATTAAAAATGTTTTATTTGCGTTTGCGATAATAGCATAGGATAGGTATTATTCAAATGAATTAGAAGACGAGTTATCGGATGTAACCTATTCATCAATTCAATGTGTAAAATTGGGGGATTCTGGATTCCTTGATCCAGAATACCCAATTTTACACTACTTATAATGTTCATAATGAACACTGGTGGAGCTTCTAAAACCTACATAAAATAAAAGAAGACTCGCACCAAATCAGGTTCAGTGTCAATGTGTGGGCTGCGATAATCCACGATCGTATTATTGGGCCGGTCTGGATTGAAGGACGATTGACAGTACATACCTACAGATGATTCAATCGGTCATTGACACTCTGTTAGATGAAGTTCCCCTGACTTATTTACGAGGCCTCTACTTTTAACACGACCGTTGTCCCGCCCATTACGAACGATCTGTCCGCCAGTATTTGGAAGCTGTTTTCCCTGATAGGTGGATAGGTCGTGACGGGCCTGTGAACTGGCCCGCGCGTTCACCGGACTTAACACCGCTAGATTTTTATTTGTGGGCCGAGTTAAAGCGGCTAGTGTACACTGAGGAAGCACAAAGTGTTAATGACTACAAAACAGCGAACAATAGATGCTTTCGATATTATAAAAAGTGATAGACACCCTTCGCAGTTTAACAAACAATTTGCAACGACGTGCTAGTTTGTATTTGGAAATAAACGGAGAATATTTTGAACAACTGTTAAAATATCGTTAAAAGGTAAGTTTTCATTAGTAATGTAAATACAATCAGTGTGATTTGTAAATAAGTTGATCCCAATCTTTAAGTACGCTTCAATCCATTCCAATACAGCGGGTTGTAAATAAGTTAATAAGTCGTATGTAGGTACTAATTTCTTTTAACTTAACAAAATGTAACCTACTGCATCTTTGGCGGTCCGAAGCCCGTAAAAGTATGAAGGAAGGATTGAAATTTACTTTAAACTTATCCTATGAATAACACGAAAAACATTTGCGATTTTTTGCCTCGCTGGGTTTTTTTTGCAAGGATTCAAAATGAACGACATTCAATTCATTCAGGCACACACGCGGGGCGGGCGGCGGCCGCGCGCCCCCCGCGCCGCGCTACCTCTACCGTTTTACTACATTTCCTACAAATAATACGCATGCACTTATGTATTTCAAATTTGTGATTTTTTTTTGGATATTCCAAAATTTATAAAATCAGTTATATTTTATAAACACACTCATGTATAGAAATTGTTTTAGGTACACAATACACAGTTCTTTTTTCCTGACGGTAAAAAAAGTCATCCAGTATATACATTTTGTCCGATTTATAAATAGGTAATATCTGTTAAAATAAACCATTTCTATTGGGACTCGAAATCAACTTAGATTTCTTTAGATTTTAAATTCATTGGACCCGAAAACAAGTTATATAGCATTATGTAGTAAAGTATATACCATCACAATAAAGCTGATAATCTTAACAAACAGATGCACCCCACAAATATTGCGCATTTTGCGGCACCCATACATTTTTTTTTTATTTTCAGGATGGCTATCGAAATAACAAAATTGCAAATTTTCGAAATTTGGTCTTGCAATAGAGCAAGTGAGCGTTTTGATGAAGTTTTTTCATTTTTTATGAATAATTACCCTCGTGTGACTTTTTCTGAATGCTCTAAAAAAAAAATCAAGGGTTTGTTGAGAGCACTATGCCAACAAATTGAAATAAAATGGACTAAATGTCATCGTCATCGCAATCGTTTTTTAGAAAATAATACGAATTGGTTAAGAACTAGTATTACTTTGCCTGAAAGTGTTATAAAAGAAATTCCATCATCTAGCTCAGTTACTCCAGGAAGACCAGCAAAACGTTTTCAAGACTGCTGTGATAAAACTAAAAAACGGAGAATCCAAACGCTTTTAAAGACGACCAGTCCTGAAGAAATTGCAGTGGTTAATGAATGCAACTCACGCAATGCTGATAAACGAGATTCTGCAGTCATAGTAAAAGAATTATCATCGGAGACCGGTCATATTGGGACAGCGATCAAACAGGCCCGTAAACGTCAAATCAGTGATCCTGTATTTCTATCTGCAGATGAAGCTCTTGGCATGATGATAGATGCTAAATTATCTACTTACCAATACAATATAATTCGTGTTAAGGTGAATAAACTGGCTAAAAACTTATTACCTTCTTATGACCAAATACTGAAAATGAAAAAACAGTGTTATCCATTAGAGAAAACTGTCACAGAAACATTTGCAGAATGCAATTTTCAATCTTTAGTGGATCACACTATCAAGCGTGTATGCTTAACCCAAAAAGATGTGTTAAATTCTATTGAAATTCTAAAAACTGGGGTAAAGGAACTAACCTGCCTGATTAAGTGGGGCTGTGATGGAGCCCAACAACAGAGATATAAACAGAAGTTAATTTTGATAGGGCGTACAGGAGCATGTTTATCAAATAGCTGGATTAACAGTGAGTTAAAAATGCGTACCTTTTCATCAACACTGTCGGTATCTCCAATAATAGACCAGTCCATATCACTAGCGTCTTGTCGTAAGTCGTCAAGATTCATGCCACCAAAATTGCGCTGTAGAAAACATTTTGCCTTAGATCTAGGGGGTCGGATTTTATAAGACAAGTATAGGAGATCATGGTATGAAAAGGCATCAGCAGGACATTGACCATGTTTGGCTACATGGTCAGTGGAAGACACAATCATCACATCTAGAAGAGATGGGGTGCAGTTTGGAAAAAAGTGTGTGGCATTAAGTGGTAGGATGTGTAGATTGTTTGAGTCTATGACAGATCTAAGGCAACATGATCGGGAATAATTTTTTTTTATTATACAGGTTTCCGATACAAGGATAGCGTGAATGTCTCTGTTGTCAAAGGTCGTCAACATATCTGTAAAATGGGCCGAAATGCTCTGGGCATTGATATGAACGACATTAAAATTTTTCGTGACATCAGAGAAGGCAGTTTCAAGTATGCTAGAGAGAGAAAGAGAGGTGGAGTGAAAACTTTCTTCTGAGTCAAAGAGAGAAAACTACTACTACGGTACTAGGTCCGGCTCTCTGGAATGTCCTGCTAGATGACTTGCTGCGGCTGCCGTTGCCTGGGGGGGGTTGGTATGATTGCGTACGCCGATGATGTGACGATCATTATCGAGGCTTAGTCACGGGCGGGTATAGAGGCGGCAGTTTCAACTACCTTGAAGCTCGTCGGGGAATGGGGGGCGCGGAACAGGCTGTAGTTCTCTCCAGCCAAATCGTTTATGATGACGGTCAGGGGGAAACTGCAGCGTGCTCCGGTTATCAAGTTCGATGGGGCCTTGATAGCGAGCGTTGCGTCGGCCGTAATCCTGGGGGTGACAGTCGATGCAAGTCTGTCTTTCGCCCAACATGCGTCTAGCATTGGCGAGCGGGCGGCCAAATGCTTTGGGAAAATGTCGCGTGTGTCGGCATCGACCTGGGGTATTCGGTACGCCGGACTCCGCGTCCTCTACCGGGGGACGTTCGTCGCCACACTGACGTATGCTGCGGCAATGTGGTATAAGCGTGCACATCTACACATCGGTAAGGGAAGCGGTGCTAGATGACTGGCAGGCCAGGTGGGAGTCCGAGTTAAGGGGCCGTGAGACGTTTCGATCGTGCTATGTTTTTAAACAACCGCCTCATTGTTACCGACTGGAAAAGTTGTATGAGGTTTTGGTTAATTGATACGAGATCGGATAGATAAAAAAATAAAGAAAAATGTAAATTCCTCCAGAGAGATTGGATTTATTAGGTTATCGGGTAACGAGCCAAGCAATACACCAGATGAGGAGAAGTATACAAATACTAGCGAATTCCCTAAGCCAAGGACAAATAAAGAGCTAAGAAGACTTTATGATGGATCGCGAATACGACTACGGAGAACACATATACAAGCGTTGCTGTTTCTTGCAAATTTTATTGTTTTCATTATGTATATTTGTTTTTTTTTTTTTTCTTTAATAAGGGGGGAGTACTGTGCCGCATTGCCGCACGTAGTAAAATACCCCAAGTAGGGTCTGATATGTAGTTTCGAATGCCGTCGTTGCGACGCACGTTGTTACGAAAAAAAAATCAAGTGGTACGCCCTCGCGAAAAGCCGTCGTATCGAAAATCGCTAAATCGAATGACGGACTCGCGAACACGCTAACACGAAATCCCTATTATATGTGGTACGCCAGATCGATAGTCGCGGTATCGAAATCGATTGTTGCGATTAGAGTGCCTATTCAAATCTATCGTATGGGAATCAAACTCACAACATCGATGGGATACAGCAACTTTCTTTAGGCGATTAGTGTTTGGAAGGAAGAGAAATGAAAGGTACAGTAGAGGCGAGTATTTAGAGCAAAAGCTCTTATAAAGTCCAAAGTGGTCATTTTATTTATATTTTTTAAAATAGCTTCAATTGCATTTTCTTTCATTTTCATTTTCTTTGGTGGCGGAGTCTGTGGAATATTACCCAAAATTCTCTTAATTGTGTGCATTGTGGTTTTCTGTTCATCAATGAGCTTTTGAAGACAAGCGTACAATCCAAGTTTTCGATTTTCCATTAAACTATTCCATCGCCGGTGCCATGCTTCCACGCTATTTTGGGTTCGCGGAAGATGCAAATGATTGTTTCTTTCAACGGACCACAAACTAGGTGGAAACAATGGTTGCATTCATGATATTACAATTAATTCATCCGACCTGCGAGATTTGAATTGGCCCAAAACATAATATTCTTCAAAATATTGGGTAATAGCAGAAGCTTCTTCTGGGAAAACGCTCTCTTTTAGCTGTCTAAATACATCAGGTATTTCTTCCGGACACAAGTAAGCCAGAGCTACATAAGATCGCATTTTTAGAGCGAATTCACTGTCAGTGCTATATCTATTACTGAGGCCACTTACTTGAATCTTTCTCCAAATATTTTGCCCCAGATTGAATAAGCAACCGGAATGGACTATGGTAGGAAATTCTATTCTGACTGCATTTATTTTGACTGGCCCGTTGGTCGAGTGGTCAGAGACCCTGGCCACGAAACCAAGGGTCGCGGGTTCGAATCCCGCTAGGGGCAAATGTTTCGTGTGATGAACATGGACATTTGTACTCGAGTCATGGATGTTTATAAACGTATTTAAGTATGTCTATCCGTTCACCTAGTATCCATAGTACAAGCATCAGCTTAGTTTGGAACTAGGGAATTGGTGTGTCAGTCTGAAAGATTTATTATTTATTTATTATTATTTATAATTCAAAATCGGACATTATTCGTTCCGGCATTAAATCAATATAGAATTCAGAAGCGTATGCTTTCAATTGGCGGAAAAAATTTAAATAACATTATTCAGTCTTTTTATGAAGAAATCCATATACAGGGGTAATATTCGTTTACAATGTCTAGAACTAACAATTCCATGGACGGAAAATAATTGCTTAAATATGCCCAATAATATATAATATAGGTTTGGAATGTCCTATCCACTAACCAAACTGACGATTCACTCAACTTCCGTAACTTCATTTCCGTAGCAAATAATAATAAACGCCCATTGTCATCCCCAAATGAAACATTTTTACTTAGAAATCTTGTGCCATTTATGTCCTTATATTCATTTGGTATATTCATTACTTCGCTTAAGCTTGTAGGTTTCTTTGGTTTATTTTTGTTTCTTACTCTTTTGATGATTTGCCGAAGAGCGTTTTTATTTGGAATCGAACTTGTACTACTGTAAGGTATTTCGGCCAATTTATCTCTAATAATGATGCCTGGTGCGTTATTACTCTGATTTGCTGCAGTTTTCAAGGCATTCCTTAACTTGAGTTCGTCAACTTGATCTAGAAAATACAACAATTATAATTAATAATATCGGTTTCATACTATTTTATTTAATAATATTTTGAAATAAGTCAAATGAACAAAACAATAGACAAGTAATAGTTTTAGTACTTTATTGTGAATGGAAAACAAGATAAAAATTAAATATCAAAATCACTTTTAAAAACTCACCTGGTTCTGCTGCATGCGAGTGATTGGTCATCTATCTAATTAAAATTGTTCGTCACCGACTAATTGACTACTTGCAGTACTTTTGCAGGACAAGGTTGCTTTATTTGAACAGCACTAATATTGCACATTGTTTACTTTTTTGTTTTGCTGCATGATAAATCCATCAACTATTATTACACTTTTCCCATATCATCATCTTCCTAGCGTTATGTCCCGTGTTTAGACGGGGTCCGCTTGGACCATGATCCAGGATTTAGCGAGTCTGGTAATCACAGTGAAGCGACTGCCGATCTGACCTTCGTAACCCTAAGAAAGGGGAACCAGACAATTTTTGGATCATAGTTACAAATCCAAAGTTGTTTGAATTTGCAGGTTTCATCACGATGTTTTCCTTCACCGTCGAGCTAGTGGTATAAATACGTACATAGATTTGAAAAATCCAGAGGTACGTGCCCGGGTTTGAACCCGCACTCCTCGGTTAAGAGGCGAGGGTCCTTACCATTGAGCTACCACCGCTCTTTTTACACTTTTCCCATAGAGGGAACTTATTGGCCGAAAAGTACGATTATTACTCATTTTATATGTTGCATGTCATACGATGGCAACCAACTAATCAAGTTGAAGATGAATTAAAGGAATGCAAAATAATGGTGGATTTAGAGGGTAGTTTAACAAAAGTTGACGTATAGAAAAAAACAAATAAATTTTAGTCAACCTTAATTAATTTGTTCGAATGCATGATTATAATGTGTGCTTAGAACTTGTATGTTATACGCATGTCATAAATGGAAGCATAAATGCTAATAAACAGATCATAATAATTACATAACTAATAGGTATTAATCATAAGCCTGTGGTCTAAGCAACTCAGTCTAAGTTCTATTTTAGTTAGCGTAGGTAGTTTTTAGTAATCATCGAAGTTGTGAGCTTAATTTACATATGATAGACACTCTAATCGCAACAATCGATTTCGATACCGCGACTATCGATCTGGCGTACCACATATAATAGGGATTTCGTGTTAGCGTGATCGCGAGTTCGTCATTCAATTTAGCGATTTTCGATACGACGGCTTTTCGCGAGGGCGTACTTGATTTTCTTTTCGCAACAGCGTGCGTCGCAACGACGGCATTCGAAACTACATATCAGACCCCCCCCCCCCCCCCCCCAAGTAACACACAAGCATGATAACAGTACTAATGCGACTCATAACACAGTTAATAGTTACGTAACATTTGTGTTACAGTTAAGGGAATAGCTAAATTGTGACTAACGTTGTATTACGGTTATTATAATTTTTTAAGCTTAGTAAAATTTGTATAATTTCGACTTCTTTCTTAAGGCTTAGTAATAACTTTTATTCTCAATATTACACAAACGTTTCTAAGCTTAAAGAGTTTCACATAGCTTTTATTTGCATAACAGTAAGCTAAAAGATAACAAGCTAAATAAACGTAACGTACAATACTATTATACAAACATTATTAAGCTTATTGCTGTTAAAAATGCAATATTCTGTATAAAGTACCCTCAGCAACTAGATGCTGAATAATAGTGTTAAAATTCGGTTTTAAAATGCTTGGATCTGAATAACAGCTTTAATATTATTTTGAAATCTTATAAGGTTCTTTATTTTGCGAATTATTCAGCTGCTGATAAAAAGTATTTTCTGGGTTCTAATTAAGCCTATATTGTTTTGTTTTCTTACACATACTTCTATTATTATACCGAAACTAGCAGTTTTAAAGTTAGTTAAACAGTATTTACACAGAAGAATGCAGAATATTGCTTTATTTGTAGATATTTATTAAACGTTAGTTGTTGTATGTTGGGCGTAGGCAGCATAGTGTTTAGTAAACTTTAATAAAAATGGAAGAAATGCTGTGGAAATCTAAAAGGAGAACTGGGGGGATTCGTCAAAAGTGTTTGCGGGAGTACGAGAAATTACTAAAACCGGATAAAGAGACAGCAAATACGAATATACGAATTAGTGCTGTGAAAGAAAGCGGTCAAGCTAACCTTAACAGTCAAGTGCGATCGTACGTAGAAGAGTGTTCCGTACCCGCAATTTCATATACAGACTGTGTGGGTGACGATGATTACGCATCTAGTGGACATGAACCAGATGAGAATATTAACGAATTTAAAAATACAAATTTTCGCAGTAAGCTAAAAGAATGGACTATAAGTAAAAAGATATCGCAAGTGGCATTAAAATAATTAATGGTAATACTCAATGAGCGAATACCTGGAGTCTTACCAATAGACCCTAGAACCTTATTACAAACTCCCAGAAATGTTACTATAAAAAATACTAGCGGTGGGGAGTACTGGCATAAGGGGCTAACAGAACCATTAAAAATGTTTTTGAGTGATTTGGAGGACGTACCAACCTGTATATAATTAAACTTTAATTTTGATGGCCTACCAATATTTAAAAGTAAAAAAAAAGAATTTTGCCCAATTCTATGCAGTACACACGAAAAACCAGAGATAGAACCTTTTGTCATAGGAATTTATTATGGATCTGGAAAACCCAAAGATTTAAATGAATATTTGCAAGATTTATTACAGAAATAGATTCTCTTCTTAAAAATGGAATCCAAACACTCAAAGAAGACAAAACGTTAGTTACTGGTATAAAAATAAGGTGTTTTATTTGTGATTCTCCAGCAAGAGCATTTATTAAAGGTAAGCGTAAGTTATATTACCTACAAAGATAATTGGCCTGTCATTTTGCCTGTGACATCAAAAGTGACGTACTTACATACATTTTATTATAGTGTCTTTTTCCAAAAAGTTACGGAGTGTTGACGTGTTACATGGTTTTATTTTAACCTGGCATTCAGTCAGTGACTGATTTTAAGAATAAGAATTGTTAACAACCAAAGGTTTTTTTCAAGCGTTTAATGTGGAGAAAATATAATATTTTCGTTTAATGCTTTTTAATCAGTTGGGAACTTTATTACATACTCGCATTTTTATTTTCAGGAGTTTGTAATTTCAATGGCAAGCACGGTTGCCTTAAATGCACGACCGTAGGAGAATATTCGCATAAATCTCGCACAGTGATATCCAAATACCGGTTGTCCTAAAAGAACAAATGATGATTTTAGATTAAAAAGATATGGAAATCATCATAAAACAGACACACTTCTTTTAAATCTACCTATTGACATGGTAGATTTTCCGGTTTCTGATTCCTTACATCTTATTGATTTAGGTGTGATGAAAAGACTATTAATAGGATGGCGTGATGGCAACTTTGGAAAAATTTTAACAAAATGGAGAGCTCAAGATATACAAATTGTTTCGGATTTGTTAAAACGCTGCAAGCCGCCTTCTGAAATTCATCGTGCAGTACGAGGGTTGGATGAACTGCATTTCTGGAAAGCAACTGAGTTTTGCACATTTTTTTTATTATTTAAGCGTTATTATTTTACCTCTTGTGCTACCATTAGATGCTTATAAGCATTTTCTTGCACTGTTTTGTGTTGTAACAATTTTATCTTCCGATAAATATAACTTCCTGCTGGATATTGCACAAGAACTATTTTGTAAATAACTATAAAAAAAATGATGGTGACTTTACAACCAGCAATGTTCATAATTTAACCAAATTTTGGTCCACTTAACACGTTCAATTCATACCCTTTTGAAAACAAGTTACATTTAATCAAAAAAATGCTTAGAGAAGGTAATAAGCCATTACCTCAAATCGGAAAAAGATTAAGTGAAAGTGTTCAATGTGTTGCAAAACAGGTTAAAAAAGAGGAAACTCAATATCCAAAAGTATTTAAAATCAAGTATCACAAAATTGTTGATTATGGAAAGTATAAAAATTCTCACAAAAGTAACGATAAATACTTAATGACTTCAGCAGGAGTGATAATAGAGGTGAAAGAAATATCTAATGATTATATTGTATGGTATAAAAAATAGAGAATACTTTCGACATTTTTGATAAGCCTTTAAAGTCATCCTATCTCAAAATGTAAATCTAGTGTTTCGTGGTGTAATTGCACCACAGTCAAAATTTTTTTTTCTGAAGTGAAATTTAAATTCGTGTGTACCACACTTAATATTTACCTATATTTCATTCCATTATTGCATACATTAACAGACTAAATTTCCTAATTTGTATTCATTATGTAATGTGTTCACCGTTAATTATTCATATTATGTGTTTTATGAAAAAATAAGGTAAGTGATTAATTAAATAAAAGCATTCAAATTAAATATAATTTGTTTTATTCGTTTTTGTAGTAAAATTTACTGCGTTCCTCAATCAGTAAAGATACCTGATAATTCTTTGGTGAGGCAAGAAGTTAACACAAAATCAGTCAAACATTATAAAATCTAATAGAAAACTCAAAATCAAACATTAAACAAAAGGACCTCCATTAGTAGAAAATAACTTCATATACCTAATTTATTATATTATTCATTTATTATTATATATATAAATAAAATAATATTTATAGAAAATTATATTCTAGTAAGTAAGTAAATAGTTATAAAAAAATAACAATACTTCTCAAATCAAAAGTCGTCTACCATAATCAGCGCCTCCTATGAAGCTTTGGTATAAACGATTCTAAAAATACTTACACACAAACAAAACGAGTTTAACTTCACACACAGGTCGTTACAATAGAAAAAATGTAGAGATCGTATATTTTGTAGTCACTATTTTACATTTTCGTGATTTTAGTTACCGTTCTGAGCATGTATTAATTGTCAAAATTTTCTTCAAGGTCATTTTCACTGTGATATTTTTTTGTATTATTTTTATTAATGCTTTTAGGTTCATTTTCATCCTTAAAATTGTGTTTTTCGTTATTGTTACTGTTATTATTTTCGTTGGCAGCGTTAGTATCGTTCTCTTTATTAGCGATCTTTTCGTAGTCTTCTTTGTTGTTGCTTTCTTTGCAGGAAATATTTTTCTTAACTCTCTTTTTCTGTGCTGACGTACGAGTATTTTTAGACTCCTTTCTCTTTAAGGCGTTTCGCAATATTGTTTTAAAGAAATTTTCATTATTCTCTAGTGTGTAGGTATTGTCCCAAAAGAAAACCATGACAAAAAAAAATCTAATTACGTTTTTGTATCATTTGTGCATTTGTACAGAAAATTCCGCCATTTTTTTTATCATTTTTTCCTGATTACTTACAATAACATTTTGTAATATATACATATTGTTAATATGTTGTAACAACGTATTGTCGTTACCAGTCGTTTAGGATAAATCATGTACATTTTTATCATTTGACCACCGGTATTTAATACTTCGTAAATTACACCGTCAGTATTGGATATTACTGGATTCAAATTCTGAATAGATGTTACGTTCACCGATACATTTGGTTAATTGACCTGCAACAATAACCATAGTATAAATTTAAAACTTGAGAAAATTCGACTGCCTCAGGCGGGAATCGAACCCGCGTCTCCCGCAATCCGGACGATTACTCTATTGCATTGTGTGAATGCTAAAAATATAAAATATATTAATAACCAAAGTTTTGATTTCTCATTGTCAACATCATTAACATAAGTACCTACTCAAACCAACATAAGAAGCTAAAGTGCTTGTGTTATACTTTTGTAACCATTAATCTTTATTATAGATATTAAAATAGTGACATAACATTAGAAAATAGAATAAATGTTAAAAATTTTTTACTAATTAAATAAGTCAATCAATGAAATAATACTATTATGTGAAATTACTTAATATTATATTTAATACCACAAAGCGGTCTAGTCCTAAATTAAGCTAGCTGAGCTGCTTGTGTTAAGCCTCTGCCTTGAACTTTTTGAGCAGCAGTTAGCGGAAGCGCGGTCTAGGAGCGGTAGGATGTTTTGCGTAAAACCAAAAAACCGACCCTCGATAACAGCGTCGCCGAGACGGGCGGCATCGGGTGACGAACGGAGCGCTAACAGGCTAACGGTGCCCGCCTAAGTTTTTGACGACACAACGCAACGGCCGCTGTCACAGGCACTCCCCGCGATTTACCTAGGTACGGGTTTCGTTCAAAAAGGGTCTGCGTTGCTCGTCCCGCTCCTGCGCTGTCGCCTCAGCCGCCCCGCTGCCCGCTAGATTTGACGCAGGCAGAATTTATGGATTCCAGACAACCGTATAAACATACTTTAAAATTATGCAATCGTAAATAAAAACATATAAATAAAAGTTAAGTCACGCTCGATCTGTCTATACCTACACTTATCTCTATAACTAACGCGTACGCCAAATACTGTCGCAACCGATCGACTAATATTATTCGCAGATCGCAGCCGGCCGAGACGGACCGCGCCGTGGCGGGGGGAGGGAGGCGCTCCTCCGGTGAATTTTAGTGGCGAACTGGCAGCGGCGCGCGGTCCGAATCATTTTATTCTAGCGTTTTTGTAGTACATTCAATGCGGTAGTATAAATCTACCTATTGTTGTGTCCGAGGTTTTGAATTTGTATAGTATACTCAAATTATTTGTCATTATGATATTATTATCTTTAAATAAAAACTATTGTATACCTACCTATATTGTAATCTGAATGTCGAAAACGGCTCCAAGAATTTTCATAAAATGTAGTATGTAGGGGGTTTCGGGGGCAATTAATCTATCTAGCTAGGTTTAATTTTGTTTTAGGTTTCCGTTTATGTAGGTATAATATCCGTTTGTTTTCAGACAATGAAAAATTGCTACATTATCATTAGAATAGATGGGGAACCAGAAGACCTCGTTTCTTTTCCCTTTTTAACATGATTACCACAGCTTTTTTTCTAGATAAAACAAAACAAAAAAATATTTTACATCCTTATTTACGTTGGATTGGTATACCTAAATAGCTTTAATTCATTTGCTTAATTAAGTAGTTTTTTTTTTAATTTAAGTGAAATGATTGCATTATATAATTAAGTTAAATAATAAAGTTCGATCGATCACCTAATCTTTTTTCCACGAAATTCTAGTTTTTGACTGTTCTGTTTTTAACCCTAATAAGCTGTTTAATAAAACATGTGAACAAATACTCAACTGTTATTCAGAAATTATTCCGCCATACAGCGCTTTGCCAAATAAAAGCTTAGTAATATGACGAGTCAAAACTATTATTCAGCAGCAGCTCGGTAAAACAGCTCCGTGAGCAGCTAATAATCAGATTTATAGGAATCGCCATTATAACCTCAAAAACAATATTTTTGGAATCGTTTTTGCTATCAAATGCTGTGTTGTATTAATTCAGATACAAATTCGAGTACATAAACTAATAATTGCTTTTAAAACTCTAAAATAAGGAATTACGCTAAAAGTTTTTTTTGCCTTAATTCTGTCTTGTAAATTAACTTATTTCTATCATTAAACTTCGATATTGAAGCGGCGCGTAAAACCAATTGTTATAGGGCATATGTTATTGACGACAAAATTACTTGCGCAATATTATTTCACTTGTGTAATAGCTAAAACTCGTATATTTAAAAATTACTTAGCAACTCCAAGTATTCACTCCGTCCACATTAATATCTTAATAAATATTAATGATGTCAACAATTTCTTGAAGGAAACACACATTTTGTTTGAATTAGTGTGGTACAAATGTGCTTATAGCTGAGTAGTTTTTGAATATCACAGCCACAAATATTTATCTGAATAAACATGATAAAATATCTGTGTATAAGTAACGACTGCCGTTTTTCAGACGTTATTAAGCTATGTGGATAATTACATTGCTACTACTCAGATTTTACATTGCTATTATTCAAATTAAAGCATTTAAAAATGTGCCCAATTTGCTTGAAGAAGAGCTGAGTACACGTTTACTCAGACATTAATCAACAGCTTTTTAGCTTATCGCTCCCAAGTTTGCTGTTACTAAGACTTTATACTGCTATCTGTGTTACTTAGGACAGCACGTACCGCACGTACGAGATATAACATGATCAAGCATTTACTAACAGATAGAGTGATATATAAACTGTAATACGACGTTAAATAAATCAGTCATCTATGAGACATCTACAAGGCATCTACTAACCTTCGTCTCATTCCACACCAGTCCCATTCGCGGTTATATTTAGCGAACCCGACTTGACCGTTTGGGGTAGTTGGGACTCATACCAACTGTTGTCTCAATTACCCCAGTTCCATACGTGGTTAAAGTGGTGACCCCGGCAGAACAACAAAATGGCAAAGCAAACGAGCCAATGGATCACGGTTAAAGTGGGCACCCCCGGTGACGCAAAGTCTCCCATCCCCCTTTGATCCGCTCCGTGGTCGAGGCACTATTCCCTACCCAAGATGTAGAGCATATTCCGCCAGTGATGACGCCGCCAACAGGCGAGGTGGGCGCAGACGAGATCCCAGCCGTGTCGGACGTCAAGTTTGACGCGGCCGTCTCGCGCATGCGAGCCCGCAACACAGCCCCCGGCCTAGACGGCATACCCGGTCGCGTGTGGACAATCTGCCTGCCGTAGTTGGGGCCGAGGCTGCGGCGGCTGTTCACGGCCTGCCTTCAGCGAGGACGTTTTCCGCGCGAGTAGAAAACTAGGAAGCTCGTTCTGCTGCAGAAGGACGGTCGTACATTCAACTCTCCTTCGACCTACCGCCCGATTGTGCTGCTCGACGAGGTTGGCAAACTCCTTGAGCGCATAATTGCTGGCCACCTGATTGGTCACCTCGAGAGGTGGGCCCGAACTTGTCTGACAACCAGTTCGGCTTTCGGCGTCATCGGTCCACGGTTCACGCGATTCTCCGTGTGAAGGACATTGCACAGACTGCGATGTCGCAGGGTCGAGTGGTGTTGGCCGTGTCATTAGACATCGCCGACGCTTTCAACACCCTGCCGTGGACATGCATAAAGGAGCCACTCCGACACTTTAGAGTGCTCCTTTATCTTCGGCTGATCCTCGACTCGTACCTGAGCGAGAGGTACGTAAAGTTCCCAGGGCGCGACGCTTGGTCGCGGCACCCCATGTCGTGCGGTGTTCCACAGGGTTCGGTTCTTGGGCTGCTCCTGTGGAACATTGGCTACGATTGGGCACTTCGCGGTGCCAACCTCCCGGGGGTCGACGTAACTTGTTACGCCGACGATACCCTGGTGACGGCAAGAGGGAACTCGTACAGAGAGGCAGCCATCCTGGCCACTGCAGGCGTGACGCAGGTCGTCGGTCGTATCCGACGCCTAGGGCTCCACGTAGTCCTAGAGAAGTCCGAGGCCATTTGTTTTTATGATTTACCCCGAAATGTAAAAACTTGAAATAACAACTTTTGCGAGAAAATAAGTATAAGGATCTGTCAGAAATGGTCATTTATTTCCATTTCGATCCAATTTTGAAAAATAAATCAACAGTCGAAAGAAAAAAATTAAAAACTCCACGTCATGTTGGTATTAAATTTTCCCATACATTTTGTACTGGAGCCGACCGCAAAGATAAGTTTGTACGAATTTGTATAGGGAATCGGTTGCATAGTATTGCGGTACTGTCTTTATCATACAAAATGACTATGTAACTTTGCGTGGGCATAGGCGGAGCATATTTATTATGCCTTAATTTTTGCAAAATCCTAGGTGGAGCGCCGCGTAGGGCGCAGCCCGGAGCGGCCAATCAAGTGATGTAATTTTGCTAATGTATAGGCGGAGCGCCGCGTAGGGCGAAGCCCGGAGCGGCCAAAGAAGTAATGTTATATTGCGAATGCGCAGGCGGAGCGCCGCGTCGGGCGAAGCCCGGAGCGGCCAAACAAGTGATGTTATATTACGAATGTAAAGGCGGAGCGCCGCGTAGGGCGAAGCCCGGAGCGGCCAAACAAGTAATGTTATATTGCGAATGCGTAAGCGGAGCGCCGCGTAGGGCGCAGCCCGGAGCGGCCAATCAAGTGATGTAATTTTGCGAATGTAAAGGCGGAGCGCCGCGTAGGGCGAAGCCCGGAGCGGCCAATTAAGTTATGTTATTATGCAAATCCTTAGGCGGAGCGCCGCGTAGGGCGAAGCCCGGAGCGGCCAATTAAGTTGTGCTATTATGCAAATCCTTAGGCGGAGCGCCGCGTAGGGCGTAGCCCGGAGCGGCCTAATAAGTGATATTATATGGCTAAGCCATAAGCGGAGCGCAAATAAATTATGTAATTTTGCAAGACCGCAATTCAAACCACGTATGCGAGGCCGGAGGCCTGGTTCTTTAGGACCCATTTGATGGAACATAGGGCATCAAAAAAAGAATAAGAAGGCCATTACGAACGGTCCAACCCAGCCATGTAATCTAAGCGAGGCCGCAGGCCGAGCTGCGTATCGCGAGGCCGAAGGCCGAGCTCCGCGTAGGGCGAAGCCCGGAGCGTCCCCCTCCGCCTCGCAGAGCTGGGTTTTGGCAAGCACACGCGCAGCGTGTGCGCCAAAAGCTAGTCTATCTATCTATCTATTCTATCTATCTATCTATCTATCTATCTACTATCTACTATTATCTACTATCTACTATCTACTATCTACTATCTACTATCTACTATCTACTATCTACTATCTACTATCTACTATCTACTATCTACTATCTACTATCTACTATCTACTATCTACTATCTACTATTATATATAAAGCTAAATTACCACTGACTCACTCACTGATCGGGGGTGTTTTTGGGGGGGAAGGAGGGGGTTTAGCACTTTTTGACGTATAAGGGGTGGGTTCAGATTTTTAATCAACGCAGCTTTTTCTTGTTTTTTTTTTTAAATTCAAGATGGCCGCCGAGTATGGCCTCGCGGGGGGAAAAAAATGTAGGGAATGGGGGGGCGGTCTCGACTGTCTAAGATGGATGTTTGCGAGTTAAAAAGGGAAAAAAAATAAAATGTCAAAAAAACAAGATGGCGGCGGTGTGATTGCGGTTTGAAAAAAAATTTTAAAGTCATTTTTGCGCAGTCGTACTGAAGGGACGCGCATAGACAGTGGAAAACTCTCTTCTGGCATTTGTTGCGAGTATAGTCGACTTTACGACCCCATCCATAGATTATAGAAATTCAATATGGCGGCGGTGCTGGCGGCCATTTTGTCCCGAGAAAAAAATTGGCAATTTTCGAAGGCGTTTTTCGGGTGGATGGCAACACTTTAGAGAATCGCTTGTAAAAAGGCTATGGTGGGGAATTTATTCGAGTGTTACCATGTGTGGAAATTTCTACCAAATTCATGGTCGTTTTGGAGCCATGGGAGAAAATAGTAGGAAAAAAAATTTTTGGATTTTTGGAAAATCAAGTATGCAGTTTTGTGGCAACCCCGACCCACTTGGGCCTTTTTGTAGTTTTTTTGGAAAACTCTGGCAACACTGGGAATTATCAGTAAAAAACGTTTTTTCGACATTGCCAGCTTCTAGGAGCCCTGTGGGTCAGAGGAAGCGTCGGAGGAAAAAACGAAAAATGAGGGTTGATGGGTTATACGATCCAGAATATGGGAAAAATATGGGCATCACAAAATTCAAGATGGCGGACGCGCTGGCGGTAATTTAGTAAAACTGAAAATTTTCGAAAAATTTGTTTTTCATTTTTCGCATGGATGGCAACATTTTGGAGAATCGCGTTGTATGTGGCAGGGGTAGAAAATTTATTCAAGTGTTGCCGTGCGTTTGAATTTCTACCAAATTCATGGTAGTTTTCGAGCCATGGTAGAAAATGCTAGGGAAGAAATTTTGACGTTTTGCGAAAAATCGAGTATGCAGATTTATGGCAACTCCGACCCGCAATGGCCTCATGGTAGTTTTGTTGAAAAAATCTGGCAACACTGGCGACAGCGGACCAAAACATTTTTTCGACATGGTCATTTTCCAAACTCTCTCTGGGTCCGAGGACGCACGGGAGAAAAAAACGAAAAATGTGGGTTGGTGGGGTATACGACCCAGAATATGGGAAAAATATGGACATTCCGAAATTCAAGATGGCGGACGCGCTAGCGGCCATTTTGTGAAAATTTCACTTTTTTGAAATTTTATTTTCAATTTTTCGGGCAGATGGCGACACTTTAGTGTTTTCCAATGTACTAGGCGGATATGTGTCTTGTCAAGATGTGTTGCCAGGTGAAAAAAAATTTTGGTAGTTTTTGGTAGTTTTCGAGATATGGCCCAAAAAGGTCGAAAGTAGAAATAACGACTTTTTGGTAAATTCATTACCAAGTTTCTAGAGGGCGGGTCCATTAAAATGACATTTGACTATTTTAATCCCATGCGCATGGCAACACTCGGAGCGGCAGGGAGGTGAATTCCGAAGGCATGGTCTACTTCCAGAGGCTCTGGAGGACTCAATATACGTTGGAGGAAAAAAGTAAAAATGCAGTTCGATGTGGTATATAACGTAGAATGCCTAAAAAATACTGGCTTCAAAAAAATCTAAATGGCGGACCAAGTGGCGGCCATTTTGTAAAAATGTGAATTTTTCAGAATTTTCAAAGTGGTTTTTAGGGCAGTTGCAGTTAGCAAAGCTAAATTTTGATAATGACCTTTGTTGTAGAGCTCTGTTAGGCCTATCAACTGGTTATAATTTTTTCCCAATTTTCGGGGTAATTTTCAAGTTTTACCCCGAAATGTAAAAACTCGAAATAACGACTTTTGGTAGAAAATAAGTATGAGGATCTGTCAACATTGGCCATATATTTCCATTTCAATCCAATTTTGAAAAATAAATCAACAGTCAAAAGAAAAAAATGAAAAACTCTATGTCATGTTGGTACTCGATTTTCCCATACATTTTGTACTTGAGCCGACCGCAAAGATAAGTTTGTACGAATTTGTATAGGGAATCGGTTGCATAGTATTGCGGTACTGTCTTTATCATACAAAATGACTATGTAACTTTGCGTGGGCATAGGTGGAGCACATTTATTATGCCTTAATTTTCGCAAAGTTCTAGGCGGAGCGCCGCGTAGGGCGCAGCCCGGAACGGCCAATCAAGTGATGTATTTTTGCGAATGTAAAGGCGGAGCACCGCGTAGGGCGCAGCCCGGAGCGGCCAATCAAGTGATGTAATTTTCCGAATGTAAAGGCGGAGCGCCGCGTAGGGCGAAGCCCGGAGCGGCCAATTAAGTTATGTTATTATGCAAATCCTTAGGCGGAGCGCCACGTAGGGCGAAGCCCGGAGCGGCCAATTAAGTTATGCTATTATTCAAATCCTTAGGCGGAGCGCCGCGTAGGGCGTAGCCCGGAGCGGCCAAATAAATTATGTAATTTTGCAAGACCGCAATTCAAACCACGTATGCGAGGCCGGAGGCCTGGTTCTTTAGGACCCATTTGATGGAACATAGGGCATCAAAAAAAGAATAAGAACGCCATTGCGAACGGTCCAACCCAGCCATGTAATCTAAGCGAGGCCGCAGGCCGAGCTGCGTATCGCGAGGCCGAAGGCCGAGCTCCGCGTAGGGCGAAGCCCGGAGCGTCCCCCTCCGCCTCGCAGAGCTGGGTTTTGGCAAGCACACGCGCAGCGTGTGCGCCAAAAGCTAGTCTTATTTTATTATATATATATATATATATCTATCTATCTATCTATCTATCTATCTATCTATCTATCTATCTATCTATTATATATAAAGCTAAATTACCACTGACTCACTCACTGACTGATCGGGGGTGTTTTTGAAGGGGAAGGAGGGGGTTTAGGACTTTTCGACGTATGGGGGGTGGGTTTAGATTTTTAATCAACGCAGCTTTTTCTTGTTTTTTTTTTTAAATTCAAGATGGCCGCCGAGTATGGCTTAGCGGGAAAAAAAAAATGTATGGAAACGTGGGGCGGTTTAGACTGTCAGAGATTAATGTTTGAGAGTTAGGAATGGTAAAAAAATAAAATGTCAAAAAAACAAGATGGCGGCGGTGCAATCAGGGTTGGAAAAAAAAATTTAGAGCCATTTTTGCGCAGTCGTACTAAAGAGACGCGCATAGACAGTGTAAAACTTTCTTTTGGAAATTCTTGCAAGTATAGTCGACTCGACGACCCTATCCATAGATTATAGAAATTCAATATGGCGGCGGCGCTGGCGGCCATTTTGTCCCAAGAAAAAAATTGGCAGTTTTTGAAGGCGTTTTTCGGGTGGATGGCAACACTTTAGAGAATCGCTTGTAAGAAGGCTATGGTGGGGAATTTATTCGAGTGTTACCATGTGTGGAAATTTCTACCAAATTCATGGTCGTTTTGGAGCCATGGGAGAAAATAGTAGGAAAAAAAATTTTTGGATTTTTGGAAAATCAAGTATGCAGTTTTGTGGCAACCCCGACCCGCTTGGGCCTTTTTGTAGTTTTTTTGGAAAATTCTGGCAACACTGGGAATTATCGGTAAAAAACGTTTTTTCGACATTGCCAGCTTCTAGGAGCCCTGTGGGTCAGAGGAAGCGTCGGAGGAAAAAACGAAAAATGAGGATTGATGGGTTATACGATCCAGAATATGGGAAAAATATGGGCATCACAAAATTCAAGATGGCGGACGCGCTGGCGGTAATTTAGTAAAACTGAAAATTTTCGAAAAATTTGTTTTTAATTTTTCGCATGGATGGCAACATTTTAGAGAATTTCGTTGTATGTGGCAGGGGTAGAAAATTTATTCAAGTGTTGCCATGCGTTTGAATTTCTACCAAATTCATGGTAGTTTTTGAGCCATGGTAGAAAATGGTAGGGAAGAAATTTTGACGTTTTGCGAAAAATCGAGTATGCAGATTTATGGCAACCCCGACCCGCAATGGCCTCATGGTAGTTTTGTTGAAAAATTCTGGCAACACTGGTGACAGCGGACCAAAACATTTTTTCGACATGGTCATTTTCCAAACTCTCTGTGGGTCCGAGGACGCACGGGAGGAAAAAAAGAAAAATGTGGGTTGGTGGAGTATACGACCCAGAATATGGAAAAAATATGGGCATTCGGAAATTCAAGATGGCGGACGCGCTAGCGGCCATTTTGTGAAAATTTTACTTTTTCGAAATTTTATTTTTAATTTTTCGGGCAGATGGCGACACTTTAGCGTTTTCCAATGTACTAGGCAGATGTGTGTATGGCCAAGATGTGTTGCCAAGCGAAAAAAAAAATTGGTAGTTTTTGGTAGTTTTCGAGATATGGCCCAAAAAGGTCGAAAGTAGAAATAACGACTTTTTGGTAAATTCATTGCCAGTTTCCTAGAGGGCGGGTCAATTAAAATGACATTTGACTATTTTAATCTCATTCGCATGGCAACACTCGGAGCGGCGGGAAGGTGAATCCCGAAGGCATGGTCTACTTCCAGAGGCTCTGGAGGACTGATTATACGTTGGAGGGAAAAAGTAAAAATGCAGTTCGATGTGGTATATAACGTAGAATGCCTAAAAAATACTGGCTTCAAAAAAATCTAAATGGCGGACCAAGTGGCGGCCATTTTGTAAAAATGTGAATTTTTCAGAATTTTCAAAGTGGTTTTTGGGGCAGTTGCAGTTAGCAAAGCTAAATTTTGATAATGACCTTTGTTGTAGAGCTTTATAAGACCTATAGACTGGTTAAAAAAAAATCCCAAATTTCAGGGTAGTTTTCGAGATTTACCCCGAAATATAAAAACTCGAAATAACGACTTTTAGCAGAAAATAAGTATAAGGATCTGTCAAAAGTGGTCATATGTTTCCATTTTGATCTAATTTTGGAAAATAAATCAACAGTCAAAAGAAAAAAATGAAAAACTCCATGTCATGTTGGTACTCGATTTTCCCATACATTTTGTACTGGAGCCGACCGCAAAGATAAGTTTGTACGAATTTGTATAGGGAAACGGTTGCATAGTATTGCGGTACTGTCTTTATCATACAAATGACTATGTAACTTTGCGTGGGCATAGGTGGAGCACATTTATTATGCCTTAATTTCGCAAAGTTCTAGGCGGAGCGCCGCGTAGGGCGAAGCCCGGAGCGGCCAATCAAGTGATGTAATTTTGCTAATGTATAGGCGGAGCGCCGCGTAGGGCGAAGCCCGGAGCGGCCATAGAGTTAATGTATTTTTGCGAAGCCATAGGCGGAGCGCCGCGTAGGGCGAAGCCCGGAGCGGCCAAAGAAGTAATGTTATATTGCGAATGCGTAGGCGGAGCGCCGCGTCGGGCGAAGCCCGGAGCGGCCAAACAAGTGATGTTATATTACGAATGTAAAGGCGGAGCGCCGCGTAGGGCGAAGCCCGGAGCGGCCAATCAGTTACAGGCGGAGCGCCGCGTAGGGCGAAGCTCGGAGCGGCCAAACAAGTAATGTTATATTGCGAATGCGTAAGCGAAGCGCCGCGTAGGGCGCAGCCCGGAGCGGCCAATCAAGTGATGTAATTTTGCGAATGTAAAGGCGGAGCGCCGCGTAGGGCGAAGCCCGGAGCGGCCAATTAAGTTATGTTATTATGCAAATCCTTAGGCGGAGCGGCCAATTAAGTTGTGCTATTATGCAAATCCTTAGGCGGAGCGCCGCGTAGGGCGTAGCCCGGAGCGGCCAAATAAGTGATATTATATTGCTAAGCCATAAGCGGAGCGCCGCGTAGGGCGCAGCCCGGAGCGGCCAAATAAATTATGTAATTTTGCAAGACCGCAATTCAAACCACGTATGCGAGGCCGGAGGCCTGGTTCTTTAGGACCCATTTGATGGAACATAGGGCATCAGAAAAAGAATAAGAACGCCATTGCGAACGGTCCAACCCAGCCATGTAATCTAAGCGAGGCCGCAGGCCGAGCTGCGTATCGCGAGGCCGAAGGCCGAGCTCCGCGTAGGGCGAAGCCCGGAGCGTCCCCCTCCGCCTCGCAGAGCTGGGTTTTGGCAAGCACACGCGTAGCGTGTGCGCCAAAAGCTAGTCTATCTATCTATTATATATAAAGCTAAATTACCACTGACTCACTCACTGATCAGGGGTGTTTTTGGGGGTGAAGGGGGGCGTTTAGGACTTTTTGACGTATGGGGGGTGGGTTTAGATTTTTAATCAACGCAGCTTTTTCTTGTTTTTTTTTTTAAATTCAAGATGGCCGCCGAGTATGGCGGCGCGGGGGGAAAAAAATGTAGGGGATGGGGGGGCGGTCTCGACTGTACAAGATGGGTGTTTGGTAGTTGGGAATGGAAAAAAAATAAAATGTCAAAAAAACAAGATGGCGGCGGTGCAATCAAAGTTTGAAAAAAAATTTTAGAGTCATTTTTGCGCAGTCGTACTGATGAGACGCGCATAGACAGTGGAAAATTTTCTTTTGGCATTTGTTGCGGGTATAATCGACTCGACGACCCTTACCATAGATTATAGAAATTCAATATGGCGGCGGCGCTGGCGGCCATTTTGTCCCGAGAAAAAAATTGGCAGTTTTAGAAGGCGTTTTTCGGGTGGATGGCAACACTTTAGAGAATCGCTTGTAAGAAGGCTATGGTGGGGAATTTATTCAAGTGTTACCATGTGTGGAAATTTCTACCAAATTCATGGTAGTTTTTGGGCCATGGTAGAAAATAGTAGGAAAAAAAAAATTTGGATTTTTGAAAAATCGAGTATGCAGTTTTGTGGCAACCCCGACCCGCTTGAGCCTTTTTGTAGTTTTTTTGAAAAATTCTGGCAACCCTGGGAATTATCGGTAAAAAACGTTTTTTCGACATTGTCATCTTCTAGGAGCCCTGTGGGTCAGAGGAAGCGTCAGAGGAAAAAACGAAAAATGAGAGTTGATGGGGTATACGATCCAGAATATGGGAAAAATATGGGCATTGCCAAATTCAAGATGGCGGACGCGCTGGCGGCCATTTTGTAAAACGTAAAATTTTCGAAAAAATTGTTTTTGATTTTTCGGGTAGATGGCAACATTTTAGAGAATTCCGTTGTATGTGGCAGGGGTAGAGAATTTATTCAAGTGTTGCCGTGCGTTTGAATTTCTACCAAATTCATGGTAGTTTTCGAGCCATGGTAGAAAATGGTAGGGATGAAATTTTGACGTTTTGCGAAAATTCGAGTATGCAGATTTATGGCAACTCTGACCCGCAATGGCCTCATGGTAGTTTTGTTGAAAAATTCTGGCAACACTGGCGACAGCGGACCAAAACATTTTTTCGACATGGTCATTTTCAAAACTCTCTGTGGGTCCGAGGACGCACGGGAGAAAAAATCGAAAAATTGGGGTTGGTGAGGTATACGACCTACGGCCGCAGTGGTTATCACACTCACCGCGGAGGCCGTCCAGAAGGGGGAAACATATGAGTCGGTACTGAGACATGCCCGCGCCAATATGGACACCTCTCAGCTGGGCCCAGCTCGCTGCAGACAGACGCTCACAGGAGCCAGAAAATTTGAATTCCCGGGGGCAAAAAGTGCGGAAATGGCCGATACTTTCGCGTCTAAACTGCGCGAGGTAGTCGCGGATTCGGCCAAAGTGGCAAGACCCCAAAAATGTGTGGGTCTACTGATCACCGTCCTCGACGACTCGGTCTCAAAAGCGGAAGTAGCAGAAAAGGTTGCAGCGGTTGGTGGCTGCAACCTAGAAGACGTCAAGTCCGGCGAAATTCGACCTGGTCGCGGTGGTGTGGGCACCATACGTGTCCGATGCCCCATCTCTGCGGCCAAGGTCATTCTAAATGGTGGTCGCCTCCTAGTAGGCTTTTCGTCGGCAACGGTCAGGGCACTCGAAGACCCGCCCCTGCGTTGCTACAAATGTTTCGCTCTAGGCCACACGCGAACTCTCTGCCCGTCGTCAGCAGAGAGAGCAGAGCTCTGCTATCGCTGTGGCAAACCGGGGCACAAGGTAGCCGCATGCATAGAAAATGCGCATTGCGCAGTATGTGCGGAAAGCGGGCGGCCTGCGGGCCACATCATGGGGGGGAGAAATTGTAACCCCCCCACCAAGAAGGGTAAAGCAGCGACCTTGATCCGGTCTGCAGCTACAGCAGCTGGAGCTCCACCGTCATCAGGAGTCTCCACACCAATGGAGGTCGTTGTTTCCGCTCACAATGCCTAGAGACGCCCTAAAGAAACAGTTCTTGCTCGTCAACACCAACCATTGTCGGTCAGCCCAGGACATGTTGTCACAGGTGCTGGCCGAATGGTTGGTGGACTTAGCAGTCGTCACCGAGCCTTATTCGATTCCCAGCGGATGGCTGGGTGACGAGAAGGACTCGGTGGCAATCATACCGAGACGCACCACAGACGCTCCTCCCCTCATCCTCATCGAAAGGGGCCGGGGGTTCATAGCCGCATCTTGGGGAAATATCGCAGTGGTCGGCGTATATTTTTCCCCCAATAGACAACTACAGGAGTTTTGCGACTTTATGTCATCACTCGCCTCCGTTGTCGGCCGGATTGCACCCCGCCAGGTCTTCGTCGTCGGCGACCTCAACGCCAAATCGACGGCGTGGGGCAATCCGGCCCACTCGTGCAACAGACGGGGCCCAGTCGCAGAACTGTGGGCCATCTCAACAGGACTGTCCCTGTTAAACGTCGGGGCAACCCATACATGCGTGCGGCAGCGGGGTGGATCAGTGGTGGATGTCTGTTTCGCCACCCCCGCTCTAGCCGCACGCGTGACCAACTGGCGTGTGGAATCGGTGGAGACCCTTTCCGACCACCGATATATTCGGTGGGAGGTCTCCACCCCCAGCCCCCCAACAGCGCCCAGACCGGGCCACCAGGTTTTCCCAAGATGGGCTCTGTCCCGCCTGGACAAACAGGCAGCAGTCGAAGCCACATTCGTCCAGGACTGGTTCGCTCCGCCACCCACCAACGATGTGGACGCGTCAGCCGCACAGCTGAGGGACTCTTTGACCGAGGTGTGTAATTCCTGCATGCCTCGGTCCCGACGCCCCCCACTGCGCCGAGCTGTGTATTGGTGGTCGGAGGACCTGGCAGAACTACGGGCCGTTTCCATCGCGGCCAGAAGAGCATACCAGCGCTGTCGCCGCCGTCGTGCTCGAGACCCGCAGGGCGAAGAACGCCTCTATGCCGCCTACATAGAATCCAAACGAACACTCAAGGCGGCAATCGGAGCGGCTAAAGACCAATGCCGCGAGGAAATGCTGGAGGGCCTTAACAGTGACCCATGGGGGAGACACTACAAAATAGCTCGCCAGAAATTGCGTCCTATTGGTCCTCCCATCACTGAGACCCTGGAGGTTGGACTGCTAAACACAGTGGTTCGGGGACTATTTCCACCTTGTTCCCCGAATTTCAGTCCCCCCCGCATGAACCCTCTTCCGGGAACCTACCGCTCTTCCCAAACAGAGATTCCGCCGATTACGGTAGAGGAGTTTGGCACGGCGGCAAAGTGCCTCCGCGCCAAAAGGACAGCTCCCGGCCCGGACGGCATTCCTGCAAAAGTTGTGTCGCTGGGAACAATAGAAATGGAGACGTGGTTTCGGGACCTATTCGACCGATGCTTCTCGGTCGGTAGGTTCCCGAAACCCTGGAAACGGGGGCAACTCTGCCTGCTCAGAAAGGAGGGGCGTCCGTCCGACTCCCCATCGGCTTACCGGCCCATCGTCCTCCTGGATGAGGCCGGTAAGCTCTTCGAACGCATCATTGCGATGAGAATAAAGGCCCATCTAGGGGAGTCGGGCCCAGACTTAGCAGAAACGCAATTTGGGTTCAGGGCGGGACGCTCCACAATCGACGCCCTGTCTGAGCTCAAAAGTCTCGTCCAAAAGTCATGGGATAGAGGGGATGGAGTGTTGGCGGTTTCGTTTGACATTGCAAACGCGTTTAACTCCATCCCCCACACAACCATAATGGAGGCCTTAAAATACCATAGGCTGCCTCCATACATACAGGCGCTTTTGGCGGACTACTTTCGCAATCGTGATGTGGTTTATATCAACAAGGAGGGACAATTATGTAGTCACGCCGTTGAATCCGGTGTTCCACAGGGGTCTGTGTTGGGGCCCCTCCTGTGGAGCATCGGATATAATTGGCTCCTGCGGGGTGCACTTCTCCCGGGCACAAGCGTGATCTGTTACGCTGACGACACACTCCTCACTGCCCGGGGGAAGGACTTTGTTTCGGCGTCAATGTTGGCCCGGATCGGTGGCGGCCTGATCACTAGGCGCATCAGCCTCCTGGGACTCAGGGTGGCGCTGGAGAAGACCGAGGCCATCTACTTTTACGGGCCTCGGCAGCGCCGCCCCCCCTCCGACGCCCACCTCACGATCGAGGGCGTCAGAGTCGAAGTTAAGGCCCAGCTAAAGTATCTGGGCCTTGTCCTGGACGCGCGGTGGCAGTTTGGTCCACACTTTAGTGGACTGTCACCGCGCCTCCTGAAAGCAGCAGGGGGGTTCGGATGGCTTCTCCCTAATCTGGGAGGGCCCAGGGCTGGATGCCGGCGACTCTATGCCGGTGTCCTGAAAAGTATGGCCCTGTACGGGGCGCCGATTTGGGCCGACTCGCTTTTCAGGCGCGGAAATCTGGCCGATTTAAGAAGACCGCAGCGGGCCATCGCACAAAGGGTGTCCCGATGCTACCGCACGGTGAGTTTTTCAGCATCGTGCGCCCTGGCCGGGACTCCTCCGTGGGAGCTCGAGGCCCGAGTCCTGGCCAGGGTCTATGAATGGCAAAAGGAGCAGAGGGCACTCGGGGAGCGCCCTACAGCGTCTGAACTGGGGGTGATAAGGCGAGAGGCCCAGGAAAATCTTATCCACCAATGGTCGCGGGACCTAGCCGCCACCGACACCGGAAGATGGACAATCGACGCGCTCGGGCCGGTTTTAAACCTATGGCTCGAGCGTCCAGCGTCGTATTACCTCAGTTTTCGTTTGGTGCAGGTACTGTCCGGACACGGATGTTTCCGGAGGTACCTGCACCGGATAGGGCGTGAGGAGTCCCCGTCGTGCCCACATTGCGGCGCGGCGGAGGACACGGCGGAGCACACGCTCTCTGTGTGCCCGTCATGGTGCGACCAGCGCGCTTTGCTTGTCGCAGCGGTCGGGCCAAACCTCTCGCTCCCAAACGTGGTGGAGACCATGTTGCGGAGCGAGAGGGCCTGGGCGGCAACCGCCTCCTTCTGTGAGGAAGTCATCTCACTGAAGGAGGCGGCGGAGCGCGAGCGGGAGGACGACCCTTCCGCTCCATTGCTCCGAAGGCGTAGGAGGGGGCGAACGAGGCGCCACTACAACAGCCTCGCCCCTCCTAGCGGAGACATGCGGATGGTGGGTGCGGGGGCACCCCCATCCGCCTTGCACGCGTCTCCGCAGCCGCCGGACGGGAATAGCTCGGTGTCCCCGGCTATTCCTGTCGCCCCCCCTGTCGGGGGGGGGCATGTGGTGCCCGCCGTTTAGGGCGGGCCGGTCGCCGGAGGTGTTAACGGCAGCGAAGGCTGTGCCGAGATCCCCGTTAACACCTCCACTCAGGCGATGAGGGACACCGCGGAGTTTTAGTGGGTATACCCCGGCCATTTACCATCTTTGGCCGGAGCAGGGGACCCTTACTCAAGGTCCCCCGGGAGTCCCACACTCCACCCTGCCCCCCCCGGGTAGGGTGAGTGCGTAACGCATTTCTTCGCGATACAAAAAAAAAAAAAAAAAAAAAAAAAAAAAAAAAAAAAAAAGGTATACGACCTAGAATATGGGAAAAATATGGGCATCCGGAAATTCAAGATGGCGGACGCGCTAGCGGCCATTTTGTGAAAATTTTACTTTTTCAAAATTTTATTTTCAATTTTTCGGGCAGATGGCTACACTTTAGCGTTTCCCAATGTACTAGGCAGATGTGTGTCTGGTCGAGATGTGTTTCCAGGTGAAAAAAAATTTTGGTAATTTTTGGTAGTTTTCGAGATATGGCCCAAAAAGGTCGAAAGTAGAAATAACGACTTTTTGGTAAATTCATTGCCAGGTTCCTAGAGGGCAGGTCTATTAAAATGACATTTGACTATTTTTATCTCATTCGCATGGCAACACTCGGAGCGGCGGGGAGGTGGATTCCGAAGGCATGGTCTACTTCCAGAGGCTCTGGAGGACTCATTATACGTCGGAGGGAAAAAGTAAAAATGCAGTTAGATGTGGTATATAACGTTAAATGTCTAAAAAATACTGGCTTCAAAAAAATCAAAATGGCGGACCAAGTAGCGGCCATTTTGTAAAAATGTGAATTTTTCAGAATTTTCAATGTGGTTTTTGGGGCAGTTGCAGTTGGCAAAGCTAAATTTTGATAATGGCCTTTGTTGTAGAACCCTATAAGACCTATAGACTGGTTAAGAAATTTTCCCAAATTTCAGCGTAGTTTTCGAGATTTACCCCGAAATGTAAAAACTCGAAATAACGACTTTTGGCAGAAAATAAGTATAAGGATCTGTCAAAAGTGGTCATATGTTTCCATTTCGATCCAATTTTGAAAAATAAACCAACAGTCGAAAGAAAAAAATCGGAATCTCCACGTCATGTTTTCCCATACATTTTGTACTGGAGCCGACCCCAAAGATAAGTTTCTACGATTTTGTATGGGGAAACGGTTGCATAGTCTTGCATTACTATATTTATAATACAAAATGACTTTGTAACTTTGCGTGGGCATAGGCGGAGCGCCGCGTAGGGCGAAGCCCGGAGCGGCCAAATAAATCATGTCATTTTTCAAGACCGCAGGTCAAACTAGGTACGCGAGGCCGGAGGCCGAGCGCCCTCCGGGCCGAAGGCCTGGTTCTTTAGGACCCATTTGATGGAACATAGGGCATCAAAAAAAGAATAATAACGCCATTGCGAACGGTCCAACCCAGCCATGTAATCTAAGCGAGGCCGCAGGCCGAGCTGCGTATCGCGAGGCCGAAGGCCGAGCTCCGCGTAGGGCGAAGCCCGGAGCGTCCCCCTCCGCCTCGCAGAGCTGGGTTTTGGCAAGCACACGCGCAGCGTGTGCGCCAAAAGCTAGTCTATCTATCTATTTCTATCTATCTATCTATCTATCTATCTATCTATTATATATAAAGCTAAATTACCACTGACTCACTCACTGATCAGGGGTGTTTTTGGGGGTGAAGGGGGGCGTTTAGGACTTTTTGACGTATGGGGGGTGGGTTTAGATTTTTAATCAACGCAGCTTTTTCTTGTTTTTTTTTTTAAATTCAAAATGGCCGCCGAGTATGGCGGCGCGGGGGGAAAAAAATGTAGGGGATGGGGGGGCGGTCTCGACTGTACAAGATGGGTGTTTGGTAGTTGGGAATGGAAAAAAAATAAAATGTCAAAAAAACAAGATGGCGGCGGTGCAATCAAAGTTTGAAAAAAAATTTTAGAGTCATTTTTGCGCAGTCGTACTGATGAGACGCGCATAGACAGTGGAAAATTTTCTTTTGGCATTTGTTGCGGGTATAGTCGACTCGACGACCCTTACCATAGATTATAGAAATTCAATATGGCGGCGGCGCTGGCGGCCATTTTGTCCCGAGAAAAAAATTGGCAGTTTTAGAAGGCGTTTTTCGGGTGGATGGCAACACTTTAGAGAATCGCTTGTAAGAAGGCTATGGTGGGGAATTTATTCAAGTGTTACCATGTGTGGAAATTTCTACCAAATTCATGGTAGTTTTTGGGCCATGGTAGAAAATAGTAGGAAAAAAAAAATTTGGATTTTTGAAAAATCGAGTATGCAGTTTTGTGGCAACCCCGACCCGCTTGAGCCTTTTTGTAGTTTTTTTGAAAAATTCTGGCAACCCTGGGAATTATCGGTAAAAAACGTTTTTTCGACATTGTCGTCTTCTAGGAGCCCTGTGGGTCAGAGGAAGCGTCAGAGGAAAAAACGAAAAATGAGGGTTGATGGGGTATACGATCCAGAATATGGGAAAAATATGGGCATTGCCAAATTCAAGATGGCGGACGCGCTGGCGGTAATTTAGTAAAACTCAAAATTTTCCAAAAAATTGTTTTTAATTTTTCGCATGGATCGAAACATTTTAGAGAATCGCGTTGTATGGGGTAGGGGTAGAGAATTTATTCAAGTGTTGCCGTGCGTTTGAATTTCTACCAAATTCATGGTAGTTTTCGAGCCATGGTAGAAAATGGTAAGGATGAAATTTTGACGTTTTGCGAAAAATCGAGTATGCAGATTTATGGCAACTCCGACCCGCAATGGCCTCATGGTAGTTTTGTTGAAAAATTCTGGCAACACTGGCGACAGCGGACCAAAACATTTTTTCGACATGGTCATTTTCCAAACTCTCTCTGGGTCCGAGGACGCACGGGAGAAAAAAACGAAAAATGTGGGTTGGTGGGGTATACGACCCAGAATATAGGAAAAATATGGGCATTCGGAAATTCAAGATGGGGGACGCGCTAGCGGCCATTTTGTGAAAATTTCACTTTTTCGAAATTTTATTTTCAATTTTCTGGGCAGATGGCGACACTTTAGCGTTTTCCAATGTACTAGGCGGATATGTGTCTTGTCAAGATGTGTTGCCAGGTGAAAAAAAATTTTGGTAGTTTTTGGTAGTTTTCGAGATATGGCCCAAAAAGGTCGAAAGTAGAAATAACGACTTTTTGGTAAATTCATTGCCAGGTACTTAGAGGGCGGGTCCATTAAAATGACATTTGACTATTTTAATCTCATTCGCATGGCAACACTCGGAGCGGCGGGGAGGTGAATTCCGAAGGCATGGTCTACTTCCAGAGGCTCTGGAGGACTCAATATACGTTGGAGCAAAAAAGTAAAAATGCAGTTCGATGTGGTATATAACGTAGAATGCCTAAAAAATACTGGCTTCAAAAAAATAAAAATGGCGGACCAAGTGGCGGCCATTTTGTAAAAATGTGAATTTTTCAGAATTTTCAAAGTGGTTTTTGGGGCAGTTGCAGTTAGCAAAGCTAAATTTTGATAATGACCTTTGTTGTAGAGCCTTATAAGACTTATCGACTGGTTATAATTTTTTCCCAATTTTCGGGGTAATTTTCGAGTTTTACCCCGAAATGTAAAAACTCGAAATAACGACTTTTGGTAGAAAATAAGTATGAGGATCTGTCAACATTGGCCATTTATTTCCATTTCAATCCAATTTTGAAAGATAAATCAACAGTCGAAAGAAAAAAATGAAAAACTCCACGTCATGTTTTCCCATACATTTTGTACTGGAGCCGACCGCAAAGTTTCTACGTTTTTTTGTGGGGAAGTGGTTGCATACGAATGTGTTTTTTTTTTTCATAATTAATATTAAGTAATTAAGTAACGTGGAAGTGGTTGTAGCTTAATGGTAAGAACACGCGTCTTTAACCGAGGAATGCGGGTTCAAACTATGTACGTATTTATACCACTAGCTCGGCGGCAAGGGAAAAAAACGTGATGAAATCTACACATTCCAACATCTAATGAACGTATAAGCATGAACCAAAAATTTTCTGTTTAAATCTGTAGTCGTTATAATGTAGATAATTAACCAGACCCGCTAAATCCTGGATCATGGTCTAAACGGACCCCGACCAAGTATGGGACATAACGATAGGAAGAAGTTAACATATTAAGTAAAAATTAAAATTTTCAATCATAATTCAGAAAAAAAATATGGTCTTTTTCTATTATTCAATCGTGATTTCTTTTGTTCGTTATTATAAGCCCTACGTAGGGCTTATAATAACGAACAAAAGAAATATATTCTGCTATCATCCCTGCATCTTCGTGCATCGCTACGGGTAAGTTGCACACTCTCATTTTATGTCCTATTTTCATATTTCTATTTAATATATACCTAGGTATTTTGAGAGTTGACCTATTATACTGTGTGGTGTTAACCACTTAATAAACATTTGGTTCTATCTATTGTTTATAGGTATTTTATAGTTCTATGAATCACTATGATTTTTCAATATAGATTATTTAATTCCTTATATTATAATAACAACTATATGATATTTTAAAACCTTTTAATTTATTCAAATTATAGTTAGAGTTCAATATACAGCGGTGTAACTTAGGGATATTAATACCTATATCATTTTTATAATGAATAATAAGTGGTGTAGGTAGGTTTCATTTCAATGTTCCTTTTGATTATCTACATTAAATAAATTTAATCCAATGAGTTGCAGCTAGGAAATTGTTATATACCTACTTCATACATTTAATATATAGTGTCATAATTGAATTCCTAAATTTACATTTTAAATAATTATTGTACAATAAATATAGGTAGGTTGGATTATTATTATATGAATTTACTTGTATTTTTTTAATTGCAAATATTTGTTAATATACATATTTAAAAGGTTTCTCTTTACATGATATTTATTCAAGTGATAGTATATCTTTTTGCATATCATATCTATTTATTTATTTATACAATGGAAATCTTGGATCTAAATAAATATAACAAAACACTTTGGCCTTTTGACTATTATGTATTGAAGTAACATAAATTACAATAATTGAAAGTAGGTACACTAAAAGTAAAATATAGGTAAGTTCTAAATTTTCAAGTGGTAACTTTTTTAAATTTATTTGGGATATATAAATAATAGGAATGAAATATATTTTAGATAGTTTGTTTTAATAATTTATGGCTATAATTTAAGCATAATATATTTAAGCACAACTATTGTACAAGTTTACTTCATATCATTGTGTTATTATTTATAAATAAATGCGATATGAAATACATATAAATAAAATAGGTAGGCAAACTAGAATTTACAATGATAGAATGCATGATATTATTTATAAAAGTAAATAAACCTTTTATGTTTAACGATTTCCATTATTTTAATTATTTCTTCTCACAGTATTATATGGTGAATGATTATTTATTTAATTTAATTTACATGATTGCTATCCTTTTTGAACTGTTACGATAGGTATCATTATTTTTCTGGATCAAAACCCATTAATAGGAGTAAGAAATATGTATGTGCATTGTTTTGTAAACATAACAACCCAATTGTAATATTATTATAATTTATATTTACATAACATGTTAGTACTACCCAAATGTGAGTGTTTTTATTAGCAAGATTGAATGAATATTACCATCGTTATAGGGTAAGTTCGCCTTTTCGCGTCCATCGCCCAATTCGCGTCCATTTTACGGTTCTCCCTTTGAAAACTCTCGAAATTAAGTATACTAACATACTAATAATAAGTCGAAATATCATTACCGCCAATACTTCAATGTATAAGAGGCACGCACACATAGACAAAAGTTCCGTGCGCCCAACCAATCCTGTGTAAAAAAAATATTAAGAGACGGCTGTTCAACAAGAGAGCGCGGACGTGCGGGATTATGAAACAAAAATAGTGGGCAGCGGTGTGTTTGAAGGTAAGTCTTTTATTGTTTTATGTGTATATCCATGGCTGTTTGAAAACGTTGATAATGATAAAAGGAGTTGTGTTAATTATGAATTTGCTTATTTTTTTTTATAGTTAACAGTTAAAATAAGTTGGACGCGATTAATTACACTGAATTTATAAAACTTGCACTTTGCGTCCACAATGGACGCAAACTATACCGACAGGGAATAATAACAAAATCAAATCGCGTCCATTTTTTCAAATTAATTCCCTACAATTGATTTGTTTGTATTTTTGAATACAAAATGTGTTGTAGGTAATTTTTTTATTGTGACTACAAATTTAATCCCTATTATACTTTGTATGTAATAAATAATTTCTTACATTTTTATTTTTTCTGTTTAAGGTCAGTTCTTCAGATATAAGAACGAATAAGGAAAAAAAGGACATACACAGAAGAAGATTTAAGAAAAGCGTTGAATGAAACTCGAGAAAAGAAGAAATCTGTAACAAATATGCAAAAAATATATTTATCCTAAGACCACAATATTGGACAAAATCAGTGGGCGCAGACCTGATGAAGTAAAGAAGCCGGGCCCAGAAACTGTATTGAAATTGGTTTTTAATGAAATAACTAAATTCTTTATTACTTAAATAAATTATTAAAATCCAATCTCTCTTTACATTATCATAATAATATCACTCCTTAATTCCTTTTCTAACATGGTGGACACAAAGTGGTCCAGCGGTATACAATTGTTTTACAGCTTTTTTTTTTATATATATATATGTATAACTGCACGCATGTTTTCAATGTTGCCTTTTTGTAGGCAGCACCCATCAAGGGGACCGCTTACTTTTCCGAGGTAATAACGCACAATGTGTGGCAATGTCGGCATGTGCATCCTCTTTATCAGTAATTTTAGATCGTAGTCCGTTCTCTACTTCCGATATAGACACCATTTTGCGTAGTGGTGACGCGTTGTACTTACATTCAAAACCCGCCCATCATGTTTATTTATTACCGGAAGAGTTGCCTTCTGAATTTCGTGTAGGAAATTTTTCGGTCAAAATTCGTGCTATGGAAGACAGCTGGATTATTAACGGTTTGTTTCCAAACAACTTGCAGACTTTTGACATTAAGTCGTTAGAATTAGAGAATCTATTGCAAACGGTTGTTTTTAATGCGTCTCACATTGATAATTCTGATAGCTATCTTTTTACGGGGCATAACAACACGATTTCATTTTGGAAATTTAATGACAGGTTTTATCTATTCAATAGTCATGCGGTGGATAGTAGGAATACGTATTCTCATAATACCGAACTAAATAAGGCGCGTTTATTTTCTTGTGGTACTTTAAAAAATCTTGCCGAGTTGCTATTTAGGAACCATATGTATGACGGCCAAGAATATTCAATTCATAAAGTTAGGGTTTTAGACCATTCGGAAATAGAGCGGGATAGAGTAAATAGTTTATCTCACGTTTACGATGACATGAAGCTAAGTACACTGCAACCGGTAGTTGTTCTTACGCGAATATATTCTCCGATAGAATCCCAACCAGCTAAGAAGAGAGGCCGGCCTACGAAACGGAAACTCTTAGCCACCGCATGCCGCGACAGTAAAAAATCCTCGGCGGGTCAATTGTCTGTTGTTACTCATGATGAAAAACATAAAATCACAAGTCATGATGTAAAACTGAATATGAAACCAGTCGTGGTATTAAAAAAAATAATTACTCATGATACAAAACATAATATCACAAATTATGATGTAAAACTCAGCATGAATCCAGTCGTGGTTTTGGACAAAATTGATGTAAAATCATTAGAACTCGATACCCCTCTGCGTCTGAAAACGTAGATCAGTATGCCGAGGTAAATAATTGTGAATCCGTTGTTCGTCATCGAGACTCTGTAAAACGTTACTCGCTCCGGAATCCTTCAGTACACCGTAAAGCTGTGAAACGATACACATTGAAAAATCCATTAGTTAACAGGGAGGCGGTTACTAGGTATTCGCAAAAAAAACCCGATATTAATAGGGAGGCTGTAAGACGTTATACACAAAGAAACAGTAACATTAATAGGGAATCTACTAAACGTTATAATGTCGTTCGTAATATCGAGCCCGAGTTGCGTAGATCGGAAAATTTGATAGGAGAAAAACAAGGCGAAGCACTAGGGTCCGTTCAGTTATATTCTCTTAAAAATAGTTCATTTAATAGTTATGTATGTCCTCACTGTCACGCCCGTCTTTTTATTGAGGAGAAAACGCGAGTAAAATGGTGCTGTGGGACCGGAGCGTACAACGTACAAAATTTTGAACCTTTAACGGAGGAATTTTATACACAACGCGCGTTTATTGACCGCGCTCGCGCATATAATAATTTATTCGCCTTCAGCGCCTTGGGTGTATCGCACGGCTTTCAACACCCAGACACAGGTATTTCGTTTTTGAAAATACAAGGCCGTATTTACCACCGCGTTTTTGACTTGGCGTACTCTGAATCTACAAATCCTATTGGGTTGTACATTCACGATAGTCAGGAACGGGAGCGCCTAGCCGCTGGGCAAAATTTAGATATAAACATCGTGCAGTGTATAACACATTTCATGCACGAGGTTAATCCCTATATCGAGTGTTTTAAACGCTTGTATCGGGAAGCTTCCGAAGAAGCCCATCTTATTTTTGAATCCACTACACGACGCACCCATGGTAATATTTTAGGTGACATGCCATTAGGAGCAGAAATAGCTGCTATTATGAGTACGGAACGAGAACGTTTCATACCCAAAGCTATTGTGATTTGGAAAATTGGAGCTAGGAAACCTCACACTGTGGACCTTTTACATCCACTTTATGAAAGTTTTCAATTTCCTCTATTATATCCTCATGGTAATCCGGGCTGGTTACCCAATAAAGTAGATAATAAAGGCTCCAAATTAACTCAAAACAAATATGTGCGTTGCTTATTACTGTCAGAATCTAGATTCTCAGAAATTGGCAGACTATCGGAGGAATGGATAGTAGATATGTTTTGTAGAATTTCTGAAGAGCGCCTCCGATACATATCTAACATGCAACGTTCATCAAATACTGCTCAGCTTAGATCAGCTCCATTGCAAGAATTAGAATGTAATGTAGAACAGATTAATGCCGACGAGACTATTCAAGGGGAGGGCGGCGTAGTGCCGGGACGTGTTTATTTGCCCAATTCATTTACTGGAGGCCCACGATACATGAAAACCAAATATATGGATGCAATTGCGTTAGTCAATAGATTAGGCACTCCATCATATTTTTTGACCATGACATGTAATCCAAAATGGCCCGAGATCCAACAATCTACTCCACAAGGTCAAAGGCCTAATCCTTTAATTTGTGCTCGAGTATTCAACCTAAAGTTAAGTCAACTTTTAAAAGATCTAAGAACTGGCGCATGGTTCGGTAAATGTGTATATATAATGCATGTCATAGAATTTCAAAAACGAGGGCTGCCGCATGCGCACATTTGTTTTAGGGTAGAAGGCGGTGGCCCAGTCCAAAATACGGACATTGACAAATTTGTTAGAGCAGACCTTCCCGATCCTTCTGAAGCGGAAGGTAGGCTACGCAAGGCCGTGATTGATCATATGATACACGGCCCATGTGGACCTCCCAATAGGACAGATTTACCTTGTTGGAATCAACAAAAAGGTAAATGTATAAAATTTTTCCCCAAACGTGAAACATCTACCACTTTTTGCGATGATAGGGGTTTTGTTAATTTACGACGCAGTAGCACAAACGTAGGAACAATAAAGTACCGTGGTAGAGACGTCACCATTAGTGACTTGTGGGTGGTCCCGTACAATGCCGCTTTACTTTTAAAATACGATTGTCACATTAATCTTTTAGTTTATTCAGCCCGTGCTATAGTTAAATATTTATTTAAATATATGACCAAAGGTCCGGATGAATCACGCGTAGCGGTGATCCCGGACAGTGACAAAAATAATGAAATAGAGCAATATGTCACCAAACGTTACCTTGGTTCTTGCGAAGCCACGTGGAGGATTTTAGAGTTTGACATCACCGCTCGTGAACCGAACGTCAAGCAACTTGCTGTACATTTAGACGGCCATCAATCCATCTTTTTTAAACCGGGCACCGAAACTGAAGCAGTCACCCGCCGAGACTGCTCGGATTTATTAACATATTTTAATCGTCCTCCCGGTGAGGAATTTGATAATATAACCTATTTAGACTTTTATGAACAATTTATTGTTCACACTAGACGTCCCTTGACCAAAAACGTACAAATCTACCGATTAAACAACGGTAGATATATAACAAGACGTCAGAGGGGCGAGTTAGTCTCCCGTTTGTTCTGGGTCGCGCCTAATAGAGGTGAACAGTTTTATTTGCGTCTATTATTAGCTTCTCAACCATGTCGCGGTTACAGCGATTTGTATAAACTTGGTGGTCCACTTTGCAGTAGTTTCCAAGAAGCTGCCAAAGCTCTAGGGATCGCGAACGATGAGTCAGAGTACGAAATGGCTATGCAAGAAGCATCTACTTTCTTGACAGGACCGCGGTTGCGTAGCTTTTTCGTTCTTCTAGCAGTTAACGGGGTTAGGGTCGTTTCACTTTGGGAGACATACAAACGTATAATTAGTCAAGACATCTTGCAACGATTTCCGGAAAACGAAGATAGAGCGTATAATCTTAGCTTACTTTGTATCGACAGGTTAATGCGTAAACATGGGACGTCGCTTGTCGAACAAGGATTACCGGCGGTCATAGACGATACCACGGAGGTAGGTCGCGAGCGCATCGAATACGACAATAAGCTCTTAACAGCTTTCGTCGCGGATTGGCTTCCGAAGTTGTCGGACGATCAACGTCACGTATTCGAATATGTAGATAAACTCTTACGCGACGGGAGTTTTCGCGATACTCACGACACCGCAATTTTCTTAGACGGACCTGCCGGAACAGGTAAAACGTTATTGTTGAACGTAATAACAGCACACACACGCGGTAACTTGGATAGCATAGCTTTGTGTACAGCGAGTTCAGGTATTGCAGCTCAGAACTACGAAGGCGGCATAACGGCGCATAGTATGTTTAGATTCCCTCTGAATCCCGTCGACGATCTTGGTTACTGGAACATCACGAACGGCTCTCAAAGAGCTGAATTGATTACTCAGGCTACTGTTATTATTTATGACGAGGCCCCTATGGCGCATAAATATCTGATAAACTTGCTCGACAGGTCACTTAAGGATCTCATGAAATCAGATAGGTTATTCGGGGGTAAAATTATTATTTTTGCTGGGGACTTTCGTCAAATCCCACCGGTTGTAGTCAACGCAAAGACCAATTCGGACATCATTAATTGCTCAGTCAAATCTTCACCTATTTGGCCTAAAATTAAGTCTTTTACACTTTCTACGTCACAGCGATGTAAAAGTGATGCAGATTTTTCTAATTTTTTATTAAAATTGGGTTCAGATCAATTACCAGTACAATCAGTTAAAGTAGATCGATCAGTTTTGAATTTAATAGATTTAGACATATGCGCTCATCGAGCCATATTGTCTACTCATAATAGCAATGTCAAAGAAATAAATTCATTAATTTTGAATAAATTGCCTCAGGATCCACTACATTTTTATTCAATTGACGAAGTTGTTAGTGATAAAGCGGACGAAATATTCTTAGGTGCGGATACCCTGCACAGACTGCAACCAAAGGGTGTTCCAGATCACGATTTAGTACTTAAGATAGGATGCGTGTGCATGATAGTCCGGAACCTCAGCTTCTCTGATAGGTTAGTAAATGGTAGTAAAGTAATTGTAGTAAGTACCACACCGCGACTTATTACCGTTCGAAAGCCAGGCGAATCGGGTAACTACGTAATACCTCGCATTTTATTTAAAGCCCCAATAGAGCCAAACAGTCCTATCGAAATGACGCGTCGCCAATTCCCGTTGCAAGTATGTTACGCGATGACTATACACAAAAGCCAGGGTCAGACGATCAGTCGAGTAGGTGTAGATTTGAGATCGGACGTATTCAGTCACGGGCAACTGTATGTCGCTCTAGGTCGCGTTCAAGATAGAGAGAGTTTAAAAGTTTTAGTGTCCCGGGACAAGATTATAGATGGTAAACTGATGCTCAATAATATTGTCTTCCCACAATTACTGTAGATTTAGACGGACTTTGTGCAGCCTCTTGCGATATAAAATTGTTCACCTCTAATCAGAATCGGGCAACTTGTATTTAGTATTTATTAAATCGTAAAATCATGCCGACACAACTGTACATTGTGCGTTATCTTTATTATTTTTTGTTGTTATTTAGTTTTAGTCTTTATTTAGTTACACTACACATGCGCTATACACAGAATGCATTGAACGAGAAAAGTTTCATCTGTGGTAATAATGACGTATTATTGAATATCTTTCATTTTGTTAACTTAGCTTGTGTGTGTATGCATGATAGTATATTGAAGCTATTCCTTTGGTTGCGTTATTATCACATATTCCCGATTGGTGGTATCGGTGGATGTCGTCACTCGGAGAGTAATTCCATTATAGTTGGCCGTGGTTCGTGTGGCGGGAGTCTTTTCGGTCGTCCGGCTAGGGGGCGGACGGCGAGACTGCCGAGCGAACAGACCGTGGAATAGGTAGACGTTTCGCGTTGGTCGAGGAGCCGGCGCGCGACCGAGGTGCACCCGGCGTTCGGCGGGGCGCAAAGGCGGGTAACTTAGGGAAAGTATTGTCATCTAAGTGAGGAGTATAATATCGACATGGTGATGCATTGTCGATGTGACGCATGTGCGGCGTATCCGATGAGGCGAGTCGTCTGCATTCAGTTTCCGAACTGAATGCAGCCGACTTGCATTAACATGGTTCGCGTGATGTACCAATACATACAAACCATACATACTCACCGGAAGAAATAATTTTATTGTTTTTTTTTTGTTTTTTTTTTTTGTTTTTTTTTTTTTTTTATATAACCTTTTTGTTTTTTATACACTTTTTTCTAAGCTGCCGTATTTTTTTTTTTTTTATAAAAAAAAAGAAAGTGTGTAACGGGTACGAAGTCCGGCAGGGGGGGTCGTGGTCGTGACGTCACCGCCAGAAGAAACACGATGAGGTGGAGTGAAGTGACTTTTATTACAACGTCCGAGTTACAGCCACGTATGTATGGTCCCCGCGATCGCGTTCCGTTAGGATGCACGAAGCAGAGTGCCAAATATACAGAAGTATATAAATATAGGATCAGATAATGTTCCTAAGGGGCTACAGAGTTCTGACGGACAGATGCACTGTAAGCTTCTATGGATTTTATCTTGAATTGATCATCACATACGAGGTCTATGGGTGACCCTTATACTTCCGAGAAAACGAAATGCCACCGCGATGTAAAGTACAGCCAACGCCATCTATTGGCGAAGAGTGGAACTAGACGTTGACGTCTACTCGGTGCGTGTTGACGTCTTATACGACTTTAATTATGTTATGTTACAGTCTCCCCCTCTGTCTCCGATAGACGTCCCGACGAGGAGACAGGACAAAAGAAAAATTTGTGAGCAGGTTTTCTGGGTCGCCCACGTCTACGTTTCTTCTGTGGATCGGTATTCTCCTTAGCTGTTGTTTTCTTAGAGCGTCCTCTTCTTCTAAGGGGATTGACTGGCTTAGGCATTTCAGAATCTGTACCTAGATAGGGCTTTAGTGCAGAACTATGATAAACACCAAGAAGAACTCCAGGTTCTTGTGGGTTTGCAATTTCATATGACGAGGGTCCATGTTTCCTGTTTACAATATATGGGCCGTCACGGCATGGTGCAAGTTTTGCACTTTTTCCTTAAGCTGCCTTACTAACTGGATACAATGTAACCATCACGAGATCACCTACATCGTATCCATGATCACTTTGTCTATTTCGGTCTACATGCTCCTTTCTCCTCTCCTCTTTCATCTCCTGAACTTCTCTTGCCTTTTCCATAGTTTTCGTCATTTGTAACAGCTTCGGTGTAATTTCCGGAATAGAGTTTTCCGACATAATTATTTCTCTGAAGTTATGCCATCCATCATCAATTGTTTTCAATTCCCTCCCGAAGGTCAAGAAAGCTGGAGTGTAATTAGTGGAACAGCATTGATTTGTATTCATGGCGAACCTAATACACGGTAGTTGCTCAGGCCACTCACGATGATTATCTCCTAATATGTTGGCTAACTGAGTTTTTAGGTCTCTGTTACTCATCTCTACTGGATTGGTCTCAGGGTGGTACATAATTTCTATCCGCGGGAGACAATAGTCGACTAACATACTCTACAGGGTGTTCTTCTTCTCCCTCCCCCTGTACCAAAACTGCTCCGACTGCATAGTCACTTGCATCAGTTTTTAGGATATAAGGCTTTGAAGAGTCAGCCTGTATTAGTACAGGAGCTGAGGTGAGCAGTCTTTTTAGTTCTTCACTAGCCTTATTCTGCTCGTCAGTATTTTCACTCCCATCTTGTTCTTCTTAGAAGTCCCGTGGACGCACGTAGTCTTCCTGCCGTATCTCGTCACCACGAATTTCGGGTCGCGTTGGGCCCCGTTGGTCGCCAGATTGTAACGGGTACGAAGTCCGGCAGGGGGGGTCGTGGTCGTGACGTCACCGCCAGAAGAAACACGATGAGGTGGAGTGAAGTGACTTTTATTACAACGTCCGAGTTACAGCCACGTATGTATGGTCCCCGCGATCGCGTTCCGTTAGGATGCACGAAGCAGAGTGCCAAATATACAGAAGTATATAAATATAGGATCAGATAATGTTCCTAAGGGGCTACAGAGTTCTGACGGACAGATGCACTGTAAGCTTCTATGGATTTTATCTTGAATTGATCATCACATACGAGGTCTATGGGTGACCCTTATACTTCCGAGAAAACGAAATGCCACCGCGATGTAAAGTACAGCCAACGCCATCTATTGGCGAAGAGTGGAACTAGACGTTGACGTCTACTCGGTGCGTGTTGACGTCTTATACGACTTTAATTATGTTATGTTACAAGTGTTAATTTGGAATATTCCATAGAAAATTACTTATTTTTAATTACGTATCAGTCTAAAAATAGCATTAGCATAGAATTTAAAATAAAATATCCAGCATATACTTGTAGACCAATGTGTGACAAAAAAGCCATCTATTCTGATATTGCCGTACACCTTTTCCTATGTTATGTCTTATAGAGCAACGTGCGACAAAACATTGTACTCGTCCCTGGTGTTATCATCTCCGTTTACCATATGATAATTATGTTCTATAGTTAAAAGTCCATAAAAAATTATGCAATACACGGTAATTATATACGGTATTTTCTCAACTTTTTATATTTCCTTAATCCGTTTTCTATTAACAAGATAAATTAGCAATATTACTAATCTATTTCCAATGTCAACATTGTTCACATTTTAATGTTTTCCTTTACCACCTTTTTACACGGTATTCTCAAAGTTTTATACTACCTTAATCCGTTTTCTATTAAAAAGATAAATTAGTAATATTACTAATCTATCCCGAATGTCAACGTTGTTCGCATTTTAATGTTTTACTTTACCACCTCTGACCACTTTTTAAAGTTATTTTGAAAATTGTTAAACTTATTTATAAGAATTTGTGAAACAATACTTTTATAAGAAAAAAAATATTAGTACCTACTTTTATGGAATGCATCGAATTGTGATACGAAATTCAAAAATATCCAGCATATAAATTTATACAATTTTCGTTCCGATATTATTTTACTTGTAGATCAATGTGTGACAAAAAACCATCTACCCTGATATTGCCGTACAGTCTTCCCGTTGTTCTATCTCTCGTAGAGCAACGTGCGACAGATCATTGTACTCGTCTCTGGTGTTGCCGTACAGTCTTCCCGTTGTTCTATCTTTCGTAGAGCAACGTGCGACAGATCATTGTACTCGTCTCTGGTGTTGCCGTACAGTCTTCCCGTTGTTCTATCTCTCGTAGAGCAACGTGCGACAGAACATTGTACTCGTCCCTGGTGTTGCCGTACAGTCTTCCCGTTGTTCTATCCCTCGTAGAGCAACGTGCGACAGAACATTGTACTCGTCCCTGGTGTTGCCGTACAGTCTTCCCGTTGTTCTATCTCATAGAGCAACGTGCGACAGAACATTGTACTCATCCCTGGTGTTATCATCTCCGTTTATCATTTATTCTATAGTTCATTCTAAAGTCCATAAAGATTTATACAATTCAATTATACATGGTATTCTCTCAACATTTTATATTTCGTTGATTTCGATAATATGTTTTATATTAGGAAGATAAATTAGTAATATTACTAATCTATCCCCAATGTCAACACTGTTCGCATTTTAATGTTTTCATTTACCACCTTTGACCACTGTTTGAAAAGTCATTTTGAAAACTATTTAACTTATCAAAAGAATTGGTTGGTTCCAAAATATAATCTTGGTCTCACTTGATCTAGGCATGTGAGTCTTCATGTATTAATGTCTTCGTTTGTTATGTGAGCAATTGAATGAAATACTTTTACTCTGTTTATAATAAGTAGTATTCATTAACACGTACTAAACAGATTATAAGTATTACATTAGCAAATTAGGTGATTTGTTTTTGGCCACAATTATTTCACGAGTTGTATATATGTTGTCTCCAATGCTTAGCCTGAATATATAAAGGAAAAGCAGTATGTAGTTTTTTCGAATAAATGTTGGTAGTATTTAGCAGCACTCTCATCTAATGTCGTTCTCGTTTTCCTGAAATCCTCTGTCACATCTACACCTCTTGACCAAATAGGTTTAGATGTGACAAATATTTTATGAAATAATAAAGAACTCGTTTTATAGAACCAGTATTCAAAAATGGCCCTAATTGGCTTAATTCACAAAAAAATAATGCATTTGTTTTCTTCGTTGTGTATTCGTTGTATATATAAAAAAATCTAATAATTTCTACATTCAGACACAATAATGCATTATGAAAAATTACCCAACGTCATATAACTAATACTAATTTAAAATAAAACCAAATTTGATGTTTTATAGGGCTGTCTTTTAGTATTTGTTTGGTGAAATTGTTTTTTTTTTTACTTACATTGTTGAATATAATAAATATACTTTCAGTTTAATATGTTCTTATGTATGTTGATAATTCAATTTGTTTTACAATATTCTAACAAAATTGTCTAATATCATATCCTCAACACGATATTGGCATCATTCGATAATCCAATATTTAAGGTTTTTCTAACGAACCTGACCCGATCAAGAGTTTATAGACATGTTTTCTGCGTTGCTTTTCGTAGGTTATAGGTATCTTAAATAATTACACCAATAAATCATAAATTTAAACAACAACGATAAATAAAATCGAATAGCCCCTATATTATGTTCAAGTTTATTTAATATGGCAAATAGTTTCGCTTAACGTGAAAGGCTCTTGAATCAGTGCATGATCAAGTATCATGACTTCATCAAAATTGCTGTCACATGGTTTGTATGTCCATGGTATTATAGTTTAATTTATCATTTTCTTGGGAAACAAGCGTTATCATCCAATACAAACAGACATGCTATTATAGCACTAAGTATTAATGATTGTAAAACAAACTATATACGTTCCTTAATATAATTGACATCAATAGCTAATCCAATGTTTAAATTGTTTGATTCTTGTATGGTTTTGATAATACTTAGTAAGCACATAATGTTTTCCTTCGTCGTTATTCATATCTAAATTACCTAAGTATTTTCAAATCCTAAATACCAATAACTTTTATAAACAAAATATAAATACATATAAATAATAACGTAAAATAATCTAATACGAGTAGTCTCAGTTTAGTTTCAAACTATTCAGTAGTAGCGGCTCCGCCCTCATAAAAATCGCACAAAGACGATTGCGGGTTTCTGTAATAAAAAATAGTCAATAATTCATCTCTGCCTAAAATCCAGATTCGTGTAGCCGTTCTAACATGATCAGTCAATAAGTATCTATCCAACTAATTTTCGTATTAATATTAGTAGTCACATACTAACATTTCGCAACTTTTAATGTATGTAATCTTAAATCATGCCTTCGTTCAATCACTTGTGAATTTTTTGTTGTACTGAAGTTTGATTTTTTCTTACAAAGACACTTTTAGCCAGTTGTATTCTTTATAAACGTCCCACGTTATTTGTGTTTATCTGTCATTTTAACATTTTAACTTGATAATTTTCTTAGAATATAAAGGCACTTTCAGCCAGCCAAACAGATCGATGACACCAAGTGTTAGGTGATAGTATAACAAAAAACATCTTCTACGATACGTAAATGTCGCCACTCATTAATCCAGTATTTTAATTCGTTTGTTCTTGTGATCTGGTTGATTGTAGACGGTGTTTTTTTCAGTCGTTTGTCAGATCTAAATACTAAATAAATATAATATATATGTAGTCCTTGAAATAATAATATAATAGTTCGTCCCTTCTGTTCAAAATACATAATTACCTATGTATGAGGGATTAGTTTCGCCCCAGAAACTTGTGTAAATTTGAAATTTAATATATAACTCTTGTATAATTCTTGAAAATAACAATCCAAAAAAAATCAAATATTTCTCGTGAATTACAGGCGGTTTCAGTCAAACGTATCTCTGTGGCACCGAGTATTTATGATTGTAAGACAACACCAATCTGCTACGCCTCGTAACTGGCACTACTAATCATCCAGTGGTTTAGTTCTCTGTAACCAAACCTGGTTCAATTCACACAGTATACAGATATGTTTTCTCCGTTGCTTTTCTTTGGTCCTCAGTCACGTCCAAATCGCCGAGTAATTTAGGAACGTATACTTGTATAATTCTTAAAATTAACCGACGATTGCAGTAACTATATCATGTCCTGATCTCGATCGACAAATATATTTTTTTTAAATAGTGAAATTTAAAATTGTAATTTTTTCACGAAACACGGTCGCTTTCTGTCAAACGTGTCTCTGTGGCACCAAGTGTTTATGATTGTAAGACAACACCAATCTGCTACGCCTCGTAACTGGCACTACTAATCATCCAGTGGTTTAGTTCTCTGTAACCAAACCTGGTTCAATCCATACAGTGGACAGATATGTTTTCTCCGTTGCTTTTCTTTGGTCCTCAGTCACGTCCAAATCACTGTGTATTTTCGTGAATCAACTTATACAGAATTATTCATAAAAAACATCTTTCATAGCATGATAAGTATGAAACGTGTTTTTGTAAAAATTACCTATTTCCCCCCTTCCCTTCTTCTTGTGTACATAATTTTTCATCTTCTTAAGTAAAGGGCACCATAGGCATTACCATGTTTTTTTTTTTTTTTTTTTTTTTTTTTTTTTATTGCACTTTGGGTGTGGTCTTGCCAGGAATTGTATTCCTAGCTCTTTATTTACACTCCTTTACAATTTTGTGTGGGAAGTAGGTGATGTGAATTTCCAAGGCACGTTTTATCCATGCATTTTTATTTTCATCATTTCCTATTTGTATTACCATTCATTAGTAAAAAATATTACACAAGAGTTATTTGGATTTATATAAAGTTCAAACAACAAAAAGTAAATGACTTGGGGAAACTAATGCATCTTTTGAGTAATTTTGTATGATTTTTCGTATTCGTGATTTATTAACTTAATTAAGGAAGGCATGATTTATTATTTAAGTTGTACAAATGCTTTGACATTTATTCAAAAAAAAAAACACTAAACAATACCAAAATATCTTGTCAACTAATAAAAAGTGTATTTTTTCAATCGTATTTTACCAGACTTACTTGGTTTAAACGTGGTGTGCGATATAACAATATTATATACTAAAACAATGAAGACCTGAACTCATTTACTACTACTACTACTGAACGCATTTTTAGAATATCGTGTTATTACTTTTTATAAACTATCATATTGGTAACTTAATAAACCTGTATTAGACTGATACGTAAATCTAACGTGTTCTTGATACAATTTCGGCAAAAACTTCAACAGCTCGCAATATTATTTAATACGTTTTTTTATTTTCCTTTTTTTTTTTTTTTTTTTTTTTTATCAATAAAATTATTTCTTCCGGTACCATGTATGGTTTGTATGTATTCTTGTACCATTGTTACGCGAATCATGTAGATGCAACTCGGCTGCATTCAGTTCGGACACTGATTGCAGACGACTAGCCATGGATATGCCACATATGCGTCACATCGGCAATGATTTTCACTCATGTCGGTGCTATACTCCCCACTTAGAAGGCAATACTTTTCCTAAGTTATCCGTCTTTGCGCCTCGCCGCGCGCCGACCGCACCTCCTAGCGCGCCGGCTCGTCGTCCACGCGGAACCGTCCACCTGTTCCTCGGTTCGTTCGTTCCGTAGGATCGCCTGTTCTCCCTCTGGTCAGTCGGCTGGGGGGGCCAATCCTGCCCTTGATCACGTGTCAACATATAGTGGTGTTTCCGACGTGCCTTCGTTGGACTGATAACATCATATCGGTGAAGTGATATAATGCTCCATTGTAATATTTTTCACTATATTTTTCATGTATTCACATTCATACTATTTATTCAAGATGCACTATTATTTAATAATACTTACTGCTGAACATTTTTCAACTTCAAAGCATTTGCACACGCATACATTTATGCTAATCAATCAAACGCTGGTATTAAAAGTTGCTGATTTATTGCTTTCATTTTAAATAAATCTTATATTTATCTATGTAGAATTGTAAAGATATTTAGTACTTATTGTTATTTTTATATAGTATTTGCTTGCTTGCTTTTAGTGCTTGTAGTTAGTTGGGGAGTAAAAGGGATTAACGTGTCGCAGGGAAGTTAAGATTTGATATGGCTCACAAATAATCTTGAATAACTAAACTTCAATAAAAATTTGATCCCCAATAACATGTAACTTGTTCTATAATAACCTATCCCAGCGACATAAAACATCATGTTTTATTTATTTTGCACGATCATTTTCACATGTGTGATTAATATATTGGTAAAGCAATATAGCAATCATTATCAAACTGTAACTTTATATCTACAGGATTGATTCACAAATATGGACGGCCATACTAACTAATAGCAATGTGCTCACTTATTGTGTTTTTTGTTTTTCAAAACTTTGCATGAAACTCATGAAGTTCAATTACAGTTTAGCTATTAAACATGTTTCCTGCTAATCCTGTACCTATCCAGTATACAAGATACCTCATTGATGTAGCACTTAAAGAGATGTACTTTAATGTAAATAAGAACCTAAATGATTTTTCTCATACTACTTTTAGGAACTCATAATTTTACCCAATAGTCTGTAAATGAACAATTACAATTTCTTATTATAAATTATTTAAAGTACCTTTCATTGATGGTACCAAAATGATGAGATATCCTGTATACATATCCCAAGTGCCAACCTCACCTGCACGTGGTGCTCCCTGCTGTGGAACTAACGAGGCTCTGGCCATTTTTTTTTTTCTTAATAAAAGTTATCTTATTATTATAAGTTTTAATACAATGTTGTTTGTATATTTCAGATTTGTATGGCTATCTCTAGACGAGTAAGGAGAACAAAAATGAACCAAAAATAACAGGCCAATATCAATATTAAGAGCTGTAAAACGAAGAGCCATCACAATATAATGTAAGTAAATATTATTCCTTACATAATTTAAGCAAACTCTACACTTATATTTTTTAAGTAGAGTTGTAATGTATTGTGCTGACAATACAATGGGTAATTTGGAAATGCAATAATTTCACTAAAAGTAACTGATTTTATAGGATAAATGTCACAAATCTTGGTAACATTATCTGTTTATAAAAATAAGAGAATTTCATGCATATCACCTGTAGAATATTTATAGAAATCCAGCTTGTGCTCTCATGTCTACTTACACTTCATATTTCCCTTTTTGGAAGGAGTTAGAAATAAACAATATATCAAACAATAAAATGGATTTGTTAATTTATTTCAGACTAAGGAGAGCTCAATTATGGTTGAAAACTAAATTACTGCAACTGCAAATACTTGAGAACCAAGTGTAACGCAATAAGAGTAAATTTAAAGTTAAATTGTAAGTATAAATTAGAATTCTTTTATGTTCTTACAAATTAGTCTAACACAAAGGTCAGACATGATCTAAGCGGGATAAGATCATGGCTAAGCGGGACTCTAATTAAGCACGTTAACATAACACTTTGTAGATGATAACTATGGGTCAGACTACCTGGAGTCTTCTGAATATATTTTTTTTGAAAATGAGACTTGTATGTTCGAAACCACATGTTTACATTGGTTAGGTTAGGTTAGTGTTGCGACCACAAAGCGCGCGAGCCGAGCGAGCGAAGCGAGCGTGCCGCGGCAGCGGCCGGCGAAGCGCCAGATTAGAAATAATGCCAACAAAATGTACCATATTAAAAACTTAAAATACAAAACTTGAAGTTAATAGTATGATTTTTTTTAAATAGCTATATTGAGATTTATTATTATTTACTTAACTTCCTTTTATTTTGTTTCAGATATGCAGAGTATGAGTATGAAAACACATCACACGCTGAATAAATACATAGGCAACGAAAGAAAGACGAAAATTCACAATTTACTTCTAATGATATTTGCTGATACTTAAAAATAAGAATTTCTAAAATTCTATTTAATATTAGTTGTAGGAAGATAATGTTGTTATTTACCCATGAATATAATGATATATATGTAGTCATGTTGTGTATAAATTTATGGAGTAATTTTTGCATTCTATACATTAGGGCAGTGGTAAACAAAAATATTTTCAATTATTTTTGCCCCCTTCTACATCTTTAGGTTCCACAATTATAAAAATTAAATCGCTTAAAATTTAATGTTACTACTACGAGTGACAACTCGAAGATAGTCTGGTAGATCTATCTGTTCTAAGTTAATAATAATTTGTCTTAATTTAAAATTGTATAAATATTTAACTAATTTTCGCCAGTAAATTATTTGAACACAATATATCAGTTTATGCAATCAACTGAGATCCAATTAATTCAAATCTGATCTAATACTTTTGGTAACATACTAAATTTGTATTTGTTTTTTTTTATAATATATTATTGTGAATGCTTTTAACATTGACCAAATGTATTATTGATTTCATATTACATGAACATAGTATTACAATATTTAAAGTAGGTAAGGAGCAAAAAAAATATATATATTTTGTATATTAATATATATTTTAACTACCCTGATTATGGGGGTTACATGATTATAAATAATGTGATGTTGAATAAGAATTGTTATTATATATGGACATAACGTCATTTTGTTTATGGATTATATTTATTCAGCTGTATTCATGTACAAAAATCAATTTATGGATGTAGTAACATGTTAACAATATTGTATTTTTCTGTTATAATTATAAAAATTGTTTAATCGAATTGTTGTTAAATGCAAATAAATAACATTTACATTTAATAAATGTATTTTATTTTGTTATATAACTGAAACTATAAAAAGTACATATCTATCTTAACTCTCAACAAGGTACTAATTACAAGGTACAAATAAAACACACAATTTTACCGTGAATGACGGTAGACGTATATTAGTTAAGAAGGTATTTCTTAAGTAATAATATTTATTTATATATGTACATAACATTTCAGTGGTATATTTTGTTTACTTTGAAGCCTTACAACGACCAATAAGAAACGTAAATCATTATAAACATAGAAATGGCTTATGTACTAAATAATTAAATTATTAACGTTCTTACACATTGAATATATGTATTAATATATTTGTCCCTTGGTCTGGGACTTAAAAAGAATGTCCCAACTGTGGTTCTTGTCTAGCATGTCGTAAAAGCGACTAATGGTATATGGGGTTTTGAGCCTACTCAAAACCTATACCTATGTGATTGTGTAGGGGACGAGCTAGCTAAGAGCGGTGGTAGCTCAATGGTAAGGACACGCGCCTCTTAACCGAGAAGTGCGGGTTCAAACCCGGGCATGTACCTCTGGATTTTTCAAATCTATGTACGTATTTATACCACTAGCTCGACGGTGAGGGAAAACATCGTGATGAAACCTGCAAATTCAAACAACTTTGGATTTGTAACCATGATCCAAAAATTGTCTGGTTCCCCTATCTTAGGGTTACGAAGGTCAGATCGGCAGTCGCTTCAATGTAATTACCAGACTCGCTAAATCCTGGATCATGGTCTAAGCGGACCCCGTCTAAACACGGGACATAACGCTAGGAAGATGATGACGAGCTAGCTACTTGTCACTACTTTTTCACAATTTTCCATCTAACCCAGCCCAGTTGGCTGAATGTGGTTAAAGGGGCCTGCTGCCCCTTTGACTCTGCCTACTACTCCTTCGGGGATTATGGGCGTGATGTTATTGTTATGTACGAATGTATGTATGAATATATTAAGTGCCTTTTTTTAGGTACATACCTACTTATTGAATTTTCAATATATTTTCATGTTGATTTATCAAATGAATTAAGCTTTATTTATTTTTTAAGCAAGATTTTACGAGTAGGTACATACAACGGGCAATAAAATGAACATGTAAACAGTTATTTTATAGTTACAGTACAATTTTATTCTACCCAAAAATACAGTCCACTCATTTAAACCCCAGACCTTAACACGCATCACGACATAAAAACCAACCATATGCGGTCATATTATAATAACCATATGGAGCCCGGAGCGGCCAAATAAATTATGTCGGACAAGGTCGAAGTACGTACGCGAGGCCGGAGGCCGAGCGCCCTCCCGGCCGAAGGCCTGGTTCTTTAGGACCCATTTGATGGAACATAGGGCATCAAAAAAAGAAGAATAACGCCATTGCGAACGGTCCAACCCAGCCATGTAATCTAAGCGAGGCCGCAGGCCGAGCTGCGTATCGCGAGGCCGAAGGCCGAGCTCCGCGTAGGGCGAAGCCCGGAGCGTCCCCCTCCGCCTCGCAGAGCTGGGTTTTGGCAAGCACACGCGCAGCGTGTGCGCCAAAAGCTAGTCTATCTATTATATATAAAGCTAAATTACCACTGACTCACTCACTGACTGATCGGGGGTGTTTTTGGGGGGCAAGGGGAAGTTCTACCTCTTTTTGATGTATGAGGGGTGGGTTTAGATTTTTAATCAACGCAGCTTTTTGTTGTTTTTTTTTCGAAATTCAAGATGGCCGCCGAGTATGGCTTAGCGGGAAAAAAAAAATGTATGGAAACGTGGGGCGGTTTAGACTGTCAGAGATTGATGTTTGAGAGTTAAAAATGGAAAAAAAATAAAATGTCAAAAAAACAAGATGGCGGCGGTGTAATTGCGGTTTGAAAATCCGATTTAGAGTCATTTTTGCGCAGTCGTACTGAAGGGACGCGCATAGACAGTGGAAAACTTTCTTTTGGAAATTCTTGCAAGTTTAGTCGACTCGACGACCCTATCCATAGATTATAGAAATTCAAGATGGCGGCGGCGCTGGCGGCCATTTTGTCCCGAGAAAAAAATTGGCAGTTTTTGAAGGCGTTTTTCGGGTGGATGGCAACACTTTAGAGAATCGCTTGTAAGAAGGCTATGGTGGGGAATTTATTCAAGTGTTACCATGTGTAGAAATTTCTACCAAATTCATGGTAGTTTTCGGGCCATGGGAGAAAATAGTAGCAAAAAATTTTTTTTGATTTTTGAAAAATCGAGTATGCAGTTTTGTGGCAACCCCGACCCGCTTGGGCCTTTTTGTGGTTTTTTTGGAAAATTCTGGCAACACTGGGAATTATCGGTAAAAAACGTTTTTTCGACATTGTCGTCTTCTAGGAGCCCTGTGGGTCAGAGGAAGCGTCGGAGGAAAAAACGAAAAATGTGGGTTGATGGGGTATACGATCCAGAATATGGGAAAAATATGGGCATTGCAAAATTCAAGATGGCGGACGCGCTGGCGGTAATTTAGTAAAACTCAAAATTTTCGAAAAATTTGTTTTTAATTTTTCGCATGGTTGGCAACATTTTTGAGAATCGCGTTGTATGGGGTAGGGGTAGAGAATTTATTCAAGTGTTGCCGTGCGTTTGAATTTCTACCAAATTCATGGTAGTTTTCGAGCCATGGTAGAAAATGGTAGGGATGAAATTTTGACGTTTTGCGAAAATTCGAGTATGCAGATTTATGGCAACTCCGACCCGCAATGGCCTCATGGTAGTTTTGTTGAAAAATTCTGGCAACACTGGCGATAGCGGACCAAAACATTTTTTCGACATGGTCATTTTCCAAACTCTCTGAGGGTCCGAGGACGCACGGGACAAAAAAACAAAAAATGTGGGTTGTGGGGTATACGACCCAGAATATGGGAAAAATATGGGCATCCAGAAATTCAAGATGGCGGACGCGCTAGCGGCCATTTTGTGAAAATTTTACTTTTTCGAAATTTTATTTTCAATTTTTAGGGCAGATGGCGACACTTTAGCGTTTTCCAATGTACTAGGCGGATATGTGTCTCGTCAAGATGTGTTGCCAGATGAAAAAAAAATTTAGTAGTTTTTGGTAGTTTTCGAGATATGGCCCAAAAAGGTCGAAAGTAGAAATAACGACTTTTCGATGAATTCATTGCCAGGTACCTAGAGGGCGGGTCCATTAAAATGACATTTGACTATTTTAATCTCATTCGCATGGCAACACTCGGAGCGGCGGGGAGGTGAATCCCGAAGGCATGGTCTACTTCCAGAGGCTCTGGAGGACTCATTATACGTTGGAGGGAAAAAGTAAAAATGCAGTTCGATGTGGTATATAACGTAGAATGCCTAAAAAATACTGGCTTCAAAAAAATAAAAATGGCGGACCAAGTGGCGGCCATTTTGTAAAAATGTGAATTTTTCAGAATTTTCAAAGTGGTTTTTGGGGCAGTTGCAGTTAGCAAAGCTAAATTTTGATAATTACCTTTGTTGTAGAGCCCTATAAGACCTATCGACTGGTTATAATTTTTTCCCAATTTTATGGGTAATTTTCGAGTTTTACCCCAAAATGTAAAAACTCGAAATAACGACTTTTGCTAGAAAATAAGTATGAGGATCTGTCAAAATTGGCCATTTATTTCCATTTCAATCCAATTTAAAAAAATAAATCAACAGTCAAAAGAAAAAAATTGAAAACTCCATGTCATGTTGGTATTCGATTTTCCCATACATTTTGTACTGGAGCCGACCGCAAAGATAAGTTTGTACGAATTTGTATAGGGAAACGGTTGCATAGTATTGCGGTACTGCCTTTATCATACAAAATGACTATGTAACTTTGCGTGGGCATAGGCGGAGCACATTTATTATGCCTTAATTTTCGCAAAGTTCTAGGCGGAGCGCCGCGTAGAGCGCAGCCTGGAGCGGCCAATTAAGTGATGTAATTTTGCTAATGTATAGGCGGAGCGCCGCGTACGGCGAAGCCCGGAGCGGCCAAAGAGTTAATGTATTTTTGAGAAGCTACAGGCGGAGCGCCGCGTAGGGCGAAGCCCGGAGCGGCCAAACAAGTAATGTTATATTACGAATGCGTAGGCGGAGCGCCGCGTAGGGCGCAGCCCGGAGCGGCCAATCAAGTGATGTAATTTTGCGAATGTAAAGGCGGAGCGCCGCGTAGGGCGAAGCCCGGAACGGCCAAACAGTTACTGTATTTTTGCGAAGCCACAGGCGGAGCGCCGCGTAGGGCGAAGCCCGGAGCGGCCAAACAAGTAATGTTATATTGCGAATGCGTAGGCGGAGCGCTGCATAGGGCACAGCCCGGAGCGGCCAATCAAGTGATTTAATTTTGCGAATTTAAAGGCGGAGCGCTGCGTAGGGCGAAGCCCGGAGCGCTGCGTAGGGCGAAGCCCGGAGCGGCCTAAAGTATATTGTAATTTTGCAAAGCCACAGGCGGAGCGCCGCGTAGGGCGAAGCCCGGAGCGGCCAATTAAGTTATGTTATTATGCAAATCCTAGGCGGAGCGCCGCGTAGGGCGAAGCCCGGAGCGGCCCAATAAGTGATATTATATTGCGAAGCCACAGGCGGAGCTCCGCGTAGGGCGCAGCCCGGAGCGGCCAAATAAATCATGTAATTTTGCAAGACTGCAGGTCAAACTAAGTACCGAGGCCGGAGGCCTGGTTCTTTAGGACCCATTTGATGGAACGTAGGGCATCAAAAAAAGAATAAGAAAACGCCATTGCGAACGGTCCAACCCAGCCATGTAATCTAAGCGAGGCCGCAGGCCGAGCTGCGTATCGCGAGGCCGAAGGCCGAGCTCCGCGTAGGGCGAAGCCCGGAGCGTCCGCCTCGCAGAGCTGGGTTTTGGCAAGCACACGCGTAGCGTGTGCGCCAAAAGCTAGTCTATTATATATAAAGCTAAATTACCACTCGCTGACTCACTGATCGGGGGTGTTTTTGGGGGGCAAGGAGTAGTTCTACCTCTTTTTGATGTATGGGGGGTGGTTTTAGATTTTTAATCAACGCAGCTTTTTCTTGTTTTTTTTTTTTAAATTCAAGATAGCCGCCGAGTATGGCGGCGCGGGGGGAAAAAAATGTAGGGGATGGGGGGGCGGTCTCGACTGTCCAAGATGGGTGTTTGGTAGTTGGGAATGGAAAAAAAATAAAATGTCAAAAAAACAAGATGGCGGCGATGCAATCGAAGTTTGAAAAAAAATTTTAGAGTCATTTTTGCGCAGTCGTACTGAAGGGACGCGCATAGACAGTGGAAAACTTTCTTTTGGAAATTCTTGCAAGTATAGTCGACTCGACGACCCCATCCATAGATTATAGAAATTCACTATGGCGGCGGCGCTGGCGGCCATTTTGTCCCGAGAAAAAAATTGGCAGTTTTTGAAGGCGTTTTTCGGGTGGATGGCAACACTTTAGAGAATCGCTTGTAAGAAGGCTATGGTGGGGAATTTATTCAAGTGTTACCATGTGTGGAAATTTCTACCAAATTCATGGTAGTTTTTGGGCCATGGTAGAAAATAGAAGGAAAAAAAAAATTTGGATTTTTGAAAAATCGAGTATGTAGTTTTGTGGCAACCCCGACCCGCTTGGGCCTTTTGGTAGATATTTTGGAAAATTCTAGCAACACTGGGAATTATCGGTAAAAAACGTTTTTTCGACATTGTCATCCTCTAGGAGCTCTGTGGGTCAGAGGAAGCGTCGGAGGAAAAAACGAAAAATGAGGGTTGATGGGGTATACGATCCAGAATATGGGATAAATATGGGCATTGCAAAATTCAAGATGGCGGACGCGCTGGCGGTAATTTAGTAAAACTCAAAATTTTCCAAAAATTTGTTTTTAATTTTTCGCATGGATGGCAACATTTTAGAGAATCGCGTTGTATGTGGCAGGGGTAGAGAATTTATTCAAGTGTTGCCATGCGTTTGAATTTCTACCAAATTCATGGTAGTTTTTGAGCCATGGTAGAAAATGGTAGGGAAGAAATTTTTACGTTTTACGATAAATCGAGTATGCAAATTTATGGCAACTCCGACCTACAATGGCCTCATGGTAGTTTTGTAGAAAAATTCTGGCAACACTGGCGACAGCGGACCAAAACATTTTTTCGACATGGTCATTTTCCAAAGTCATTATGGGTCCGAGGACGCACGGGAAAAAAAAACAAAAAATGTGGGTTGGTGGGGTATACGACCCAAAATATGGGAAAAATATGGGCATTCGGAAATTCAAGATGGCGGACGCGCTAGCGGCCATTTTGTGAAAATTTTACTTTTTCGAAATTTTATTTTCAATTTTTCGGGCAGATGGCGACACTTTAGCGTTTCCCAACGTACTAGGCAGATGTGTGTCTGGTCGAGATGTGTTGCCAGTTGAAAAAAAAATTTGGTAATTTTTGGTAGTTTTCGAGATATGGCCCAAAAAAGTCGAAAGTAGAAATAACGACTTTTTGGTAAATTCATTGCCAGGTTCCTAGAGGGCGTGTCCATTTAAATGACATTTGACTATTTTTATCTCAATCGCATAGCAACACTGGGAGCGGCGGGGAGGTGAATTCCGAAGGCATGGTCTACTTCCAGAGGCTCTGAAGGACTCATTATACGTCGGAGGTAAAAAGTAAAAATGCAGTTTGATGTGGTATACAACGTTAAATGCCTAAAAAATACTGGCTTCAAAAAAATCAAAATGGCGGACCAAATGGCGGCCATTTTGTAAAAATGTAAATTTTTCTGAATTTTCAAAGTGGTTTTTGGGGCAGTTGCAGTTAGCAAAGCTAAATTTTGATAATGACCTTTGTTGTAGAACCCTATTAGACCTATCGACTGGTTATAATTTTTTCACACTAGTAGACGTAGACTATTCGATCTATATGATATTAAGGCAAACTCAAACGACCTGAAAATAATCGAATACGTCAAGAATTATTCAAAATTATTTAAAAAAGTTTGTATAGTTGCAAAATCGATTTATATTAAAAACAAAATTGTAAATTCTAGTAATAAAATTAAAGCCACGTGGAATGTAATTAATAAAGAGACTTGTAAAAATAAAACAAGCTCTCTTTAAAAATTGGTAATAAATATCTTAATTCAGACGATGAAGTGGCAAATGCCTTTGAAACCTACTTCTCTAGCATTCCAACTGCGATTACCTGCTCATTAAATTCTTGTCCGCGTCTTGCTCATTCCATCCTCAAATCTAACGTTGTTGAATGTAACACTCCATTGAGATCCCCGCCACGGCGCTAGTACCGTAAAGACGTGTTATCGTTCGCTCCGTCTATTTTAAATGTAAAACCCGGTAAAAAGTAAAAATTCTACGTTACTAGTTAAATAATCCCATAGCCTAACAAGTGATACAACTAATTTGCAAATAATATTTTCAAAACTTAAATCCATTAAAAAGATACAAGTGATCAAAATTCAAAATATTCGCATAACGACTTTCAACTGTGACCATAACAACTCGCACTCGGCGCGCTGCGGTGAGTCATCGTCTGCGAGCGCTCCGCCGTGCTGCATTCAAACGCTCCAGTCTACTCGCCTCCCGTGCTTCGTTGGAAGCGTGCGTATTATACCGGCATTACTTTCCCATATAAAGAAAATTATAGAGATGAGCTGCTCTGGCTGCCTTTTGGAGACTGTAGAAAAAGATGTTATCTACTGCTCTATAAGAAAATGTGCCAAAATGTTTCACATTCCATGTGCCAATGCAGGACACTTAAATAAAGACCAAGTCAAGCGATGGGTATGTCCTGACTGCAGCGCAAGCACCAAAAAAGGCGGTAACAATACACATACACCAGTGCAACCCAACGACAACGTGACTTTCCGCAAGAAGACACAAACTTCTTTTAGCATCGCCCCCTGTGATTCAGTGGAGAGCTTCACAATGCAATCGCTCGTAACGGAAATACAATCTCTACGTCATGATATGGCAATGATGCAGGCTGACTTTGCTAGTAGATTCGATAATCTTGCGACGAAGTTCACTGGTTACGAAACCAGAATCAAATCTCTGGAGGATAAGGAAAAAGAGAACTCTCAACTCAAGATGCAGGTAGCCCAACTTCAAGAACAACTTAATAAGCAGTCCTATGAGTCTCTTCGATCAGAGTTGGAAGTCCTGGGTGTAACTGAAACCCTAAATGAGAACCCTTATCACCTAATTCTAACAACCGCAAACAAAATAGGTGTAGAGCTGAAAGAGACTGATTTGGATCACGTAGCCCGCGCCGGCCCCCGCTTCAAACCGGAGACAAACCAAAACGACCGCCTCCCTAGACCCCTCGTGGTATCTTTTACAAGAAGAACGGTACGAGAAGAATTCCTTAAACAAGCCAAGAGTAGACGCTCATTGAAGAGTAGTGATATTGCGGGATCTGGCCCTGAGAGAAAAGTCTTTGTAAACGAAAGACTAACAGCGGATACTCGGCGCTTATTTCGCTCCACCAGGGGATGGATTAAAGATAATAACTTTAAATATTGTTGGGTCAAAAATGGAATTATCTACGTTAGAAAACACGATGGCCGAAACGGAAGCCCGCCAATCCAGATCCGTTCTTACGAAGACCTACGAAGACTTTCCGGTGATGCTTTACCTCAGTGAGTCCCAGGCAGAATATCACTCAAACACTATACTGATCTCATCGCTCTTAAGGCCTTTATTTTTTTCATTAATTTTCTATGTTTTTTTAGTAACCATTTCCGTGTTATTTAATTTTAATTTAGAAATATTTAATCTGTCAATACAAAACACTAATACACAAAACACTCAACCATTACACTCATCCACTAAACACATACACACATCACTGGAGATCTCAAAACCAAATAAGGCAAATTGCGCATCTAGCATATTCTCATTTGTAATGTTCACTAACACACTCTTCAATGTACTGCACAATATACGCATTCTTTCATTCATTTATATTTGTAAATTCACTTTTTCAATTCTCATAATTTGTCAGCATGACAACTCTTGACTTTATTTCTGAAATCGACAACTCTATGAATATAGAATGCCATACCATACCAGCTCCGGAAGAATGTGGTTCCGTATTATCTAGGTACATATTTAAAATGTTGCATGTGAATATACGAAGTATGCAATGCAATTTTGATAACTTCCTGATCATTTTCGCAAGGTTGGGTATTCCATTTGATGTTATTGTCATGACTGAGTGTTGGATAAACAATTCTTCTATTATAAAACAAATAGATGGTTATCATTCCTATAATACCCAAAAATATATAAATAGGTCAGGAGGTGTCATAATCTATGTCAATAATAAGTGGTCTCCAAATGTCTTAGAACCTGATTTAGATGAAGCCAACTGCCTTATCGTGGAAATGCCAAATATTTTTACAGTGCTAGGTATATACCGTTCTCCTTCCTTTAAAGATCCATCTATCTTTATATCGGAATTAGACCGCAACTTAAAAGCCTTAACTCGAAACCCATGTCTTGTTTTAATGGGAGACTTAAATATGAATATCTTGACCACAATGCACGATGATGAAAATATATCCTCTTATCTTAACACACTATCTGAACACGGACTCATACAAGCCATTAATTTGCCCACCCATCAAAAAAACTGTATAGATCATATATTTGTTCCTTCAAATTCGCTAGCAGAATCCATAGTGTGTCCCACAGACCACACAGATCACAGCTTGATCATGGTAGGGATTAAAAGTAGGACACGTAAACCTTTTCAAAGGACAAAATTAAGTATTGATTATGAAAACCTTAAAACTGACCTTGAAAAAATTGTCTGGCGAGACATCTTCAGCAACATTTCCCTGGAAGATGATGTAATAAATTTTCATAAAACTCTCTCAGACTCAATCTCGAAACATTCTAGTGTAGTTCGTATCAGTCATTCAAAATTCAATATTAAGCCGTGGATGACCCCTGGTCTTATTAGATGTTCCAAACACAGAGACAAACTCCATGCAGAATGTAGGAAAAACCCGGATGATGAGAGTAAGAAACTTATTTACAATCGCTACCGTAACTTTTATGTATCCCTTCTTAGAAAGCTTAAGTCTGATTATGAAAACAAAGAAATAAATAAAAGTAAAAACTGCCCTAGAAAATTGTGGAAGACTATTAACAAAATCTCGCATAGATCTCAAACAAATACGAACTCCAATGCTCAGGAGCTGCTTCATGTCAAGGATGGATCGGTAAGGGAATCTCTAGATGAATGTAACTTATATTTTTCTACAGTAGGAATAAATCTAGCCTCCAACAACCTGAACCATCTTAATCTATCCCAAGACTCGCTTACTACTACAGGTATACGTGGTGCTTCTCCGTTAAACTCTTTTTTCGTTTCTCCTACAGATAAGCAAGAGGTGATAGATCTTATTCATAAATTAGATCCGAACAGCTCTCCAGGCATTGATAACATTAGTAACAAAATATTAAAATCCATCAGTCACTGCATTTCAGAACCTCTCTCATTTATTTTCAACAGAAGTATTGAAAGTGGTACCTTCCCTAAGATTTGGAAAACGGCTGTCGTCATTCCTATTCATAAATCTGCTTCAAAAAATAATCCCAGTAATTATCGTCCTATATCACTATTAGGGAGCATCTCAAAGTTGCTGGAGCGTATCATAAATAGAAGATTAGTCTCATTTCTAGAATCTAACAGCCTAATCTCAAGCAGGCAGTTCGGATTCCGACGGGGTAAATCAACGGAAGATGCTGTTACTCTACTCACGGATATTGTATCGACTCACTTGGACAATGGGCGCAGTTGTATAGGAGTCTTTCTAGATTTGGCAAAAGCCTTTGACACGGTTTCTGTGCCAATTCTCCTTAAGAAGTTAGAAAGCTTTGGAATCCGAGGTTCTGCATTAGAGTGGTTTTCCAGCTATCTAACCGACAGAGATCAGTGCGTGAGAATCAATAGCCTCTTAAGTAGCATAAGGCCCATAACCTTTGGTGTGCCCCAGGGCAGCATTCTGGGACCCACGCTTTTCATCATCTATATTAATAGCTTATGCTCACTTCCTGTCCAGAATTGTGACATAATTTGTTATGCGGATGATACAGCCCTTGTCTTCTATGACAGAACTTGGGATCTGGCACATCAAAGAACCGAAGACGGCATGACGTTAATCTCGGAATGGTTACGTAAAAATATCTTAACTCTCAATACCACCAAAACCAAATTCCTCTGTTTCCATAAAACCTCTGCATCTGCTCCCATATCTTACATTAATAAAATAAAAATCCATAGTTGTCAAACCAGCAACAGTCCCCAATGTAATTGTGACCACATCATAAGATCGACCAACTTAAAATACCTGGGAACTATACTAGATGATAGACTTACCTTTAGAGAGCATATTGCGGCGACTTCCAGCAGAGTCAGAAAGGTAATACATGTCTTAAAAAATCTTCGCGAAGCCGCAGATGGAAAGATTCTTAAAACGGTATACTTGGCACTTTGTCAATCTATAATAAATTACTGCATACTTGCCTGGGGTGGTGCAGCTCAATCAACTCTTATCGCTTTAGAAAGGGCTCAAAGAGGAGTCTTAAAAACCGCACTCTTTAAACCGCTGTTCTATCCCACAACTACTCTTTTTGAGGAAGCAGAAGTGCTTAGCGTGAGGAAAATATTTTTACTAAGAACTGTGCTACACGTCCACAAGAACGTTATCTCATCAACTAATTATAATGACCTCCTCAAAAAGAGAGTATTCAAAATCCCAACCCCTTCTACAAAAACTTCTTTCTCACATCGTTTTGGCAGATTTCTGCATCCCTACATTTATAATAAATTTGTAAATAAATATAATTTCAAAGATAAATCCGTTATAGAAGCGAAAAAACTATTAACTAAAGTATTATTGCATTGGACATACGATCATACGGAAGATTTTCTAAAGCCTATTTGAGATATCAGCACTCTCCGACACACACACACATACACATACACTCAATCACTCACACAAACACACACACACACGCACGCATGCACGCACGCACGCACGCGAGCACGCACGCACGCACGCACGCACGTACGCACGCGCACACGCAACCACGCACGCACACACACACACACACACACACACACACACACACACACACACACACACACACACACTTACATTAAGTTAATTATGTGACCTTAACCTGTTACTATATCTGTATTGTAAGTTGCTAAATATGTTACTGTATTAACTCACAAATTTCCTTGTACTAGCGCCATTAATTACCTCACGCTGTTTTTGAAAATCGTGACTCGTTCCCCACAGGACAGGCTTAGCCTAGTGTGGGGACCAGCAAACCTGTTACTTGCATATTGTACTTTTTGTGGAAATAAATTTTATTATTTATTTATTTAATTTCCATCATATCAACGATATAACTATTCTAAAAACTTTTAGAGAACTTAACGTAAAAAAGACTGAGGATTTATGGGGAATTTCAATAGACTTATTAAAGCACATAATACAGTCTATTGCCCCTTTTTTAGCAGAACTTTTCAATAAATGTATAGACAATGGTCAATTTCCAAATTTAATGAAACATAGCAAAGTTATTCCATTATTTAAAACAGGTGATAGAAGTGACCCGTCCAACTATAGACCTATATCTATATTGCCAGCCCTAAGCAAGATTTTTTTAAAGATTATACTTACTCAGTTACTATCTCACTTTTCTTTAAATAACTTATTACATAAGAAACAGTTTGGATTCACCAGGGGTAAATCTACCACTGATGCAGGAATAACGCTTGTAAAACATATTATTGAGGCATGGGAGGGCAGGCAGGATGCTGTAGGAATTTTTTGTGATCTTTCTAAGGCCTTTGATTGCGTAGATCACCAGACTCTCTTGATTAAGCTAAGGCATTATGGTGTTTCAATGAACTCGCTTAATCTAATAAAGTCATACCTAAATGACCGACGTCAAGTAATAAATGTGAATGGAAGTAATTCTCCTGGCACCCCTTTAGCTATGGGAGTGCCCCAGGGATCAATATTGGGGCCCCTTCTCTTCCTGATATATATAAATGAACTGCCCTACTATACGAGGGACTTATGTGAAACAGTATTATTTGCTGATGATACTTCTCTTATTTTTAAAATCGATAGACAGAAAGACAAGTTTGACGATGTAAATAATGCTCTCTCACAGATACTATATTGGTTTACAACCAATAATTTATTACTAAATGCCAAGAAAACCAAATGTATTAAATTTTCATTGCCCAATGTAAGGCAAATTGACACTAATATTATTATGAATAATGAACCTATTGAAGTTGTTAATTCTACTACGTTCCTTGGAATCACAATAGATTCAAAACTTCAATGGGCTCCCCATATTGCTGCCCTGGCAGGGAGACTTAGTTCAGCTGCATATGCAGTGAGAAAAATAAGGAGTCTAACTGATATTGAAACGGCAAGGTTGGTATATTTCAGTTACTTTCACAGTGTGATGTCATATGGTCTGCTGCTGTGGGGATCTGCGGCCGATATTCAAGCCATTTTTATATTGCAGAAAAGAGCCATCAGGGCCATATACGGCCTCAGACCACGTGATTCACTTAGAGAAATATTTAAGGAAATCAATATTTTAACAATAGCCTCGCAGTTCATTCTGGACTGTATCATGTATGTGTACAAAAACATACACATATTTGCTAAAAAATCAGATACACATACTTTTAACACTAGGAATAAACACAAGCTTGCTGTTCCAAGTTATAGACTTCATAGGAGTGGTAATTCTTTTATTGGTCTAAGTATCAAAATGTTTAATAAGCTGCCACAAAGTCTCACTGATCTACCTGAGCATAAGTTTAAATTATATATTAAAACTTGTTTGATTAAAAAGGGCTACTATAAGGTAGAAGATTATTTAAATGATAAGAATATATGGCCAGTCGCATAATGAGCTGTTCGTCTGCACTGATAGATTTAAATTGACAAAAAAAAAAATATTGTAACTACATAATAGCTATTAAGTCTTGGCATTTAAAAGAGTAACTATCGAGTTTCTTGCCGGTTTCTTCTCGGTAGAATCTGCTGTTTGAACCGGTTTATATTTATATTTATTTTGTTCTGACGATTTATAAGTGCTTTTTGTTAGCCTATATAAATAAAGATCATTTCATTTCATTTCATCATTTCATTTCATTTCATTTCATTTCCCAATTTTCTGGGTAATTTTCGAGTTTTACCCCGAAATGTAAAAACTTAAAATAACGACTTTTGGTAGAAAATAAGTATAAGGATCTGTCAAAAGTGGTGATATATTTCCATTTCGATCCAATTTTGAAAAATAAATCAACAGTTGAAAGAAAAAAAATTAAAAACTTCACGTCATGTTTTCCCATACATTTTGTACTGGAGCCGACCGAAAAGATAAGTTTCTACGATTTTGTATGGGGAAACGGTTGCATAGTATTGCGGCACTATATTTATAATACAAAATGACTTTGTAACTTTGCGTGGGCATAGGCGGAGCGCCGCGTAGGGCGAAGCCCGGAGCGGCCAAACAATTAATGATGTCATTTTGCGAAGTTGAAGGCGGAGCGGCCAAACAAGTGATGTTATATTACGAATGCATAGGCGGAGCGCCGAGTAGGGTGAAGCCCCGAGCGGCCAAACAATAAATATATTTTTGCGAAGCCATATGCGGAGCGCCGCGTAGGGCGAAGCCCGGAGCGGCCAAACAAATGATGTAATGTAGTGAAGCCATAGGCGGAGCGCCGCGACGGGCGAAGCCCGTAGCGGCCAAACAGTTAATGTATTTTTTCGATGTTATAGGGGCACAGCCCGGAGCAGCAAACATATAATGTGATTTTGCAAAGACAGGCGGAGCGCCGCGTAGGGCGAAGCCCGAAGCGGCCAATTTAGTTATGTTATTCTGCAACTGCTTAGGCGGAGCGCCGCGTAGGGCGAAGCCCGAAGCGGCCAATTAAGTGATGTAATTTTGCAAAGTCATAGGCGAAGCGCCGCGTAGGGCGCAGCCCGAAGCGGCCAAACAAATGATGCAATCCCGCAAATCCATAGGCGGAGCACCGCGTAGGGCGCAGCCCGAAGCGGCCAAACAAATGATGCAATCCCGCGAATCCATAGGCGGAGCGCCGCGTAGGGCGCAGCCCGAAGCGGCCAAACAAATGATGCAATCCCGCGAATCCACAGGTGGAGCGCCGCGTAGGGCGAAGCCCGGAGCGGCCAAACAGTTAATGTATTTTTTCGATGTTATAGGGGCACAGCCCGGAGCGGCAAACATATAATGTGATTTTGCAAAGACATAGGCGGAGCGCCGCGTAAGGCGAAGCCTGGAGCGGCCAATTAAGTGATGTAATTTTGCAAAGTCATAGGCGGAGCGCCGCGTAGGGCGCAGCCCGGAGCGGCCAAACAAATGATGTGATTCTGCAAAGTCACAGGCGGAGCGCCGCGTAGGGCGAAGCCCGGAGCGGCCAAATAAATCATGTCATTTTGCAAGACCGCAGGTCAAACTAGGTACGCGAGGCCGGAGGCCGAGCGCCCTCCGGGCCGAAGGCCTGGTTCTTTAGGACCCATTTGATGGAACATAGGGCATCAAAAAAAGAATAAGAACGCCATTGCGAACGGTCCAACCCAGCCATGTAATCTAAGCGAGGCCGTAGGCCGAACTGCGTATCGCGAGGCCGAAGGCCGAGCTCCGCGTAGGGCGAAGCCCGGAGCGTCCGCCTCGCAGAGCTGGGTTTTGGCAAGCACACGCGTAGCGTGTGCGCCAAAAGCTAGTCTATCTATCTATCTATCTATATATATATATATATATATATATATATATATATATATATATATTTATATTATATTATATTATATTTTTATCCTGCAAACGATTGGCCGTCCCCTTAAGGCCAAAGTGCATTTAAACTGGCGTCCACCTGCTTATGGCGTCCGCATATCGGACGCCACTTTGGTGGTGGGTCGCACTTAGGTCCTATTGATCCTAGCTAGCCGTAGTGCAAAAATCGACGGAAGCCAAAAATCGTTTAAATGTCTGCAATAATATATTGAAAAAAGTTCGCGAAAAAATCTGAGCGCAGGTGAGGCGCTGCTGCAGCGCGTATATCCACACTTGTATATCCAGGGAATTTTTTGACTACGGATTCGCGTATTTGGCGTCCACAACTGCGACGTTGCCAACTCGCTCATAAAATCTATGACACTAGCTCAAATAATATAGATCTACCACAATCAAAACAATATAATCACGGACGCGTTGCGTAATATTCGGCGCCCGATTGAAGTTTTGGACTAACTAACTAAATTTCACCGAATTTAACGGTAATAATTGTTAATAATTTATCAAAATCTTATTATTGAATTTTTATAATGTGTAATAAAATATAAAGCATTCTTGCATCCAGTATTTGTAATTATTCACTTATTGTATTGAAAAATAACAACGGAAACGGAACCTCTTTGTAAGAGTAACTCAATCGATAGACTTAATTATTACAATCGGTAAATTTTACAATCTTTTGTCCCTAAAATCATCTCCTAAAGTGGTAAAAAGGAGGGTAGAAGTTTGCGTGGGGAATCTATATCCGCTAAATCGATTTAAATTTAAATTTCGTATGAAGAAAGTATGATATAGGATAGTTTTATCCACGAAATCATCCTCCAAGGGGGTAAAAATTAGTGGAAGTTTGTATAACCGCTATACCGATTGCGATGATATATTGCTATCGGTATTGGTATTTGTTATTTGGTATCAACAAACCGACGTAAAGCTTTGTACTTTGTACGGACGCCCAATAGCTGTATACGCGGACGCCCAATAGCCATATACGGACGCCCAACAGCTGTATACGGACGCCCAATAGCCATATACGGACGCCCAACAGCTGTATACGGACGCCCAATAGCCATATACGGACGCCCAACAGCTGTATACGGACGTTAAATAGCCTGGCGATCTTGATTGTAGGAATATCTATTTGAGGAAGATATAAGCACTGGTCCCAGTCAATTTTTCATTTATTATAATAACTATAATAATTTATTATAAACAGAGATGTACAAAATACTTTTCGAAAAGTATTTAAATACAAAATGGAAATACTTTTTTAATATAGTATTTCAAATGCAAGATACAAAATACTTTTGCCTTTTGTATTTAAATACTGTATGTTTGTATGTGTTTTCAAAATACTTTATTGAAATAAAATACTTTATGTGTGATGCTACCCAACACGACCACGAAAGATTACCATAATTTCAATGTGGTACATATTCATAAAAAAAATTTTACTTTCTTGTACTATCAAGTTTAAAAAATGTACTCTCATATTTTTGCTGATAAAACATATAGATCGTGGTCGTGCTAGGTAGTACCTACCTCCGGGGCGGTTTAGGGATCCGCTACCGGACGCGTCCCCCGGGCGGTGGATAGGGGAACGCCCCCCAGATATGGGGGGTACCGGCTTGTCCGGCGCGAACCAAAACCCTTGAGGGGGAGAGTGCCCACGCGCTCTCTCGCCTCGTTGTGGCCGCCTCCGTGCGGCGTGGGATGGCGGGCTTGGCCCGCGGCCGCATTGTTTGCGGCACCCAGTGGGGGGTGCTTTTGTGCGCCCACTTTCGAGTCGGTGTCAGTTTTGTGACAGGTGCTCTTGCAGCGTGGGATGGCGGAGTAACTCCGCGGCGCGGCGGGCCCACTAGCTGCAGTGTTGCGGTTAGTGGGTAGACTTCGGTCACCGTCGGGCAAGCTGCCCACTCGTCGGATGTCGTGGTCACGTCTCGCGGTTCGTCGAGTGGGTAGTGGCCTTGCCTTAATTGGCCGGGCCAAGTGGAGACAACCACCATAAAAAATCCCCCAAGGTCCGGCGTTGTGGTTCTCGCGGCGTCGGCGCCTCCGTAGGAGGAGGTAGGCCGGGTTAGGGTCTGCCAGCTAGCGGCCAACTGACGGGGCCACCCGCCCCCGTTCAGTATATAGGGTTACCTGAGCATTCGGCTCTACTCAGGTGGACTAATAACCGTTGTACTCGTGGGAACACTTATGGATTTCTCAAACTTAAAAAACCCCCCTAAAGACGTTGTGCAGGAGATTGATGTCGTGGACGAGGAAGTCGGTGCGCCTTCGGGCGCGGTGATCGGTGCATCTGCACCGTGTTCGGAGTTCGGGAGCAGGTCGTCATTGGCCTCCCCGATCATTAGCGGGAGCCGGTTCTTTGATCCGGACGATTTTGGTGTCTCGGACTCAGAGTCGGACACCCTGACAAACACGTCGGAACGTTCGTCGCGATCCACAAGGTCGGCGTACGTAAAAGAGGCGCAGAAGCGCCCCCACGGAGAGGAGGATAAAGGGTCATGTTCGGACCCCCCCTCAACACACAGTCGGCCCGTAGCGAAGGCGAAACGAAGCCGTGGTCGCCCCGCAACAACGGCACATTATGTTGGTCGCGCGGAGGCGCAAAAACAAGTCAACGCCGAGAAGCGCGAAAAGCTCCGCTTAGAGCTCGAAGAGCAGTCTCTCGCCCGGGACAAATTAACCCGAGCAGCGAGAGCCAAAGCCGGCTACGGAGTCGCCCTCACAAACTATGAGGACCTCCCCGTGCCGGAATTGCAGAGACTGGCGGAAGAGGACGCCAACGAGATTATCGTGTTAGCGTCCAAGTCCTCAAATCTTAAGGGCACGTTCCAGAAGGAGTTTAAAAACCGTGCCCTTAACCTGAAGAACATTTTCGACGAGATAGCGAAACGCAACGCGTCGGAAGAAACAGTCCGACTACAGGCCACAAATAATCGCCTGCAGTCGGAACTGAATCAGTTAAAAAAGGAGGTCGCAGAATTGCGTGCCTCCTTTGGGAATGTTGGTGGCATGTCGCAGCCGCAGTCGTCGCCGATGGAGACAGGGGAAGTCGTCCCCATAACTCGGACGAGTCCAGCGGTGCAGGGTGGGCCTTCGGAGGTGGAAGCCATCCTGCACAAGTTCAGGATGGAGGAGAGGGCCTTCACGCGCGCCCTCTTCGACGGGATTGAGGATCGGCTCAATCCAGAAAGACGCATCCGCCCGCCACTCGCAGCGGACCGCGCCAAGGAGCCGGTCGTGGTCCTCGAAAGACTAAAAGGCCCCTTTAAAGTCCCGGACCCCCCTAAGACCCATAAGGGGAAAAAGGCGCCCAGGACACCCACGGCGCCTATCTCGACGTCGCCCCCGGGGCCTTCAACAACAGTGGAGCCAATTCCAACGGCCCCACCTCCACCTTTAACGGAAGACCCCCTTTTGCCCTCGACCACCCCTGCCAACGAGGGATGGTCCACAGTAGTCCGTAAAGGCAAGGGCAAGGGCAAGAAGTCATCTTCTGCTGCCTCTGCCCCTGCCCCTACCCCGGCCCAGAAGTCGTCCAAACGCAACCCACCATCTGGGGCTGCAAACAAAAAGGCTTCCAAGCCAGAATCATCTGCGAAGCCTACCCCAGCGGCCGTGCAAAGCGCCAAAAAGAAGAAGCTGGTCGTCCCCAAGTCCGCCGCAGTGATTGTTACCCTCACTGCGGAGGCCCAACAACAAGGGGAAACGTACGAAACGGTCCTGCGAAATGCCAGGGCCAAAATGGATGCCACAGAACTTGGCCCGGCCCGCTGTCGGCTAACTCAAACGGGGGCCCGCAAGTTTGAGTTTCCGGGGGCCAAAAGCGCGGAGTTGGCCGACACCTTCGCCGCCAAATTACGAGAGGTAGTGCCCGAGGCGGTAAGGGTGACTAGGCCACAAAAGTGCGTGAGCCTAGCCATTTCGGACCTGGACGACTCCGTATCAAAAGAGGAGGTCGTCCAGAAGGTCGCTCAAATCGGAGGCTGTAGCCCGGCCGATATCAAAGCGGGGGAAATTCGTCCTGGCCGTGGCGGAGTGGGCACGATACGAGTGCACTGCCCCATCACCGCGGCCAAATTGGTTCTGGAAGGTCGGAGGCTCCTCGTGGGCTTTTCGTCGGCATCGGTGAAGGCAATGGAAGATCCGCCACTGCGATGCTTCAAATGCTTCGCCCTCGGCCATACGCGTGCTCTGTGCCCGTCCTCAGCCGAGAGGGCGGAGCTTTGTTATAGATGCGGCCAGGCAGGACACAAAATCGCGTCCTGCAACGCCAAAGTGCACTGCGCCGTGTGCGCGGACAGTGGGAAGCCCTCGGGCCACGTAATGGGGGGAAAGAATTGCTCCCCCCCTACCAAGAAGGGCAAAGCGCCGGCACCGATCCGCCCTGCGCAGGCCGAAGTTTCGGCAATGGAGATTGCAGTGACTGACAATGCCTAGACACAGTCACTGCAATTTCCTCCAGACGAACGTCAACCACTGCCGGTCTGCCCAGGACATGCTGTCCCAGGCAATGGCCGAGTGGTTGACGGACGTGGCGGTCGTCGCTGAGCCGTATTGGACTCCTGATCACTGGCTGAGCGACAGGAACGGCTCAGTGGCGTTGGTCCGGCGAGTCTCCAACGACTCCCCTCCCCTCTCACTCGTCGAGAGAGGCACTGGATATGTGGCTGGCAATTGGGGGGAGATCACCATCATAGGAGTATATTCCCCCCCCAGCCGGTCACTCCAGGAGTTCTCAGACCTCTTGTCCTTGCTGGCATCAGTGGTGCGTCGCTGCTTTCCTCGCCAGACCCTAGTGGCTGGCGATTTCAACGCCAAGGCCGTGACCTGGGGTAATCCAGCCACGGCCTGTAATAGGCGGGGTGAACTGCTGGAGTCATGGGCGGTCTCCGTTGGCGTGTCCCTCCTAAATAGGGGGACAACTCACACGTGCGTGCGACAGCAGGGGGGATCGGTGGTGGACGTATCGTTCGCCACCCCTGCCTTAGCCGCACGTGTGAGGGGTTGGAAAGTGGAGCTGGTGGAGACCCTTTCCGACCACCGATATATCAGGTGGTCGGTCTCCAACCAGGGCTCCGCTGGAGCGCCCGGATCGGGCAACTCGAGGGACGCCTTCCCGAGGTGGGCACTAACACGCCTAAATAGGGAAATCGCAAGGGAGGCCGCGTTCGTCCAAGACTGGCTCGCGCCTCCCTTCACCGGTCTGGACGTAGACGCCGCAGCCACTAACTTGAGGCACTCTTTGACCGAGGTATGCAATGCTAGCATGCCTCGGTCCCGTCGCCCCACCCCCCGAAGATCGGTATATTGGTGGTCGGAGGAGATAGCGGCCTTTAGAGCCACATGTGTCGCCGCCCGCCGGGCGTACACGCGAAGCAGACGCCGTCGACGCAGGGACCCCGAAAATGAGGCCCGCCTGTATGCTTCATACTCGGAGGCTAGGCGGGTCCTCAAATCCGCAATTGGGGCCGCCAAGGATAGGGGTCGGGCCGAGATGCTCGAGGACCTAAATCAGGATCCGTGGGGGAGACCATACAGGGCTGCGCGAAACCAGCTGCGCCCCATCGGTCCCCCCCTCACCGAGGTCCTCGAGCCCACCCTGCTGGAGAGCATCGTTCGGGCCCTGTTCCCGCCTCGCTCCACTGAGTTTTCCCCTCCACCCATGGGCCTCCCACCTCAAAGGGGCCCCAGTTTGGATGCTCCAGCCGTCTCCGCTACAGAGTTTGGCACGGCGGCACTCTGTCTCCGTGCCAAAAAGACGGCACCGGGCCCCGATGGGGTTCCGGCCAGGGTGGTCTCACTGGCCATATCCCAGATGGAGACGAGGTTCCGGAGCCTTTTCGACCTATGTTTCTCGTCGGGGAGGTTTCCGGAACCGTGGAAAGAGGGCCAGTTGGTCCTCTTGCGCAAGGAGGGGCGTCCGGCGGATGAACCATCAGCTTACCGGCCCATAGTCTTGCTAGACGAGGTCGGTAAGCTGTTCGAGAGAGTGGTTGCCTCCCGCATCAACACACACCTGCGGGAGGCGGGTCCGGACCTCTCGGAGGCCCAATATGGCTTTCGCACAGGGCGCTCGACGATCGACGCCCTGTCGCGACTTAAGACACTGGTGGCGGAAACAATGGAAAGGGGGGAGGTGTTGTTGGCTATCTCATTCGACATAGCGAACGCCTTCAACACCATCCCCCACACCACGATCCTAAGGGCGCTCCAATTTCATGGGGTGCCCCAATATCTGCAGGTTCTCCTCGCTGATTATCTGGCGGACAGAAAAGTGGCCTAGATTGACAGGGACGGAAATCTTCGGGGTCACAATGTCGAAGCCGGTGTTCCACAGGGGTCAGTCTTAGGGCCTCTGCTTTGGAACATCGGCTTTGACTGGCTTCTGCGCGGCGCTCTCCTCCCGGGCATGAGTGTCATCTGCTACGCGGATGACACTCTCGTCACAGCCCGGGGGAAGAACTACAGAGATGTGTCTTGCTTGGCCGCCGGCGGCGGAAGTCTTGTTGCCAGGCGGATTGAAATGTTGGGCCTAAAAGTGGCACTTCAGAAGACCGAGGCCATTCTCTTCCACGGGCCTCGGCATCGCCGTCCCCCCGACGCGCACATCCTAGTCGGGGGTGTCCGCGTAGAAGTGAAGGCCCAGATGAAATATCTGGGCCTAATCCTGGACAGTCGGTGGCAGTTTGGCCCGCATTTCCGCCAGCTGTCACCACGACTACTGAAGGCCGCCTCATCTTTTGGGTGGCTGCTCCCCAACCTGGGCGGGCCGAGGGTGCACTGCCGGCGACTGTACGCTGGAGTCCTGCAAAGCATGGCCCTTTACGGGGCCCCAATATGGGCAGACTCCCTCAGCAGGAGGGAGAACGCCCAACACCTTAGAAGGCCCCAAAGGGCCATTGCTCTAAGAGTGGCCCGTGCCTATAACACGGTAGGCACAGACGTGGCGTGCGCCCTGGCCGGCACCCCCCCTTGGGATCTTGAAGCAAAGGTGCAGGCCAGGGTATACAGCTGGGTGGCGGAGCGAAGAGCCAACGGGGAGCGTCCCTGTGGAACGGAGAGAGAAGCGATCCGCAGAGAGGCAAGAGAGGTCCTCATACAGACCTGGGCGGCGAACCTCTCTGCCGCTGTTTTTGGTCGACGCACACTCGACGCGCTGGTGCCAGCCTTCCATAGCTGGCTGAATAGGAAGTTTGGTTTCCTCTCCTTCCGGTTGGTGCAGGTAATGACGGGCCACGGATGTTTCGGCTCGTACCTGCACCGAATCGGGAGGGAGGAGTCGCCGCGGTGCCATGGCTGCGGCGCAGGAACGGACACGGCGGAGCACACGCTTCAGGAATGCCCGTCGTGGGCCGCACAGCGGGCCGCACTGGTCGCTGTGGTAGGGCCAAATCTCGCGCTCCCTAATTTAGTGGAGCAAATGCTCCGGAGCGCGAGTGCCTGGGCGGCAACCGCTTCCTTCTGCGAGGACGTCATCTCGCAGAAGGAGGCGGCGGAGCGGGGCCGGGAGGACGATCCTCTCGCGCCTCCGCTCCGCAGGCGTAGGAGGGGGCGAACGAGGCGCCAACATCTTAGCCTCGTCCCTCCTAGCGGAGACACGCGGGCGGCCGGTGCGGGGGCACCACCGCCCGCATTGCACGCGTCTCCGCTGCCGCCGGACGGGAATAGCTCGGTACCCCCGGCTATTCCCGTCGCCCCCCCTGTCGGGGGGGGGCTAGTGGTGCCCGCCGTGTAGGGCGGGCCGGTCGCTGGAGGGGGTTGTGGAAGCAAAGGCTATGCCAACGCCCATGACTCCCCTCCACTCGAGCGATGAGGGGTACCGCGGGGTTTTAGTGGGTATACCCCGGCCATTTTCCATCCCTGGCCGGAGCAGGGGCCTTTAATTCCAGAGGCCCCCGGGAGTCCCACACACCACCCTGCCCCCCCGGGCAGGGTGACGGTGCGTAACGCATTTCCCCGCGTCAAAAAAAAAAAAAAAAAAAAAAAAAAAAGGTAGTACCTACCTTTCTGGCACGACCACAAATAGATTTTAGGTATTTTCAAAAACTTTAAGATGAAAAATTAAATAAATTTATTGTACTCAAATGTACTGCATAGTTGAACTTAATTTAATCAGTCTTTTATCCGTTTTAAGGGGGCTTTTTTGCGGGACATCAATAATACAATGTTACTCCATAAATCTTCCTAAGAAGGTCAAACAAAATAAAATATTTTTTTGGGTTAGCTATGTATTTTATTTTATAATTTACACGAAACACAAGTTTGGAAATAGGGTTAACTATATTTTTATTTGACACAATTTTTTTTAATATATAGGTATTCTATTGTCAATTAGAAAGACTGTTTTTTTTTATTTAAATTTTTTTTACCTGTGTTTTTCATTTAGCTTATTTAATTTTTTGTTTTCGATTTAATAATGTGATGTGATTTTTTAAATAAAACTACCTAATGAGACCCAAACAAGATTTTATTTAGTTTATCTTCTTGGGAATAGTAATGGAGTAACATTGTGTTATTGATGTTGAGCGAAAACGGATAAAAGACTGATTTAATTGAGTTCAAATATGCAGTACATTTGAGTACAATAAATTTGTTAAATTTGTCATCTTAAAGTTTTTAAAAATACCTTAAATCTATTTGTGGTCGTGCTAGAAAGGTACTACCTAGCACGACTACGGTCTTTATGTTATAACGGAAAAATAAGAGTACATTTTTCATGAATATGTACCACATTGAAATTAAGGTAATCATTCGTGGTCGTGTTGGGTAGCATCACACAAATAGCTGCCAACACTGCAAAACGTAACAGTGACTTTGAGGATTGTCAAGAGGGGTCCCTCATATATTATTGGTCAGGTTTTATATGCGTTTTGTTTAATCTGTCATTTTGCGCATAGACTTTCAAAGCTGCTGCGCCACTACTTAGTGACCATTTTTTGTTTTTACTGAATCGCGGAATGCTTTAGAAAAATGAAGCTAAGAATAAAAAAGTATTTTGTATTTTACAAACACAAAATACGTCTCGAATAGTATTTCAAATAAAATACAAAATACTTTTAAAAAAAAGAACTTAAGTACAAAATCCAAAATACGTATTTTGTATTTTGTATTTGTATTTTAAATACAAGTATTTCAAATATGTCACAACTCTGATTATAAATCGTCGTCCAGTAGTGAAAACCTCTGAAGTCGCATTTGCTGTTTATTTGTTTTTTAAATCATATCAGACTTATTTAGCTACGAGATATTTAAATTCTTACGATCATGTACCATTGATTACAGTTATTCTTAAAAAAAAAACAGTAGAGTAGTTTCTTTTTAAGGCCGTTTTAACGTCCTCCTGTAAAATTTTGTCAAAAGCATTTACGAGGTTTTCACTGCCGAGCAAATGCTGTTCGTGTTCACTGCCGAGAAATTTGGTAGGTACACAATCTACCAAAATTCATCAAAGTTCGTTCAGTAAGTGTTGCGTGAAAGACGGACATATATTTACCATTGAATTCATTCATCTATGCTTATTCCAAAACAACTTATATATATCATATACAACTTATACCTATAATTGTATGTTCGGTACTTCTAGATACATATTATAACATACACATATCAAAAAAAGTTTGTGATCACTAGCTTATGCTGATATAATTATTTTTTTAAATGTAACTTTATCAACAAAAAATTATTATTGTGTGTTTTCATTAAATAGTAATATCCTGTTAGAATTAGAAAAGTAAAACAATTTTAAATTATTAACATAAAATTAGTTATTAATCATAATGTAATTGTAACAGGAATCTGATAGAAAGAAAAAACTGTTTAACCAAACTTAAACGAAAATATAAAAGGTTTATATTCAATATAATATAACTCCTCCCCTGACTCGACCACATGCGGAGATTCTCCTGGGTATGCTGAGGATCAAGTTATCCAGCATTTCTTGGGGTAGCCTGTCCCATTATTGAATAGCAGTTTCCCTGAGCTCTGGCACTGTCTGGGGACGTGGTTGATGTTTTAAACAGCTTGCTTAAGAGCATTCCACGCATGGTTTAAATCAGGCGAGCCGGCAGGCCAGTCTAACCTTGTGATGTAGTATTCTCGGAAAGCAGCATTGACTTGTTGAGCTCGATGTGCGGGCGCATTATCATCGACCAGTACAAAGTGCCCGTGGTTTACTCAGAATGGTCTGACAATTCCATCATTAACAACTGCTTTGTACATGTCTGCTGTCATGAAGCCTCGATACGGGATCGAAGGCGTTCTAGCTTCAATCAATACCATCCCAAAAGGACACCGATTTCCCGTCTTGCTGAACTGTTGCAGTGGCAGTACTTTTCCTTTCACGGTATTTTGGTCTTCTCCAGACACGGACACGTCGGTTATCTGGATGAACACTGATTCGCGATTCGTCAACGAAGAGACAGTTTTGCCAAATGTTTTCTTCTTCATCTTTTGCCATTTTGCCGAAGCCTAGCCCACTGCAATCTCCGTCATTGACATTGCCAGGAATTCAGAGGCGCTCGTCAACACCTCCGTGCTCGTAATCCAGCCTGGTGCAGGCAATTCCGAATGGTCTGAGTGCTAACTTCAAGCCCAGAGGCGATCCGAACTTCTGCTGTTATTAACCGACTTCAAAAAAGGAGGAGGTTCTTAATTCGTCTGTATGTATAATATATATTTTTTTATGATGTTAATCGATAGTTCCGTCAATTATAGACGGATTTCAAAATTTTTTTTGTTGGATAAAGTTTACTTCTGAGGTGGTCCCATGATAAGGAAGCCAGGATCTGATGATGGCATCCTTGAGAAATTGATGGGAATCTTCGAAAATCGTAGGGGCGACTAGTGCGTTTGTAATTTTTTTCATTAAGTATTTTAAAGTACTATAATTTAATGAAGGTCTAGAGTCGATCTGATGATGGAGCCAAAAGACAATCGAGGGAACTCCTCAACAATTTACAGCAGTTACCTTGTGTTTGGGTTTGATTAATTTGTATTGATGAGGACTTTACACCTAGATGGCGTACGACTATCATTAGTGGTCTGATAATAAAGACGAAGAACAGTTAAGGGAACTCCTTAACGGTTTACAGTAGCTACTTAGTGTATAGACTTAATTCATTTATATTGATGAGAACTTTGCACCCGTATAGGTCATAAGTGCCATTACAAGTCTGATGATGTTGACCATAGGCAGTTGAGGGAATTCCTCATAGATTTACAGCAGTCCCCTTTTGTTGGGCTTAGGTTCATCATGCGGTTCAATATGTAATTTTTTTCAATTCGTACAGGTTAGGTCTACCCATCACTTAAAATCGTAAAATAAAATAATTTTTATCAAAAAAAAGTAATACGTATTTTAATACTTATAATACTTATATTACTTTGGCCTAAGTAAATTATTTTTATAATTTTATTAAGTTCGTTTTTGAAGTCGGTTTTTTTTGGTTAATTTTAGTAGCATTGATTGTTGGATCACGGGCTGCCAACAATCTAATATAGCGTTTTTGGGCAGCAGTCACAGTTGGGCGACCACTGCGTGGTCAGTCAGCTAAATTACCCATCTCGTAGTAACAACTTTTTTTGATGTGTGTATGAGGCATCCGTATATGTATATACGGATGCCATATGTATAGACCATGCTAATATTGGAACAAATTAAATGTTGAAACTGTTGACTACAGACAAGCGATAGATACTAAACGCAAAGCTGGCAACGTCGCACTCCCAAACACCTAATAATAATAATAAGGACGTTAAATAATCGATGCCATGATTAAATCACGATCAATATATCTAGGATGGCTATAATGTATCACCATGGTTCGGAGTTCAAAATGCTGGTGTATGACTGCATGACGAATATCGCGAAAAATAAAGTTATCGGAAAATAACGTATCCCACGGGGCTAGAAATCAATAAACTAAGCAATATTCATCAAGACATGTTAAAAAAAGTAAGCGGAACTGAGGGACGTCGTAATGATGCACCACGTGCATGACGCCAAAACGGTTCTATGATGTAAATATATATATATATATATATATATATTTATATTATATATAAAGCTAAATTACCACTCACTGATTCACTCACTGATCGGGGGTGTTTTTGGGGGGCAAGGGGTAGTTCTACCTCATTTTGATGTATGGGGGGTTGGTTTAGATTTTTAATTTTAACCGGGTATAGGACTGGGGTAATTGAGACAACAGTTGGTATAAGTCTCAACTACCCCATTACGTTGGGTTCGTCACCAAATATCACCGAGTATGGGACTGGCGTGGAATGAGACAAAGGTTAATAGATCATCATCATCATCATCCTAGCGTTATGTCCCGTGCTTAGACGGGGTCCGCTTAGACCATGATCCAGGATTTAGCGAGTCTGATAATTACATTGAAGCGACTGCCGATCTGACCTTCGTAACCCTAAGATAGGGGAACCAGACAATTTTTGGATCATGGTTACAAATTCAAAATTGTTTGAATTTGCAGGTTTCATCACGATGTTTTCCCTCACCGTCGAGCTAGTGGTATAAATATGTACATAGATTTTAAAAATCTAGAGGTACATGCCCGGGTTTGAACCCGCACTCCTCGGTTAAGAGGCGCGTGAGAGGCTCCTCGGTTAATAGATGTCTGTAGATAACTTGTAAATGTCTGATTTATTTAACGTTGTATTACAGTTTATATATCACTCTATCTGTTAGTAAATGCTTGATCATGTTATATCTCGTACGTGCGATACGTGTTGTATTTTACTACGTGCGGCAATGCGGCACATTAATCAACGCAGTTTTTTTTTTTTTTTTTGGGAAATTCAAGATGGCCGCCGAGTATGGCTTAGCGGGAAAAAAAATAATGTATGGAAACGTGGGGCGGCTCTAAATGGATTAAAGGCGTCGGTGACAGATACTAATGAAAAAAAAGTAAAATGTCAAAAAAACAAGATGGCGGCGGTGTAATTGCGGTTTGAAAATCCGATTTCGAGTCACTTTTGCGCCGTCGTACTAAAGAGACGCGCATAGACAGTGGAAAACATTCTTTTGACATTTGTTGCGGATATAGTCGATTCGACGACCCCATCCATAGATTATAGAAATTTAATATGGCGGCGGCGCTGGCGGCCGTTTTGTCCCGAGAAAAAAATTGGCAGATTTTGAGTGCATTTTTCGGGTGGATGGCAACACTCTAGAGAATCGCTTGTAAGAAGGCTATGGTGGGGAATTTATTCGAGTGTTACCATGCGTGACAATTTTTACCAAATTCATGGTAGTTTTCGGGCAATGGGAGAAAATGGAAGGAAAAAAAAATTATTGATTTTCGAAAAATCGAGTATGCAGATTTATGGCAACCCCGACCTTCAATGGCCTCATGGTAGTTTTGTTGATAAATTCTGGCAATACTGGCGACAGCTGACCAAAACATTTTTTCGACATGGTCATTTTCCAAACTCTCTGTGGGTCCGAGGACAGTTCAATCCAATTTTGGAAAATAAATCAACAGTCAGAAGAAAAAAATGTAAAACTCCATGTCATGTTGGTACCCGATTTTCCCATACATTTTGTACTGGAGCCGACCGCAAAGATAAGTTTGTACGAATTTGTATAGGGAAACGGTTGCATAGTATTGCGGTACTGTCTTTATCATACAAAATGGCTATGTAACTTTGCGTGGGCATAGGCGGAGCACATTTATTATGCCTTAATTTTATTTTCGCAAAGTTCTAGGCGGAGCGCCGCGTAGGGCGAAGCCCGGAGCGGCCAAAGAGTTAATGTATTTTGCGAAGCCACAGGCGGAGCGCCGCGTAGGGCGAAGCCCGGAGCGGCCAAACAAGTAATGCGATTTTACAAAGACATAGGCGGAGCGCCGCGTAGGGCGAAGCCCGGAGCGGCCAATTTAGTTATGTTATTTTGCAAATGCTTAGGCGGAGCGCCGCGTAGGACGAAGCCCGGAGCGGCCAAACATATGATGTGATTCCGCAAAGCCATAGGCGGAGCGCCGCGTAGGGCGCAGCCCGGAGCGGCCAAACAAATGATGTAATGTTGCGAAGCTATAGGCGGAGCGCCGCGTCGGGCGAAGCCCGGAGCGGCCAAACAGTTAATGTATTTGTTCGATGTTATAGTTGCACAGCCCGGAGCGGCAAACATATAATGTGATTTTGCAAAGACATAGGCGGAGCGCCGCGTAGGCCGCAGCCCGAAGCGGCCAAACAAATGATGCATTCCCGCAAATCCATAGGCGGAGCGCCGCGTAGGGCGCAGCCCGAAGCGGCCAAACAAATGATGCAATCCTGCAAATCCATAGGCGGAGCGCCGCGTAGGGCAAAGCCCGGAGCGGCCAAATAAATGGTCGTTTTGCAAGACCGCAAGTCGAACTATGTACGCGAGGCCGGAGGCCGAGCGCCTTCTGGGCCGAAGGCCTGGTTCTTTAGGACCCATTTGATGGAACATAGGGCATCAAAAAAGAATAAGAACGCCATTGCGAACGGTCCAACCCAGCCATGTAATCTAAGCGAGGCCGTGGGCCGAGCTGCGTATCGCGAGGCCGAAGACCGAGCTCCGCGTAGGGCGAAGCCCGGAGCGTCCGCCTCGCAGAGCTGGGTTTTGGTAAAAAAAACAAGATGGCGGCGGTGCAATCGAAGTTTGAAAAAAAATTTTAGAGTCATTTTTGCGCAGTCGTACTAAAGAGACGCGCATAGACAGTAGAAAACTTTCTTTTGACATTTGTTGCGGATATAGTCGACTCGACGACCCCGTCCATAGATAATAGAAATTCAAGATGGCGGCGGCACTGGCGGCCATTTTGTCCCGAGAAAAAAATTGGCAATTTTCGAAGGCGTTTTTCGGGTGGATGGCAACACTTTAGAGAATCGCTTGTAAGAAGGCTATGGTGGGGAATTTATTCGAGTATTACCATGCGTTTGAATTTCTACCAAATTCATGGTAGTTTTCGAGCCATGGTAGAAAATGGTAGGGAAGAAATTTTGACGTTTTGCGAAAATTCGAGTATGCAGATTTAGGGTAACCCCGACCTGCAATAGCCTCATGGTAGTTTTGTTGAAAAATTCTGGCAACACTGGCGACTGCGGACCAAAATATTTTTTCGACATGGTCATTTTCCAAACTCTCTGTGGGTCCGAGGACGCACGGGAGGAAAAAAAGAAAAATGTGGGTTGGTGGAGTATACGACCCAAAATATGGGAAAAATATGGGCATTCAAAAATTCAAGATGGCGGACGCGCTAGCAGCCATTTTGTGAAATTTTTACTTTTTCAAAATTTTGTTTTCAATTTTTCGGGCAGATGGCGACACTTAAGCGTTTCCCAATGTACTAGGCAGATGTATGTCTGGTCAAGATATGTTGCCAAGTGAAAAAAAAATTTAGTAGTTTTTGGTAGTTTTCGAGATATGGCCCAAAAAGGTCGAAAGTAGAAATAACGACTTTTTGGTAAATTTATTGCCAGGTTCCTAGAGGGCGGGTCCATTTAAATGACATTTGACTATTTTAATCTCATTCGCATGGCAACACTCGGAGCGGCGGGGAGGTGAATTCCGAAGGTATGGTCTACTTCCAGAGGCTCTGGAGGACTCATTATACGCCGGAGGGAAAAAGTAAAAATGCAGTTCAATGTGGTATATAACGTAGAATGCCTAAAAAATACTGGCTTCAAAAAAGTCAAAATGGCGGACCAAGTGGCGGCCATTTTGTAAAAATGTGAATTTTTCAGAATTTTCAAAGTGGTTTTTGGGGCAGTTGCAGTTAGGAAAGCTAAATTTTGATAATGACCTTTGTTGTAAAGCTTTATAAGACCTATCGACTGGTTATAAGTTTTTCCCAATTTTATGGGTAATTTTCGAGTTTTACCCCAAAATGTAAAAACTCGAAATAACGACTTTTGCTAGAAAATAAGTATGAAGATCTGTCAAAAATAGTTTTTTATTTTCATTTTGATCCAATTTTGGAATATAAATCAACAGTCAAAAGAAAAAAATTTAAAACTCCATGTCATGTTGGTACTCGATTTTCCCATACATTTTGTACTGGAGCCGACCGCAAAGATAAGTTTGTACGAATTTGTATAGGGAAACGGTTGCATAGTATTGCGGTACTGTCTTTATCATACAAATGACTATGTAACTTTGCGTGGGCATAGGTGGAGCACATTTATTATGCCTTAATTTTCGCAAAGTTCTAGGCGGAGCACCGCGTAGGGCGAAGCCCGGAGCGGCCAATCAAGTGATGTAATTTTGCTAATGTATAAGCGGAGCGCCGCGTAGGGCGAAGCCCGGAGCGGCCATAGAGTTAATGTATTTTTGCGAAGCCACAGGCGGAGCGCCGCGTAGGGCGAAGCCCGTAGCGGCCAAAGAAGTAATGTTATATTGCGAATGCGTAGGCGGAGCGCCGCGTCGGGCGAAGCCCGGAGCGGCCAAACAAGTAATGTTATATTGCGAATGCGTAAGCGGAGCGCCGCGTAGGGCGCAGCCCGGAGCGGCCAATCAAGTGATGTAATTTTGCTAATGTATAGGCGGAGCGCCGCGTAGGGCGAAGCCCGGAGCGGCCATAGAGTTAATGTCTTTTTGCGAAGCCCGGAGCGGCCAATCAAGTGATGTAATTTTGCTAATGTATAGGCGGAGCGCCGCGTAGGGCGAAGCCCGGAGCGGCCAAAGAAGTAATGTTATATTGCGAATGCGTAGGCGGAGCGCCGCGTAGGGCGAAGCCCGGAGCGGCCAAACAAGTAATATTATATTGCGAATGCGTAAGCGGAGCGCCGCGTAGGGCGCAGCCCGGAGCGGCTAATCAAGTGATGTAATTTTGCGAATGTAAAGGCGGAGCGCCGCGTAGGGCGGAGCCCGGAGCGGCCAATTAAGTTGTGCTATTATGCAAATCCTTAGGCGGAGCGCCGCGTAGGGCGTAGCCCGGAGCGGCCCAATAAGTGATATTATATTGCTAAGCCATAAGCGGAGCGCCGCGTAGGGCGCAGCCCGGAGCGGCCAAATAAATTATGTAATTTTGCAAGACCGCAATTCAAACCACGTATGCGAGGCCGGAGGCCTGGTTCTTTAGGACCCTTTTGATGAAACATAGGGCATCAAAAAAAGAATAAGAACGCCATTGCGAACGGTCCAACCCAGCCATGTAATCTAAGCGAGGCCGCAGGCCGAGCTGCGTATCGCGAGGCCGAAGGCCGAGCTCCGCGTAGGGCGAAGCCCGGAGCGTCCCCCTCCGCCTCGCAGAGCTGGGTTTTGGCAAGCACACGCGCAGCGTGTGCGCCAAAAGCTAGTCTATCTATTTTTCTATCTATCTATCTATCTATCTATTATATATAAAGCTAAATTACCACTCACTCACTCACTGACTGATTGGGGTGTTTTTGCGGTGTGAAGGGGGTGGTTTAGCACTTTTTGACGTATGGGGGGTGGGTTTAGATTTTTAATCAACGCAGCTTTTTCTTGTTTTTTTTTTTAAATTCAAGATGGCCGCCGAGTATGGCTTGGTGGGGGGAAAAAAATGTAGGGGATGGGGGGGCAGTTTTAAATGTACTAGAAGCGTCCATGAGAATCGGGACTGAAAAAAAAATAAAATGTCAAAAAAACAAGATGGCGGCGGTGTAATTGCGGTTTGAAAATCCGATTTAGAGTCATTTTTGCGCAGTCGTACTGAAGGGACGCGCATAGACAGTGGAAAACTTTCTTCTGGCATTTGTTGCGAGTATAGTCGACTTTACGACCCCATCCATAGATTATAGAAATTCAATATGGCGGCGGTGCTGGCGGCCATTTTGTCCCGAGAAAAAAATTGGCAATTTTCGAAGGCGTTTTTCGGGTGGATGGCAACACTTTAGAGAATCGCTTGTAAAAAGGCTATGGTGGGGAATTTATTCGAGTGTTACCATGTGTGAAAATTTCTACCAAATTCATGGTCGTTTTGGAGCCATGGGAGAAAATAGTAGGAAAAAAAATTTTTGGATTTTTGGAAAATCAAGTATGCAGTTTTGTGGCAACCCCGACCCGCTTGGGCTTTTTTGTAGTTTTTTTGGAAAATTCTGGCAACACTGGGAATTATCGGTAAAAAACGTTTTTTCGACATTATCATCTTCTAGGAGCCCTGTGGGCTAGAGGAAGCGTCGGAAGAAAAAACGAAAAATGAGGGTTGATGGGTTATACGATCCAGGATAAGGGAAAAATATGGGCAACACAAAATTCAAGATGGCGGACGCGCTGGCGGCCATTTTGTAAAACTTAAAATTTTCAAAAAAATTGTTTTTGATTTTTCGCATGGATGGCAACATTTTAGAGAATTGCGTTGTATGTGGCAGGGGTAGAGAATTTATTCAAGTGTTGCCATGCGTTTGAATTTCTACCAAATTCATGGTAGTTTTTGAGCCATGGTAGAAAATGTTAGGGAAGAAATTTTGACGTTTTGCGAAAAATCGAGTATGCAGATTTATGGCAACTCCGACCTAAAATAGCCTCATGGTAGTTTTGTTGAAAAATTCTGGCAACACTGGCGACAGCGGACCAAAACATTTTTTCGACATGGTCATTTTCCAAACTCTCTGTGGGTTCGAGAACGCACGCGAGGAAAAAACGAAAAATGTGGGTTGGTAGGGTATACGACCCAGAATATGGGAAAAATATGGGCATCCGGAAATTCAAGATGGCGGACGCGCTAGCGGCCATTTTGTGAAAATTTTACATTTTCGAAATTTTATTTTCAATTTTTCGGGCAGATGGCGACACTTTAGCGTTTTCTAATGTACTAGGCGGATATGTGTCTCGTTAAGATGTGTTGCCGGGTGAAAAAAATTTTTGGTAGTTTTTGGTAGTTTTCGAGATATGGCCCAAAAAGGTCGAAAGTAGAAATAACGACTTTTCGGTAAATTCATTGCCAGGTTCCTAAACGGCGGGTCCATTAAAATGACATTTGACTATTTTTATCTCATTCGCATGGCAACACTCGGAGCGGCGGGGAGGTGAATTCCGAAGGCATGGTCTATTTCCAGAGGCTCTGGAGGACTCATTATACGTTAGAGGGAAAAAGTAAAAATGCAGTTCGATGTAGTATATAACGTATAATGCCTAAAAAATACTAGCTTCAAAAAAATCAAAATTGCGGACCAAGTGGCGGCCATTTTGTAAAAATGTGAATTTTTCAGAATTTTCAAAGTGGTTTTTGGGGCAGTTGCAGTTAGCAAAGCTAAATTTTGATAATACCCTTGGTTGTAGAGCCCTATAAGACCTATCGACTGGTTATAATTTTTTCCAAATTTTCGGGGTAATTTTCGAGTTTTATCCCGAAACGTAAAAACTCGAAATAACAACTTTTACTAGAAAATAAGTATGAGGATCTGTCAAAAGTGGTCATTTATTTTCATTTTGATCCAATTTTGGAAAATAAATCAACAGTCAAAAGAAAAAAATGAAAAACTCCATGTCATGTTGGTACTCGATTTTCCCATACGTTTTGTACTGAAGCCGACCGCAAAGATAAGTTTGTACGAATTTGTATAGAGAAACGGTTGCATACTATTGCGGTACTGTCTTTATCATACAAAATGACTATGTAACTTTGCGTGGGCATAGGTGGAGCACATTTATTATGCCTTAATTTTCGCAAAGTTCTAGGCGGAGCGCCGCGTAGGGCGCAGCCCGGAGCGGCCAATCAAGTGATGTAATTTTGCTAACGTATAGGCGGAGTGCCACGTAGGGCGAAGCCCGAAGCGGCCATAGCGTTAATGTATTTTTGCGAAGCCACAGGCGGAGCGCCGCGTAGGGCGAAGCCCGGAGCGGCCAAAGAAGTAATGTTATATTGCGAATGCGTAGGCGGAGCGCCGCGTAGGGCGCAGCCCGGAGCGGCCAAACAGTTAATGTGTTTTTGCGAAGCCACAGGCGGAGCGCCGCGTAGGGCGAAGCCCGGAGCGGCCAAATAAGTGATATTATGTTGCGAAGCCATAAGCGGAGCGCCGCGTAGGGCGCAGCCCGGAGCGGCCAAATAAATCATGTAATTTTGCAAGACCGCAGGTCAAACTACGTACGCGAGGCCGGAGGCCGAGCGCCCTCCGGGCCGAAGGTCTGGTTCTTTAGGACCCATTTGATGGAACATAGGGCATCAAAAAAAGAATAAGAACGCCATTGCGAACGGTCCAACCCAGCCATGTAATCTATAGCCGAGTATGGCCGCGCGGGGGGAAAAAAATGTAGCGGATGGGGGGGCGGTCTCGAATGTCTATGATGAGTGTTTGGAAGTTGAGAATGGAAAAAAAAAAATGTCAAAAAAACAAGATGGCGGCGGTGTAATTGCGGTTTGAAAATCCGATTTAGAGTCATTTTTGCGCAGTCGTACCAAAGAGACGCGCATAGGCAGTAGAAAACTTTCTTTTGGCATTTGTTACGGGTATAGTCGACTCCACGACCCTATCCATAGATTATAGAAATTTAAGATGGCGGCGGCGCTGGCGGCCATTTTGTCCCGAGAAAAAAATTGGCAGTTTTTAAAGGCGTTTTTCGGGTGGATGGCAACACTTTAGAGAATCGCTTGTTAGAAGGCTATGGTGGGGAATTTATTCAAGTGTTACCATGTGTAGAAATTTCTACCAAATTCATGGTAGTTTTTGGGCCATGGTAGAAAATAGTAGGAAAAAAAAATTTTTGATTTTCGAAAAATCGAGTATGCAGTTTTTGTGGCAACCCCGACCCGCTTGGGCCTTTTGGTAGATATTTTGGAAAATTCTAGCAACACTGGGAATTATCGGTAAAACACGTTTTTTCGACATTGTCGTCTTCTAGGAGCTCTGTGGGTCAGAGGAAGCGTCGGAGGAAAAAACGAAAAACAAGGGTTGATGGGTTATACGATCCAGAATAAGGGAAAAATATGGGCATTGCAAAATTCAAGATGGCGGACGCGTTGGCGGTAATTTAGTAAAACTCAAAAATTTCCAAAAATTTGTTTTTAATTTTTCGCATGGATGGCAACATTTTAGAGAATCGCGTTGTATGGGGTAGGGGTAGAAAATTTATTCAAATGTTGCCGTGTGTTTGAATTTCTACCAAATTCATGGTAGTTTTTGAGCCATGGTAGAAAATGGTAGAGAAGAAATTTTGACGTATTGCGAAAAATCGAGTATGCAGATTTATGGCAACTCCGACCCGCAATGGCTTCATGGTAGTTTTGTTGAAAAATTCTGGCAACACTGGCGACAGCAGACCAAAACATTTTTTTGACATGGTCATTTTCCAAACTCTCTCTGGGTCCGACGACGCACGGGAGAAAAAAACGAAAAATGTGGGTTGGTGGGGAATACGACCCAGAATATGGGAAAAATATGGGCATTCGGAAATTCAAGATGGCGGACGCGCTAGCAGTCATTTTGTGAAAATTTTACTTTTTCAAAATTTTATTTTCAATTTTTCGGGCAGATGCGACACTTTAGCGTTTCCCAATGTACTAAGCGGATGTGTGTCTGGTTGATATGTATTGCCAGGTAAAAAAAGTTTTTGGTAGTTTTCGAGATATGGCCCAAAAAGGTCGAAAGTAGAAATAACGATTTTTTGGTAAATTCATTGCCAGATTCCTAGAGGGCGGGTTCATTGAAATGACATTTGACTATTTTTATCTCATTCGCATGGCAACACTCAGAGCGGCGGGGAGGTAAACTCCGAAGGCATGGTCTACTTCCAGAGGCTCTGGAGGACTCATTATACGTCGGAAGGAAAAAGTAAAAATGCAGTTCGATGTGGTATATAACGTAGAATGCCTAAAAAATACTGGCTTCAAAATAATCAAAATGGCGGACCAAGTGGCAGCCATTTTGTAAAAATATGAATTTTTCAGAATTTTCAAAGTGGTTTTTGGAGCCGTTGTAGTTAGCAAAGCTAAATTTTGATAATGACCTTTGTTGTAGAGGTTTATAAGACCTATAGACTGGTTAAAAAAAAATCCCAAATTTCAGGGCAGTTTTCGAGATTTACCCCGAAATATAAAAACTCGAAATAACGACTTTTAGCAAAAAATAAGTATAAGGATCTGTCAAAAGTGGTCATATGTTTCCATTTTGATCTAATTTTGGAAAATAAATCAACAGTCAAAAAAAAAAATGAAAAACTCCATGTCATAAGTTTGTACGAATTTGTATAGGGAAACGGTTGCATAGTATTGCGGTACTGTCTTTATCATACAAATGACTATGTAACTTTGCGTTGGCATAGGTGGAGCACATTTATTATGCCTTAATTTCGCAAAGTTCTAGGCGGAGCGCCGCGTAGGGCGAGGCCCGGAGCGGCCAATCAAGTGATGTAATTTTGCTAATGTATAGGCGGAGCGCCGCGTAGGGCGAAGCCCGGAGCGGCCATAGAGTTAATGTATTTTTGCGAAGCCACAGGCGGAGCGCCGCTTAGGGCGAAGCTCGGAGCGGCCAAAGAAGTAATGTTATATTGCGAATGCGTAGGTGGAGCGCCGCGTCGGGCGAAGCCCGGAGCGGCCAAACAAGTGATGTTATATTACGAATGTAAAGGCGGAGCGCCGCGTAGGGCGAAGCCCGGAGCGGCCAAACAAGTAATGTTATATTGCGAATGCGTAAGCCGAGCGCCGCGTAGGGCGCAGCCCGGAGCGGCCAATCAAGTGATGTAATTTTGCGAATGTAAAGGCGGAGCGCCGCGTAGGGCGAAGCCCGGAGCGGCCAATTAAGTTATGTTATTATGCAAACCCTTAGGCGGAGCGCCGCGTAGGGCGAAGCCCGGGGCGGCCAATTAAGTTGTGCTATTATGCAAATCCTTAGGCGGAGCGCCGCGTAGGGCGTAGCCCGGAGCGGCCAAATAAGTGATATTATATTGGTAAGCCATAAGCGGAGCGCCGCGTAGGGCGCAGCCCGGAGCGGCCAAATAAATTATGTAATTTTGCAAGACCGCAATTCAAACCACGTATGCGAGGCCGGAGGCCTGGTTCTTTAGGACCCATTTGATGGAACATAGGGCATCAAAAAAATAATAAGAACGCCATTGCGAACGGTCCAACCCAGCCATGTAATCTAAGCGAGGCCGCAGGCCGAGCTGCGTATCGCGAGGCCGAAGGCCGAGCTCCGCGTAGGGCGAAGCCCGGAGCGTCCCCCTCCGCCTCGCAGAGCTGGGTTTTGGCAAGCACACGCGTAGCGTGTGCGCCAAAAGCTAGTTATAAATATAAGATTAAAAGATTACTTGGAAACTAACGGTTTACTTGTTAACACTCAGTTTGGATTTCAGGAAAATCGACGGAAGAAGCAGTGCATGAACTGACAGACTACATACAAAGGAACCTTAACAATGGCCTTAAATGTGTCGCTATTTTCTTAGACCTTGCCAAGGCCTTTGATACGGTGTCTGTGTCATTGCTCCTTAAGAAAATATATAATATTGGAATAAGAGGGACTCAATGGAACCTGTTAGAAGATTATCTCACAAATCGTCTCCAGTGTGTACAAGTTGGTGAATATATAACTTTGGATAGGCCAGTTACTTACGGAGTCCCTCAGGGAAGCATACTAGGACCTACCCTCTTCCTTATTTATATGAATGACATATCTAACTGTCTTAACTTGCAGTCTGCTAAACTTCTCTCGTATGCCGATGACACTGTGCTGGTTTTTGCAAATGGGACTTGGGAAGGGACTTTCGAACAAGCACAAAAAGGGTTTTATTGCACTATGGTATGGCTAAAAAACAATGTCCTTACACTAAATCCAGACGAGACACAGTATGTTTGTTTCTCCATTCGCAACTCTATTGCGGAACCTTTTGGAAATTTAAATATTAAGGCACACAATTGCTCCATGGCCTCTCTTGAACTTTGTACATGTAGAGTTCTAAAACGTGTGAATACTATTAAATCATACACTCGCACTTACTTCAAAAATTAGGAAACTTATTTACATCTTTAAAAATTTGAGACATATTACAGTTCCAAAGATTTTAAGACAAATTTATTTTGCACTATGTCAATCCTTGATTACATATTGTATTACAATATGGGGAGTTACCACAAAATCTAATCTGAAACCTGTTGAAGTAGCGCAAGGGGCGATTTTGAAAGTAAGCACTTTTAAACCATACTGCTTTCCTACAACGCAACTGTACCAATTCTGTGAGGTATTATCGGTAAGAAAATTGGTCATACTCTCTCTTATTCTAAAACAGCATAAAGATCTAGACTACAATCATAAAGCCTCTGATCGTCGTAGAAAATATAAAGTCTGCACACAAACACTTCAATTCAAAACTAGTTTTGCACAAAGATCTTATACTTTTCTCGGACCAGTACTTTATAACAAAGTAAATAAAATTAACAACATTTACAACCTTAATAGTTCATCTTGCAAAAGGGTTTTGCAGAAATGGCTACTAACATTAAACTACAATGAAACAGAAGATTTGTTACATATCAGTGTATAGAAGAATAAACAACACTCATATAATTACACACCTACTCACAAACACCAGTACACACATACGCAAACCCAAACATTAACACACACTTACACACCTACACATACACGCACACACACACACACATACACATACTCACATATATACCTTTAATTTAGTCTTGTAATCCAAAAATGTTTACTAGGTAAAGTTACATTAATTATCACAAAGAAAGTAATAATACTTATCAACACCCCTATTATAGCTGAGAGGTGGGAACCTGATGACCTGATGTACAGGCATCTTATATGCTTAGTTTAGGCATCAGTCTTCCACATAGCATTGGTTTTAAAATTAAGTTTGAAATATTAGATGTAATTTATATTGCTTTGTGGAAGAAATAAATAAACTTTGAATTTTTTTGAATTGAATACCCGCAATTTATATAATGATGATATCAACCTTTAATATTGTTAACGTGTTTTCGACAAACGATTATCACTTTATTGTCATAGTGCTCAGCAACGTACATAGAAACAACAATTCCTTGCTTGTATACGTTTGGTCCCACCACTTACTCCTATCAATTTTTGATTTCACAACAATCCGTTGTCCCCACAAATCTATATATCAACACATTTATTGTTTTGTTTATGACGATAATGACACTTAGCAAGGTGTCAATATATTACCAAAATTGTAGGGGAATACGCACTAAGCTACAAACTTTATATATAAACATCTTATCACAGTCCTATGACGTAATTGTTTTGACTCAACTCGAACATCTCCGACTCGGAATTCATTGACAACAGGTACTTAGTTTTTAGATGCGATCGCGTAATGACTAACAAACGTGATAAAGGAGGGACTCTGATCGCGGTGCGTCCGTGGCTGCGGCCGGCCAACATAGCAGTGGCGACCCCCGCCGCTGGAATCGAACACGTCATGATTGCACTGCCGACCGGTTTTCACGGTAAGCAACACATCATTAGCGCAGCCTATGTTTCCCCAAACACCTCAGATGAATCTTAGAATAATAAGAATAAGAATAAGAATAGTTTATTTGTTCTATATCACTTATCAAGTAAATACATATAGAAAATAATAAAATAAAAAAACAAACAATTAGTAATATAGGCCCAAAATGGCGCCCACTCAGCATGTATCGAGGTGACGATAAATTACCAAGACGCTGGTTTTCAATGAGACCAGGCGACGAGGGGGCGTCAGCGGTCACGCAAACTTAAGTAAGTATACTTCGTAAAACTAAAACTAAACAAAACAAACAAAATAAGATCTAAAAATAAAAGTAATTAATGACAGACCACGATGAGGCATTGTGTTTATGTGTGTCAGATATTTATGGTATACTCTATGTGTTGGTTTGTGCACGTGAGTGTGTGTGAATGTGTGCGTATGCATGAACTTGTACTTGTAAAGTAACAGTCCGGCTGCTAAGTGAGTGCTATCTGCTGCTCGAGTAAGTACTTTTTGAGACGCATCTTGAACGAACCTATAGATTCAGCTTTACAGATTGGTGGTGGTAGATTGTTCCAACACATCGTGGCAGCATAGCGAAAGCTGCCACGAAAAGCAGCCGTTTTGTATTGTGGACAACAAAGACGCGGCGCGATCCTCGCTTCACGTGTAGCAAACCGTAATTTGTTATAAAGGTATGGTGGCTCTTGCTTATTAATGACTCCGAAAAGTAGAGACGCAAAATGTAGAGTACGTCTGGCGGCTATATTTTAGAGTTTGTTTTGGTTCAAATAGGGAGTAATATGTGTGCGACCAGGAATACGAAAGCAGTATCGTGCACAAGCATTCTGTATTCGTTGGAGCATTTTTTTTGTCCGTTCCAGTAAACATGCTCCATATACTGTATCCGCATAGTTGAGCTTTGACAGGACAAGCGATTCACAGAGCTCGATTCTAGTATCCACGTCGAGATATTCACGTATACGATAGAGAACCTTTATCCTGTAGAAGCTGTTACGCATGACTTCCAGTACGTGTCCCTCAAATCCTAACCTTCCGTCCATAAGAATTCCTAGATTGCGAGCATTAGATACACTATCCAGCCGATCCCCCATCATTCGTACCTGAGGATCTTGAGACGCAATTTTGTTGATGACATTTTGAGTGCCCAGACTCATGTACTTCGACTTGTTGGGATTTAACACAAGATTGTTTTCATCACTCCATTGACTAATACGCTACATATCTTACGCTATTCATTTTAACATGTTACGGAAAATCTTATCGCAAAAACATATAGACAATTTTTATATAATAGGCGATTACAATTTACCACGTACGGAGTGGATATATAGCGATACAGCTAACCGGGGCATGTTAAGTAAACATCACATGTAGCCTGATGTCGGAATTAATGTCCTTAAAGTCAAGTCAAAGTCAAAGTCAAGTCAAAATATCTTTATTTACGTAGGCCTCAAAAAAGCACTTGTGAATCGTCAAGTAAGTACATAGTAGAACAATTTGAATCTACCACCGGTTCGGAATGTCGCATCTACCGAGAAGAAACCGGCAAGAAACTCGGTAGTTACTCTTTTCAATGCCAGATTGAATATAAAAATTAAAATTTACAGATTAAGTTAATATGAATACCAAGTCATACAGTTAATGTTCGTCAAAGATTCAGCCGAGTATTATCAGAAGTAAAAGGTAAACCAGAGCAGACCAGCCTCTGAAGGTGGCACCTGTTCACAAGTATGACGTATGTGTCAGCCATCGTTTCACTCGACCATATTTGAGGGAATGTAACGACCCGTCACATAACGCCACCACCCCCGAAGCAATTGAGTGAGCATGACTACTCAAGCTTCCCTATCATTATTATAAGAAAGTTAAAAACTAAACAAAACAACAAAAAATTCTTATCAGAATTCATTAAATGTACGAGATGGTGTACAGTTTATAACAATAAAATTAATTCCAGACTGTTTTATCATTAAGATAATCGTCAGTCGTGTAAAAGCCCTTTCTTAACAAGGTATTCTTTATTCGTTGTTTGAACTGCGCAAGGGGTAGATTTAAAATGTCTGCGGGAATTTTGTTATAGTAATGTACACTTTGCCCAATAAAGCAGCGTGACAATCTTTGCAGTCTAAATCGCGGTACTGCGATTTTGTTTCTGTTTCTTGTATTCTTATGATGAATTGCACATTTTTTAGTGAACAGATGAATGTTTTGATGTACGTATAGAATGCAGCTGTACACGTATTGTGAGGCAACTGTTAAAATTCCTATTTCCTTAAATAGATCCCTAAGAGAATCTCTAGCATTAAGATTGTATATAGATCTAATGGCTCGTTTCTGAAGAATAAAAATGGTTTGAATTTCAGCTGCCTTACCCCATAATAGAATACCATAAGACATAACACTATGAAAGTAACTAAAATAAACTAAACGAGCAGTTGAAATATCTGTAAACTGTCTGATTCTTTTTATGGCAAAAATAGCAGAGCTGAGCTTCCCTGCTAGTGATGTTATCTGACTATTCCATTGAAGTTTTGAATCTAAGTGAATCCCCAGAAAAACAGTCGAGTCAACCAGTTCTAAAGTATCGCCATTCAATTTCAAATTTAAATTAGATTTTCTAACATTTGGGAGAACAAAATTTATACATTTTGTTTTTTTCGCATTTAATTGTAAGTTATTGGTTGTGAACCAGTATAAGACCCTTGAAAGAGCATCATTTACATCGTCAAAGTTAATTTTGGTTCTGTCAATATTAAAAATGAGAGAGGTATCGTCAGCAAATAATACAATCTTACAAAGATCTTTTAAATAAAAAGGCAAATCATTTATATATATTAGAAATAAAAAAGGGCCTAATATGGATCCTTGGGGAACCCCTATATTAACCTGCGATCCTGACGATAGTATACCATTTATGTCAACTTTTTGAATTCTGGAACCTAGGTAGGATATGATAAGTTTTAAAGCTACATCATTGACGCCGTAAAAAATAGTTTACAATACAATTATATAAAAAACAAATCAAATAATATATTAGATTTATGTATTTCTAACCACGACTGTCAAATTTTACCGAGCGACTGGCTGCTACCACCGGACATTTACCACCCTACTTTTGTCATCAATATAAACTTACACATGCACGTTTTACCTATGAAACACCAGTCATTAAAGAAGTATAAATACAACTCTACAGATTATGAATTAATGGGAAAGGAGCTCGAAGTGATAGACTGGTCTAGCGTCTTTTTGAATTTGGATGTAGATGAATCAGTACAAAAATTTTATGAAATAATATACAAACTTATTAGGACATGTCCGAACTAGACATCGCGGCGTCGTGATTCACCGCGACGAAGGGGGCGCGGTAAAGGGGCCGCGGCCAGCAGGTGCGCCCGCGACGGCCCGCTACTCATTGCCCACTCCGGATCCCACCTTCAGAGCGACTGCACGTCATAGTCCTTTACTATCGATCCTAAATACAATAATTATATACAGTCCATCTTTAATTCTATCGAAGTCCCAACAGGACATATGTACCGAATACGCGCTGTAAGTCCAAAAAATTTCCCGTTTGGTTTTCGCCAGCTCTTATACACATATTTAAAAATAAAGAGAGGGCTTGGCTTAGGTGAAAAACTTACAAAAATGTAAGTAATTACGAAGATTTTAGCAACTACCGTTCAATATTTAAGTCAAGAGTGCAATAAGTGCTATTTAAACTACATTAAATTAGTTGAGGACAGCGTCGTCACTAATGTCAAATATTTTTGGATTTTTATATCGCATCGCAAAAGCACTTCAACCATACCCGCTGAGATGCAATATAAAACCGACGTTTCTAACGATCCTATTGGAATATGTATTTATTGTTTTCATCCTTTTTTAACTCCGTCTATGAGCCATCATCTTTCAACATAGAAACATGGAACCCGCCTGAGTCCTTTGTAGATAATTCTGTGGTCATATCTGATGTTTATATAAACATTAATTCCATTAAAAAAGCACTTATTCAACTAGACATGACAAAGGGTACTGGGCCCGATGGATTGCCCGCTATATTCCTGAAAAGGTTAGCAAATTCTTTATCTAAGCCTCTTTATATCCTCTTCCATAAATGCCTAAATAAAGGTGTGTTTTCACTTATCTGGAAGCATGCATACATTACACCTATACACAAAAGTGGAGACAAGCAGCTTGTTTGATTTTCAGAAATGTTTTGATAAGGTAGATCATATGCTTCTTCTCAACAAAATAGCGTTTAATGGAATTCGAGGTAATTTATTAAGATGGCTTGCGTCTTACATTACCAGAAGATCGCAAACTGTGGTGATAAATGGATATAAATCTGATGCCGTTTTGAGTGTATTGTCGGGTGTTCCACAGGGCTCCATATTAGGCCCTTTGTTGTTCACCCTTTTTATTAACGACATCAAAGAATGCTTCAAAAATTCTAACTTTCTAATGTACGCAGATGATTTGAAATTTTTTAGAATTATCAAAAATACCACAGAAACTGATCTGCTTCAGCAGGACCTGATTAGACTATCCGTGTACTGCCTTAGGAACAAACTACAACTCAATTTAACTAAATGCTTCAGAATAACGTTCACTAAGAATAAACACATCATCATTGGTAATAAATATGCTTTTCTTGGCGTGAATCTCATTAGGGACTTAGGTATCTTGTTAGATTCTAAAATGCACTTAGATCAACATATAAATTCCATCAAGGATGTGCCGCATTGCCGCACGTAGTAAAATATAGCACGTATCGCACGTACGAGATATAACATGATCAAGCATTTACTAACAGATAGAGTGATATATATACTGTAATACAACGTTAAATAAATCAGTCATCTTCAGTCATCTACAGTTATCTACAGACATCTATTAACCTTTGTCTCATTCCATACCAGTCCCATACGCGGTTATATTTGGCGAACCCAACGTAATGGGGTAGTTGAGACTTATACCAACTGTTGTCTCAATTACCCCAGACCTCATACTTGGTTAAAAAGGACAAAGCTTTTCGAATGTATGGATTTGTTTTTAGATCCTCTTGCGAATTTAAACACCCCGCCACGCTTATGTTTCTAAAAAAAAAACACTTATAAGATCCCAGTTAGAATACGCCGTATCAATATGGAACCCCATATTCCAAAAATATATAGATGCGTTGGAAAAAGTACAGCAAAAATTTTTACGCAACGTCAATTACAAGACTGATGGGAGTACCTACCGGTCTTACGTCCAGCTACTGGACAAATACAATATGCTTAGTTTGGAGTGTAGACGTACGCTGCTGAGCACAATGACACTGTATAGTATTTGCAACAATACATATGATTGCACTGAACTGTGCAATAAGTTATGTTACGTGGTCCCTCGTGCTGTGTATCGTCGGGGGGTGCGCGCCCCCCGCCTGTTCCACGTACCACCTTGCCGAACCAATGCGGGCGCGCGCACGCCCCTCCGGCGCGCCGTCGATACTTTTAATAAAACATTTCCTGATGTCGATATTTTTGCCTCTTCGGAAGGAAAATTCAAAAAAATTTTAGCGGATATACTAAAACAAACTAATGAATGAGTTGTATGTGGTTAAATATTTGATGAGTATATTACAATTATAGGTATTTTATAGTTCACACACATTCTATTAACTCTTAAATAACATTATATTTTCTATGTTGAAACATAGAAGAGCATCTCTGTTGTATTACTGTTTTTTATCCCTAATATAGAAAATAAAATAAAATAAAATATTTTTTTAGTCATAATCCCATTGTTATTTCTTGTTAAAAGGACAGAGTTTTGTTATAATTATTTTATTTAGATCTAAGATTTATATTGTATAAATAAATAGAAATAGATAGTTAAGGTATGCAAAAAAACAAAAATATGTTTTTGATTGAATATAGATACTGTCACTTGAACAAAATATCACGTTATGAGAAAGCTTTTAAATATGATATTAAAAAATCTTTATTGCCATTAAGTAACCAAAACCTACCCTATATTTATTGTACCATAATTATTTAAAATATAAATTTAAGAATCCAATTATAATACTATTTATCAAATGTATTATTTATCAATATGCAATTTCCTTGCTGCAACTTATTGTGTAACCTAGTGGCTCATGTTGGTGTATCAGCCGATGTAAAAGCTAGCTCCGTGGGTTCTCAGGCGCTCCCAGCGCGTCAGAAGGGGTTGTGAAGTGCGCCACTTGGTTTTGAAAAAGCAAGAAAAAAAATAATTTTGAGTGGAGGATAGAAAAAAATATTTATTCAGTTAAGCTATTAAGTAACCTTAATTAAGGAGACAACTGCTGAGTCCGTCACTGTTCATGAACAAGATTAAATAATTCAAATAAGGTACCGTATACAGATGACCCTTGCCCGAGCCCAAGCTGTGCCGTGATGCGAGGAGAAAGATGTGTGACCTGAACCGAGTTACGTATATAAGCGCAGCAGCAATTATGTGTACTCCATCCTTCCGGAGATACCAAAAGGTCTCCGTCCGCACCAGAGAGTCCCCGTCCGTACCAAAGAATATCCGCTCGTACCAAAGAGGGCTTCTATGCCTGAAAAACACACAAACGCAAGTATTAGCACAGCCAGCACGCAGCTTAGAAGGGGCTGGGCGTGTGTTGCAGCATGAAGGGCACATGCTTCGGCGATAAGCATTCATGTGCACACGTGGCACCACATGTGGTGAAGAGTAGAATACACGGAATAACGCAGTGAGGGGTGTGCAAGACATAAGCAAAGCGTGCTTACCCAAAAGAAAGAATAAAGCTGCTTATATTATGCGAATGCACGCAATCTCGCGTCACCCAATTGTCCGGATTTTGTCCGATAAACCTTTCTAAAACAAATGACAAAATTAAGCTATATGGAACGAGAAAGAGGACAGAGGGTCTTCATAAGCGAAAGGATGTGATTCTTACCTCGCAGATCGCCAAGGGACGACGTGGCACGTCAATATGCCCGCTCTTCAGGAACTCGGCAGCTAACTCAACCTTACCACAATGAGACGGAGTGCAGGTTCCCCGCGGCACGAAATACGTTAATAATTCACTTGTAAAAACAAAATTGAGACTTGTCTCAATCAATATGAAGACCTCAAGACCTGAAGACCGTCCGGGAGCAGATGTATAACTTGAAATGAACGATTTCTGGTCCCCGGACGCGCAGGCGCCGGGGACCGGAATGAATCGCAAAATTTCCAAGCCAATCAGACAAACTAGGATGCGTTCCGATTCATTTAGTCGGATTGATATTTGAAATTGTTAGACATAAGAAGAATGGTTGTATATTTTACACAAGAATTTTTGGAACATATTTTAAACCATGAAAATCATCAAATAGGAATTAACAAAAAACCTACATGAACAAATGTATTTCTTAAAAGATCGACGCCCCCGAATTAGTAAGCACCGCCGCGCAAGTAGTTCAGCAGATGGCATTGCGTGAATATTGGTATCTATGAACTAATCAATATTGCGAAAAAAATTATGTAACGACGTGTTACAATTGGACTAAATTCATTTAATGTAGATAATTAAAAGAAACATTAAAATGAAACCTACAATATTATTAATTATAAAAATGATATATTAATATCCTTAGGTTACCTACATATACCGATAATGCTTTAATATGTAAAATAATAATATCAATATTATATTGAACTCTAACTTTAATTTGAATAAATCAAAAGGTTTTTAAACATCTTTTACTTGAAATTTGGTTGTTATTTAAAAACTAACCTACACAACAAAAATTAAATTATTTGGCCTTTTAAATTAATGATAATTAAGAATCAAACGAACTTACCTAGTGAAGTTTGATGTCTAATTATACGAGTGTCTTGACCGAAGATGATTACATATTACATGCAGCAGCACTTGGGATGATGCCGTCCATAACACACTTTTAAAGAGAAAATATTTTAATATACAGTTTTAAAATGTTTAAAAGTACGTGTTTTGACTCCTCTCCCACCACCACGCACTTCGCCATCCGTATCGCCCGTAACCGTCATTATTTTAGAGCAAATTTTTTCGATCGGTCTAAGGGCTTAACAGGGAGGGGCGGGACTGTAATCATCTTCGGTCAAGACACTCGTATAATTAGACATCAAACTTCACTAGGTAAGTTTGTTTGATTCTTAATTATACTTCGTATCTCTCCCGAAGATGATTACATATTACATGCAGATGTTTAGAGCATCGAAAAAATTACAACAAAAACGATCAACTTGTTTATATTTTTTAAACAACGTAAGATACAAATATAAAGTTCGCACAATCGAAACAATTAACGATTGCCTTGAAATAAAGAATTAGCAAAATCACAATCTACTGAATTTGACAAATTTTTATTATAATATTTAAGAAATACTTTAGAAGATTCAGTCCAACCTGCAGCTTATCGGATTACTACTAAATTAATACCTGCTCGGTGAGCTGCAGACGTAGACGCATGGCGCGTACTATGTGCACTATATAGATCAATATTTATACCACTCTTTCCTAGTACATATTTTACCCAATGAGACAACGTCTGTGATACTACCTTTTTGTGTGGTTTTTGGAAGCTAATAAAGAGATAATCATCTTTACGTATATCATTAGTCCTGTCAATGTAAGATTTGAGTGTTAAGGCCGGACATACTTTAGGATTTTCTTTAATGTATGGCAGTATAATCAAAGGTTGGTAAGAACCCGGCTTAGAAGTTTTAATTAACTCATCGATCTTAATTTTGATTTTGTCTGGATAAAAAGAAATATTACTAATCCGTATTAAACTCAGAGTTTGCATTCTCTGTGCAGATGCCAACGCAAAAAGTGTTATAGATTTAACTGTTAGATCTTTTAGGGAAATAGACTCATTTGGGAAATAATTTGAAAGATGATTTAAAACTAAATTAGGATCCCAAGTAGTATTATACTTGGATGCAGGAGGCTTAAGACGAAACACGCCTTTAAAAAATCTTTTTATACAATCATTAGTAGTAATATCTTGACCTAACAGTGTAGATAAAGCTGAACGATAACTGTTAAGCGTACTGTAGCTCGCGCCGGAATTAAATTTATCTGTCCGGTATTCTAACAATTGTGCGGAATTTGAGTTACAAAAATCAATTCCTTTATACTCGCAATATCTCCACCATGATTTGATTGCTGAATTATACTGATTTAATGTACTAGCCGAAAAAGAAGCCATTAATATGTCTAGTGATGCCGTGGGCACGCCCCGCCTCAGCAGCGACTGCCTGATAATTTGCCTGCCATCAGGGTCAGATCCGCATGGAGAGGATGCTCGACTCTGAAAGGCGAAAACAATAGATCTTTTTTAGGTTCGAATCGGATGACTTTTGAAACTAGAAGCTTCGACCATAATGGGTACCACGGTTGGGTAGGCCAAAGTGGTACTACTACTATGCCCTCAGCTTTATCTTTTTTAATTTTGTGTAAAACTTTAGAAATGAGGCTGAATGGTGGGAACGCATAGAATTTTAAATTTCTCCAGTTGAATGTGAATGCGTCAATAATTTCGGAATTAGGGTCTAATTTCCAGGATGCATACCTAGGACATTTGTGATTTTGAATACTTGCAAATAGGTCAAATTCTGGTATGCCAAATGATAATTTGATTTCACTAAATGCATAATCAGCTAATTCCCATTCCGTGTCTATGTTGGATTGACGGGACTCGAAGTCCGCGACAATGTTTTTACTGGACAGGATATATGACGCGAAGACAAAAATATTGCGTTTTTCGCAACAAGGTCCACAACTCTCGAGCAATGTTGTTTAAATGTGTGTGTTGTATACCACCCATTTTGTTAATGAAATGAAATGAAATGAAATGAAATGAAATGATCTTTATTTACGTAGGCTCAAATAAGCACTTATAAATCGTCAGTACATACAAAAGAAAATAAAAATTTACCACCGGATTCGGAAAGTAGCTTCTACCGAGAAGAACCGGCAAGAAACTCGATAGTTACTCTTTTCATCGCCAAATTTACAATAAGTATCGATAACAATTATCATATCCTTAAGCTACTATGCTATACAAATCTAAAAAAGTAAATATGTATAATAGCAATTACAAATATTTGTCACTTAAGAAATCTTCTATATTATAATAAGCCTTTCTCATAAGATGATTTTTAATGTGTAATTTAAATCTATGCATAGGCATTTCAATTATATAATATAACGGTTAATATGTCAATTTCCTTGAACATATCTCTTAGCGAATCTCGAGGTTTCAGGCCATATATAGCCCGGATGGCCCTCTTCTGCAATACAAAAATAGTTTGTATGTCAGCAGAGGACCCCCATAATAAAAGGCCGTACGACATTACGCTATGAAAGTAACTGAAATAAACCAATCTCGCCGTCTCAATATCAGTCAAGAGTCGTATTTTCCTAACTGCGTATGCTGCTGAGCTGAGTCTTCCAGCCAAAGCCGTAATATGAGGGCTCCATTGCAGCTTGGAATCGATAGTGATTCCAAGAAAAACTGTAGAATGAATGATTTCAATAGGTTCATCATTCATGCATATCTTAGTGTTTACTTGTCTTACATTGGGCATTGAAAATTTAATACATTTCGTTTTCTTTGAATTTAATAAAAGATTGTTTGTAGTAAACCAATGTAGTACTTGTAAGAGAGTATTATTTACGTCGTCAAAATTTGTTTTTTTTCGGTCAACTCTAAAAATCAAAGATGTGTCATCGGCAAACAATACTATCTCACATAAATCTTTTGTATAATATGGAAGGTCGTTTATATAGATTAGGAAAAGCAAAGGTCCTAATATCGAGCCTTGGGGCACTCCCATAGATAAAGAAGCGCCAGAAGAATCAGTTCCGTTGATGTTGATTTTTTGTATTCTGTCAGTTAGGTACGACTGAATCAAGTCAAGCGAGTTATTCATAACACCATAGTGCCGTAACTTCATCAGCAACGTTTGGTGGTCGACGCAATCGAAAGCTTTTGACAGATCGCAGAAAACTCCTATAGCGTCCTGCTTGTTTTCCCATGCGTCAAAAATATGACTGACGAGGGCTACTCCTGCATCAGTGGTAGATTTTCCTTTAGAAAAACCGTATTGTTTATCATGTAATAGCTTATTATTTTCAAAATGAGCTATTAACTGGGTGAATATAATTTTTTCGAATATCTTACTAAAAGCAGGTAGTATAGATATAGGTCTGAAGTTGGTTGGGTCACTTTTATCACCTGATTTATACAATGGAATGACTTTGCTTAGTTTCATTAAATTGGGAAATTGACCTACATCAATACATTTATTAAACATGAAAGCTAAATATGGTGCAACGTGGTGAATTATATTTTTTAGAATATCAACTGAGATGCCCCAGAGATCTTCAGTTTTCTTAATGTTTAAAAGTTTAAAATGTTTCAAAACTACCCCAGAATCAATATGTGTAAAACTAAAAATAGTTTTACATTCATTCACTTTTGACTTCAGAAGGGAGTTAGCAAGACGCGGGCAGGAGTTTAGACTGCTTGTCGTTGTGAGTGGGATGTTGGAGAAGAAAGATTCAAATACATTGGCCACATCAGCATCAGAATGAAAACACGTACCATCAATATTAAGAGAGATCTTGTTGTCTTGTGTTTTATTTTTACAAGTCTCTTTATTTATGATTTTCCATGTTGCCTTACTTTTATTGGCAGCTGATATAATTTTTCCTTTTAAATAACTAGATTTAGCAATTGCACAAACCTTCTTAAATAACTTAGAGTAATTCCTAACATACTCTATCAATGAAGGATCATTAGAGTTTGCCTTCATATCATAAAGTTCATATAATCTTCTTCTACTTTTATAAATACCAACAGTTGCCCATTCACAGAATTTTGTCTTTGAATTATAGACCATTTTGGTTTTTTTCGGAAAAGCGTCATTAAATTCTTTTTCAACAACATTGAAAAACTTTTCATACATGTTATCTACTTTTGTATAATTAAAGTTATGTGCAAATATTTTATTACGAATATTTTCGGAGAATTTTTCAATCCGAGATGCAGTGATTGGTCTATATAGGGTAAAACGTGGTGTAACTGGCCACGTTCAATAACTGGCCACTAGAAACTTTGATCCCTTATAATAAGGTTTTAAGGCATAAAGCGACATCTTTGAGCTAACCCGTGAATTGCTTGCTTATTTAACTATAGTTTTAGTACCTTTTTTTGACGCTACACTACAGCGATAAAAATATTGAGGTTATTTTCCGACATTTGGCGGCGTCGACTCGGGATGAACAGTGGTTTCTTGTTAAATTGTTAACGGAGTGTCTCATTAAAATACATTAGTTTTTGAGTGTATTTATGTCAATACCTATTTTGTGTTGTGTCATTTATGTTAACAGTAAGGTAAGTTTCATTTATTTAAGTCATTTGGTTAAATTGCTTCCGAATATAACCAAATTACAGGGGTGGCCAGTTACTAAATTTAAAATTTTGATTTTTTTCTGTAACTGGCCGGTCCTGCCAGTTACTACATTTTTACCTCCTATGCTTAATACGAAATACGAAATTAAGTCGTATTTATCAAATATGAGGGTTTCTTTATCCTGCACAAAAATGTCAGCGAAATTAACCGACTTTTTCTAGTAACTGGCATAGGTGGCTAGTTACTGAATTTAGGTGGCCAGTAACTGGTTTCTTAAATTAATATTTTTCTTTTCAGGTGTTCCAATCCAAATCATGTCCAAAAAAAGGCAATATAGTAAGGAAGCCATTGATAAGGCTCTTCGTTATGTCCTCAATAAAGAAGGATCTGTACGACAGGCAAGTAAAAAAGAAGACGTACAACGAGACGTTCAAGATTTCCTAAAAAAAATCCTAGACCTAATCCTTTTCGTGATCAAAAACCGGGAGAGGCATGGTTTAAAGCTTTTCTTAAACGACATCCTGTAATAGCTGTCCGTACTTCCGAAGGAGTTACAAATGCCAGTGCGTGTGTATCGGAAGCAGACATACGCAAGTGGTTTCAGGAAATTTCGGCCTACATAGAGGAAAATGATCTTGTTGAAGTCATTGCAGACCCCACTCGAGTTTTCAATGGTGATGAAACCGGATTCAACATGTGTCCTAAAACTGGGAAAGTGCTGGCAGAGAGGGGGAGTAAAAATGTTTATCAAATTGAAAAAGGTTCATCTAAAGATAACATCACCGTTATGTTCACTTTTTCTGCCTCTGGATTAGTGTGTCAACCTATGATCATTTACCCTTATAAGAGAATACCCGATAAAGTTATTTTAAGTGTACCTGCCAATTTTGCTATTGGTAAAAGTGAAAAAGGCTGGATGACAGCTGCGGTGTTTTACGATTTTATCGAAAATGTTTTTTATCCAGAAATACTCAAGAGAAACATCTCCTTGCCTATCATATTATTCGTCGATGGCCATAAGACCCATATAACAAGAGAAGTGTCTGAACTTTGCCGACGCCTGAGTATACATTTAATTGCGCTTTACCCAAATGCTACTCGAATTCTACAACCTGCAGATGTTGCTGCATTTCGTCCAATCAAACATGGTTGGAAAAATGCATTAAGAGATTGGCACGCAGAGAATAATTACCAAAAAAGTTTAACCAAAGAGACATTCGCTCCATTATTAAAGACCGTGTTGGACACTACAATTAAAACAGAAACTTTAGTCAATGGCTTTCGTGTATCGGGTCTTTACCCTTTCGATGCAAACAATGTGGACTACAGCAAATGTTTACCATCGCATAATAAGGACAAAGCATCTGAAATAGAAAAAGACCACAACGATAATTACAAACTAAATTTTGAAGAGTTTTCTGATACAGTAGGTCTTTCCATAATCCGTCATTGTCACTATAATAATAACTCACCAATAAGTTGCGAGCATTTCAAAGCGATACATAACATCTGGAAAAAATTCAAAGGACTTGAGGAAACTAATGAAAGTGTTCCTTATTCACATCAAATACCGACAGAAGAAGTAAACAATGACCAACCAACAAACTATAGTGATTCTGATATTGTTACTAAAGAGATTGTTTCAGACTTAATACTCGATGAATGCACCGGAGAAATGATATTGGATGAACACACAAGTTTAGATGATGAAACTGGACAGGCAAATTTTGTTAAAATATCAACTGTAGCAGAAATACATTCAAATACGTTAAATGAAGATTCAATAGTACAAAATAAAGATCCAATGTTCATGAAACACATTCACACGAGTTTAGAAGAAAGAGAAGAGAGCTGTATTGTAGAAGAATTCAACACTAATTTTAATATATCAGAAAATAACAACACTTACTTTGAAAGACAAGAAACAAAAGAATTTGAAACCAGGAACCAAGCGACTGAAGTGGAAAAGACTGTGAACATACAGACTGAAACACAAGATACTGAAAAATATATTTTAAGAGAAAAGACTGAAGAAATAGTTAGAAACCAAGAGACTGGACAGAAGAACCGATTGACTAGTGAAATATCTCACGAAAAGAAACTTGAGCTGCGCGAAATCCAACCATCAAATAATAAACAGAATGTCATTATTATATCTAACGAATCTTTCTCAGACTATTTGCCAAAGAAAATGACACCTGCTGCACCTAAAAGACAGGGAAAACGTCAAACAGAAAAAGTTCCATTCGCGTTAACATCTGACGTTTATATTGAAATGATTAAAGCAAAGGAGTTGAAAAAACTTGAAGATGAGGCTGCAAAAGAAAACAGAAAACGATTGCGAGAAGAAAAGAAGAAGGAAAAAGAAATGACTGCGCTTAAAAAGAAACCAAAGGTATCAAGTAAAGAAAAGACTAAGACAACAAAGAAAACAGAAACAGTAACAAGTTCAAACCAGCTTAGTTCAAAGGTTTCGCTTAATTGCGATGTGCCTGTGTGTTGCGATTCCTGTTTGAACCCTATCACAAGAAGGGTTATGAAATGTAGTACATGTTTAAAGCAATTTCATGTAAACTGCATACCATCTAGTCACAGAGATCATATACCAGAGGATAAAGATGATGAGTTCTTATGTCATCGTTGTTTTCATGTGAGCAACACTGACTCCTCTGAAGGTGATAACGATGTTATAGAGATGTTTAATTCTATAGCTCAAGAAGCATCTAAACAAGGCTTCTGAACTATATGACTAATTTAATAATAATAGCAATAATAACTATTACCTAAACGTATTTTTTTTTATGAAACTAGAAGTTATATTTATGTTTTTTCTTCATAAGTTTATTGTAGACCTTAAGTAGGTAGGTTTTATTTTTTGTTAATTGTTAAAGAGTAAGTCTATCTTTCACTAAATAAGGCTTCTAAATTTATAAGACTAACTTAACTGATTTCATAAATAAATTTGTTTTAAATTGAAACCTATATAATTGTTACCTAAACGTAAGAAGTTTCTTATATGTATCGTTATAAGTTATATTTATTTGTTTTATGTTCACTTTATAATTGCTAATGAGCAAGTTCATTTTTCTAGATGTATCTAGAACTATATAGGCCTCTAAAGAGTCTTAACCAAGGTCAATTTGATACTGGCCAGTAACTACATGATTGAGTGCTAATTACTAATTTATTGTGGCCAGTTACTACAAAAAAGTGCCTTTTTTCATTTTAATAAAAATATTTTTCTCCAGTTATTGTTTTACTTAATTTTAAATTATTTATCTGAAAGGTAAGGAAATTCTCTACCATTTAATATATATCAATTTATTTTAAAGCTTATTTTTCAGTACTAAAAGTTGATACAAACTGAAAAATTCCCTTAAGTGGCCAGTTACTACCTGTTTTACCCTACAATGCTTGACGAAGACAGCACATCTCGGTGCTCGAAAGCCGCTATTTGGCCAGTATGGTCTGAATTTACAATGTTTATAATAGATTTTTTTTGTACAATGCAATTAGAGAAAATATTATCTATACATGTAGATGATGTGTGAGTCACTCGTGTTGGTTCGTTAAAAAGGTTGTTTAAATTGAAAGATTTAAAAAGGTTCAGAAACCTAACAGAGTCTTGTGTATTATCTAAAATATTGACATTAAAGTCCCCACACACAATAATTTTTTTGCTACATGTACTAACTTTCCTCAATACTTCTTCCATTACAGATTCAAAGATAAAAAGACTAGCAGAAGGGGGTCTATACACACATATAATAACATGATGCTCTATTTCTACACATGAAATTTCTATAATGCGTTCCATTGAGAGCGAAACAATACCCTTACGTTCCTTAAATTTTATTGAGTTTCGCAGTAAAATAAGCGACCCGCCTCTAATTGCGGAGCTTCGAGTAAATGCGCTACTAACATTATAGTTATTTATACTGACAATTAATTCATACTGATTGAACCAATGCTCAGTGATACATAATATGTGGACATTCATATCTTCTAGAGATAATTCAATTTCTAGTTCTTTGCCGGAAAAGCCCTGTATGTTTTGGTGTACAATATTTAAGTAATTGGGTTTTTCCTTAGTCACAATTGTGCAAGAGACGTCCTCTATTGTCTTATAATTAAATTTAAATTATTTGGAACGAGTTCCAAAGTCTGTGTAAATAAAAAATTAATATTGAAGGCTAACAAATTAGCCAATTGTTTCTTAATTTTATTAGGCAAATAAAAGGTTTTGCCAGTCAGTATTAAACTATTACTAATAAATTTATTTGTGTCAAAAAACACAAATTGGTCACTATGACAAGTCAAATTGTAAATTAATGTATTCAATTTATGAATACTATCATTTTGTCCTGGTGTGTAATATCTACAGAAGGGTAGTGCACACAAATAGATTTTTTTTACTTGTACCTCTGATAGTATAGAAAAGCCCTTTAATATTTCTTTTTTACTAGTGTCGACCCCATTTCCTACCATTAAAATAATAATAGAATTTTTGTTATGGTTGCAATTTGCCACACGCTTACATATTTCGCTAAGTGGCGCGTCTGGGATACAAAAGTTACTAATCTGACAATTTAGTTTATTGTTTAAGAGAGAACCAAAGCCTACTCCTATTTGATCGGAATACATAAGGACATTATCCTTTATGTTATCTGATACTAAACCTAGTTGGGTATTATTTAAACTAGAATTTAAATTTGAGTTTAAATTTGAATTTGAAGTTTCGCACAGATGCTGCTGGCCAACATCAACTTGATGCTGGTCAGATGGACCAGCATCTTGACTACAGCTGCAGTGGGCAACAAGTGAGTTAGTGGCAAGAATATGCTCACTAATTTGGGCCTGAGCGGACTTATATCTGTCCGTCATAAGTTCTAAGGATCTATGCAGCTGTGAGATGTCATCTTGCAATTTCTGTGTGTCACATTCATGCTGTAATCTACTTTGATCTAATTTTTTACTATACAATTCCAGACTATCAATTAGATCTATGCGCTGTTTCCTTAGTGTTATATTTTTATGGAAACATTTTTGTCTTTTAATTACCCTTTCAGATTTCTTAATGAATTTACTGATCTTAATGTACTTCTTGATCTTATTTTTACTATTAAGCCTAACATTAGTATGTTCACAAAAAGAATGATTTGCTTGCGTGATGGAAAATCCTGCTGGTGACTCGATCAGCTCCTCGTACAGGCTTTGGGTGTGAAAAGCCTCTTGACCTCTTATGTCCTCTTCGTATTGCATTATGGTCTTATTCGCATCACAAAGATCAACCTCGAGCTCATGGATACGACCCAGAGTCCGCTCATAGGTCTCACTACATTGGTCAAATTTGGATATTGTACACCGCAGCTGATCTCGCTCTTCCAAAACTTCCATGAGCTGGTCGTGCAATTTTCCAAGATCACTCTTCAGTAGGGCATTGTTGTTCAGTATTTTCATAAATTCCTTTTCATTTTCTTCACGTTCCTGTAGAAGAAGGCTGTTCTCTCTCTTCACCTCCTTGGTCTCTTCAAGGGCTCGTTTCAGCTTTGCCTCCAATTCTTGGGCAGTGGCCTTGCGGGTCATCATTTTGGTGTGAAGTACACTGTTACCTACAAATAATTGAGATATGTGAATGTGTACAACAAAGTGATAATATGATGAGCTGAAATAACACGCTTATTTTATACTAATTATGAAATTACTGTAAAAATTTATAAATAATTATTGTTCAATTAAATCTGTATTTGTATGCTAATACTGATTGTAAAAATGATGTTTACATGTGCTACTTATGTATCAGGGTAATGAGTGTTGTAAATGAATGAAGGATGTCTGTGTATGCACCAGTAGTTGTCTATCATCCACTTTGTTTAACCATCAGTTAAGCAATGGGAGACACAACAGAGGCGATATGTACAAGAATTCAACCAATCTCATAGTAAAGAGCGGCTAAAATTCAAGTGATAGTGTTTCTAATGCGAGTAATTTATGTAAACAAATGTAGGTAATGTCAGATGAAGTGAAGCATGGTGTAAATGATGTTTTACAAAAGCGAAAAATGTCGTCCTATGTCTAAGTTTAATTTAGTAATTCTTTACAGAATTGGGTAACAATCAGAAATAGAATAACAAAACAAATACTCCCCCGGTTTGAATCCGTTGTTGGTTCAAATTCCTTTGTTGTACACGTTGACAGCCGTCCGGCGAACACAATTAGTCAAATATTCCGAGTAGTATTAATGTCACAGACTTGCGAACATTAATCCTAATTATATGTACGATAATCTATTAATTTTAAACAGTTTGACATCAAAATAACAAGATATATAATTTATTTTAACAAAATTAAAATCGGCTGACGATTTGACGTCTGTCACCTAGGGATGCCAACACCAAATAATATAGGCAATAGCAGTCGTATTGTCTATTCTTAGTAAAATGTTGCAATCTGTCAGGTGGGATGCAAATATTTTAAGACCGTAAAATGCAGCTTGTAGTTCAAGCGTATTAATGTGCAAAGATAATTGAGACTGGCTCCAATTTCCGTTAGCTGTTTCTTCGTTACACATTGCGCCCCAACCAGTAGTTGAGGCATCACTAAAAATTACTAGACTGTAATCATCCGATTGAAAGGGACATGATGACGATTCAATGTTATCCTTCCACCACAGTAAATCATGTTTTAAATGATTTGGCAATAGCATTAGCTTATTGTAGTTGTTTGAATAATTTAGAGCCAGAAATTTTTCCCGTTCTAACAACTTTGTGTACACCCAGCCGTATTTGACGGCAGGACACGCCGAGGTTAGTAACCCCAGAAATCTAGCAATATCTCGAATCGAGACTTTTTTGGTTCCCAATAATTTTTCAGCTAAAATTTTTATGCGGTTTTTCTTTTCTATTGGCAGTGTTAAAGACATATTTACTGTATTAAAAGTAAAACCCAGGAATGTACATATTTTGCTTGGATACAATTGACTCTTTTTATCATTGATACTGAATCCTAGTTTTACCAGTAATTCTTTGGTAACTTGTACATTATTCCAACATTCTAGCCACGAATTTCCGATGCATAAAAAATCTTCCAGGTACACTACAGATAGATGTCCTAATGAGCGTAGATAGTGTAAAATTGGTTTTAATAACTTTGTGAAGACATAGGGTGCAGTACAAAGGCCAAACGGTAGAACGTTGAATTCAAACAGTTGATTATTGAAAAATTTGGAATTCCATGTAAAACGAAGCCAGCACCTATCGCTTTCAGCAATTGATAATAAAAAGTACGCATCTTTTAAATCTAGGGTTGACATAAAGTATTCGTTATCTAGTAATTTTAGGGCTGTGCGATAATCTTCCATTTTAAAATGGTTGATTTTAATAAATTTATTTAAGTCTTTTAAATTTAGAATAAATTTATGTTTTTCGTTTGGCTTTGGTACTGTAAAGATGGGAGAAATAAATTGTTTTTCCTGTGGGCTACATGGAGAAATAAAATCGGACTCTAATAATTCTAAAATGCAACTGTCAATTATGTCACACTCTTCGGGTGTGTATGACCTACATTTGGGCAAACCTATTTGATATGGTTCAGAAAAAAAAGGTATTTTATAACCTTTTATCCAAGACAAAATATTTTGATCTTTTGTTATGTTTAACCATTCATTAAAGTAATATTTGAGCCTGCCAGCAACTAGCACGTCAGTGCCTCTGTACCTCTGTACCTCTGTTGAAGCAGTTAGCGTCTC